>JAWWNH010000105.1:5542500-5955000 GCA_034641385.1 Darevskia mixta
TACCATTTATTTTGGTACAATTTGGTACGACAGGCTGATGTCGTAGATTGGAAGAAAGATGCAGGGAGAGGAACATTATATGGCCAACATTATTGGCAGAAGGGTGAAAAGAGAAACACGAGGGGTGGATGCATGGGAGGAGATGCATCTGCAAGGCAAAATAGAAATTATGGGAAATGGGTGTAGCAGGTATCTTTTAAACATTTAAGAATCCCACTGGAAATTCTATTCTGGGACAATCATGCCCATTTACTGTGTCGGATGGTGGTAGATAGGTGAAGGACAGGATATATTAGAGAACCGAGGAGGTGGAAAGGGGGGATCACAGGGCACAATGCACTAAAATGTCTCTTCACTTCTAACAGAGGCTCAGGTCACAGTCACTAAGTGTGAGGGGGATGTGTGTGTCCTCCTCAAGAGTAAGCGACTCGACAGTCTGTTTAACTTATGTACAAGTTTATTTCACCGACAAGCTTTACAGTTCATCATCCTCCTCCGAGGAACCAGATTCTCCAAGTAAGGGTTTCCGCTTTTCCCCCCAGCATAAAAGCCTCTTAAAACTCCAACGCCTCCTCTCACTCCTCCTTTTCCGCTTCTTGACTCTGCCGGCCCCTGCGTTGCCCTCATCCCTTTCACTTTCATCCTCCCTGGAAGTTGTTGCAGAGGCTCCGGCTACATCCTCGACCCCTTGCTCTCCCTCCGTCTCCATGTTCTCCTCTCCTCCCATAGGCTCCCACGCCACCCGCTCTTCCTCCATCAGCACAGGTGGCGACACCTCTTCACTCCCACTTCTCCACACCTCCTTCCCTGTCTCTGGCGACAGCCTAGGTGCTGCCTCTTCCTGCTCCCATGCTCGCAATACCTCCTCTGGCGTCCATGGGTGACCTCCGGATGCCTCTGTCCCTTGCGCCACCCCTCCTGGCTCGGGCCAGTCCCTGACATCCATCCCCCCTCCCAAGCCCCCCTTCCCCTCCTGAGGCGGCTCGGTGGGTGTTACCCCAGGGTAGCCAAGATCCCCGGCTGGATCCCATTCCCCTCCTTCACTCTCTCCTGCCGTTCCTGGTGAAGAGGGGAATCCCAAGAAGATGGTGGTGTCTGCACTGGATGATGACGACGAGGACTGGAACACCTCCTCCCAATCCTTCCTGCCCCAGGGAGGAGGGAGACATCGCGACCCCCATTCTTCTGCTGCCGCGATATCCCCTTCCACCTCCATTCCTTCCGTTGGTGAATGAGGGCTACTCTGCAACTCGTTGCCACCCCCACCACTGTCTGCACCCGAGGATGGGAACCCCCAGAAGTCCCCCTCCTCTGAATCTGTGGGTTGAAACACCTCTCTCATTTGCCATCTGTACGGCTTCGGTTTGTCGGGATACAGTGCATGGAATTCCAACACTAAATACTCCTTGGTGACATCTTCCGCCGGAATCCACGTGTTCTCCGACTCTGGCTCCCCCTCCCATGCTACTAAGTACTGCAATTCATCCCCTCTCCACCTGGAATCCAGGATGGCCGTGGCTTCATTGAAGTGCTCCATGTCTACCAACGGCAATTCCTGCGACCCCCTCTGGTCCCCTTGTTGATACCTGTGCGGTTCTCTGAACTTGGATAGGAGCGACCTGTGGAAGACCGGGTGAATTCTCATGGTCTCCGGCAATTGCAACCTGAACGCCACTGGGTTGATCTGCTCCACCACTTCGAAAGGCCCAATTTTACATTGCCTCAGCTTTTTGCCCCTGCCTGGCATGGGCAATCCCTGGGTGGACAACCAAACTTTGTCTCCCACTTTGATGCTCTCCCCTTCCCTTCGGTGCTGGTCTGCTGCTCTTTTGTAAGCACTTTTCGCCCTTTCTAGATTTTCTCTGAGCAATTGGTGCAAAGCCTGTAGCTCCTCAGCAAATTGCTCCGCTGCTGGCACGTCTCCCGCCTTCCCTTCACCTCCCCCCGTTGGAAAGGCTCTCGGGTGATTGCCGTAGACTGCCTGGAAAGGAGACATGCCTGCGGACACCTGTTGAGCGTTATTGTACGCAAACTCCGCAAGCGAGAGCCTGTCACTCCAATCACTGTGTTGCTGAGATGCGTAGCAGCGCAAATACTGCTGCAAAATCGAATTTACCCGCTCCGATTGCCCGTTGGACTGAGGATGGCGAGCAGAGGACAAGTTCACCTGCACCTGCAAGATTTGCATGAGCTTACGCCAGAACCGTGAGGTGAACTGAACTCCACGATCTGAAATTACTCTTTCTGGCATGCCATGGTGCTTGAAAACATGCTGTACAAACAGCTTGGCCGTTTCCTCAGCTGAGACTACCTTAGGGCATGCAATGAAGTGTGCCATCTTGGTCAAAAGGTCAACTACCACCAACACTGCAGTTTTGCCTTTGGATGGGGGTAGGTCGGTGATGAAATCTAAGGAAACCGCTTCCCACGGTTTACTGGGGATGGGGAGAGGTTCTAGCAACCCAGCCGGCCTTTCTCGCTCCCCTTTGGCTCTTTGGCACACCTCACACCCCCTGACGTATTCCTTGACTTCCTGCCTGACTCTGGGCCACCAAAACTCTCTCGTGACCAACACCGTGGTTTTGAACTGCCCAAAATGCCCTGCTGTGGGGTTGTCATGGAGCTGTCTGAGAACTCTAGCACGCATCTCCTCCCCAGGAACATACAGTGCCCCTTTGAACAACAGCAGCCCCTCCTTTTCCTCAAACCCTTTCGCCTTGGGATCCCCCTCCCTCAGTTCCTTCAGTTTGCGCCGTGCAAAGTCATCGGCTAGGGTGAGGCGCACCAGTTCTTCCCGCCCCCCTAGAGTTGCGCCACACCTCCATTGTTCAGGTTGGAAGATCGCTCTTGCCACTGGAGGCCCTTGCTCCTCCAGGTACTCAGGCTTTCTGGATAGGGCGTCCGCTCTGACGTTCTGGTCACCTGGAACATACTGGATATGAAAATTAAAGTTAGCAAAGAACTCTGCCCATCTCATTTGTCTCTGGTTGAGAATTCTGGCCGTGCGCCAGTACTCCAGGTTCTTGTGGTCCGTGTACACCTGGATTTGATGCTGCGCCCCCACCAAAAAATGGCGCCAATGCTTGAAAGCCGCTACCACTGCTAACAACTCCTTGTCCCAAATTGCGTAGTTGGCCTCTGACTTGTTCAGCTGTCTGGAATAAAACGCACATGGCCTCCATTCCTGCGTCGGATCTTGTTGTAGTAGAACCGCTGCGATTGCTCTATTTGAGGCATCTGTCTCTATCCTGATGGGCTTGGTGGAGTCGACATGCAGCAATTGCGCCTCTGAAGCGAAGGCCCCTTTGAGGGCTTCAAAAGCCTTCTGCGCCTCCTCCGTCCATCGGAATTTCTTCTTGCCTTTCAAACAGTCCGTGATTGGCGCTGTCATGTCTGCAAATGCCGGTAGGAACTTGCGATAGAAATTTGCGAAACCGACGAAACGCTGCACATCTTTCTTGGTTTTGGGGCTCTTCCATTGCAGGATTGCCTCTACTTTATCAGTGTCCATGGCAATCCCCTTGTCAGAAAGACGATAGCCCAAAAAGTCCACTTCCGTCGCGTGAAACTGACATTTCTCCAGCTTGACACATAGATGATTTTCCTGGAGTCGTCTTAACACCTCCTTGACGTGTGTCACGTGTTCTTCCGGGTTTTGGGAGTATACTAAGATGTCATCAAGATACACGACTGCATGCTTGAACAACAGAGGACCCAGGACATGATGCATGAACGCCTGGAAGCATTGGCTGCCTGCCTGTAACCCGAAAGGCATTACCAAATATTCATAAGCTCCTAGAGGCGTGTACATGGTTGTTTTCCATTCATCACCCTCCCTGATTCTTATGAGATTGTATGCTCCCCTTAAATCCAGCTTGGTGAACATCTTGCCCTTGCGTACTGCCGCCAGCAGGTCGTCAATTCTGGGCATGGGATAAGAGATTGGTTGGCTGATGGAATTTAGGACCCTGAAATCACAAATCAAGCGTTTCTCTGTCGTATTCCTTTTGTCCACCCAGAACACTGGGCTGCCCCCTACTGCCTTGCTTTCCCGAATGAAACCCCTGGCCAGGTTCTTGGCAATAAAGTCCTTCAAGTTTGCCAACTCCTGCTCTGACATCGTGTAGAGCTTGCCTGGTGGCAACTGCGCTCCTGGCAACAGGTTAATCTGACAGTCATAGGGGCGGTGGGGTGGCAGTTTGTCCGCCTCTCTCTTGCTGAACACTTGCTGGAACTCTGCATACTCCTCTGGAAGCGTCACTTCCCCCGCCTGCAGTACTGCTGCTGCCATCTGGCTTTGGGGGTATAACTGCTGCAAACAGTTCTCCATGCAATGTGCCGATCCAAACGTTAGAGAGCGCTGGCTCCAGCTGATGACAGGGTCGTGCTGAGTGAGCCATCCCATTCCCAAGATGATGGGGGGACCTGCCAAAGAGGTGACATGAAACGCCAGCACCTCTGAATGCCTGCCTATTTGCATCTTCATGGGGGGTGTACTGTGCGTGACCGCCCCCCCTTTTAGCTCTCTTCCATCTATGGTGGTAACTTGGAGCGGAAAATCCACCTCCAGTAGATGGATCTGATGCTGCAGGGCAAAGTCTCTATCAAAAAAATCCGTACTCGCTCCTGAATCGACCAGCGCCGGGATTTGCAGTGTGCAGCCATTGGGTAGCTGCAACGCTATCTCTAACACAATCCCTGGCTTCGGAGCGTTGGGTGGGTGGGCTTGGGAAGGCTGAGCGGGGGAGGGCTGTGGGGGTGTGCTGCTTTGAAGCTGAACGGGTGAGGGCTGTGGGGGTGTGCTGCTTTGAGGACTCTTTACTGTAACTGCGCCTGGCTGCTGGTCCCCTCGTCTTGCCGCCAGGCATTTCCGTTTCCCGCCACCGCCGTTTCTTCCACCCCCTCCTTTACAGCCATTCCTGCCATTCCCTGCCACATTTTCCTTTGATCGCAGTGCTTTGCTAGGTGGCCACTCCTTAAACATACGTAACATTTCTTAGGGACTTTCCCGCCCTGCGCATCACTGCCCTTGCCCACGGTTTGATTTGAAAAAGGGCGCGCGCGGGCTCCTCCCAACTCCATGGGCACTTCCTGCCGGGTTTGGGGCTGCGCGCCGAAGGTTTTCTCTCCCGGGGGAGGGGCCCGGATGTTGAACCACCTCCCAGGCTTCCCCTCCCGTCTCACCTTGTCTCGGCACTCCAAACGCACTCCAATCGCTAAAGCGGCTTGCATGAGGCTGTCGAGATCCTCCAACGGTCCTGATTTCGCTAACGCATCCTGGACCTCTTCTGACAGTCCCATTTTAAACATGGCCAGCATGGGTGGTGATTTCAAATCCCAATTTAGACGGTGTGCCAGAAGAGAGAATTTGGATTGGTACTGTCTGACCGTCATGCTGCCTTGCCTCAGTGACAAGAGCTCTCTTGCTTCCACGTCCTGCGCGCTCCGGCTAGAATAAACAATATCCATGCCCTCAAAGAAATCCTTAATTCTCTTTAACGCAGGGTTCCCGGCTAAAATCAAAGGACGCACCCAATCTCTCGCAGCGCCATCAAAATGCGCAATCACGAAACCGACTTGCTCCGCTTCGTCTCGGAACTCCTCTTTGTGCAGCCCCAGAATGTAAAGCATGTCCGTTTTGAAACCCAAATAATTTTCCGGCTGCCCATCGAATCTGCTGCCGTGGGAAGGCATCCTCCTTCCTCCCATTGCCCTTCTCCCTGCATCGGCATGCCGCCTCGCCTCCTCGAGTTGAGCTTGAGCTACTTCGTACCTTATCGTTAGGTCCCTAGCTCGCTCTTCCCAGTCGACGTACAGCCCTGTGCCATCCGCTTCTTCCTTGCGTTCAGTCATCCCGGCAGCCTTTTACTCCTTGAGGAGGTTGCGAGGACTTGGAGAATGCTGTGAGGGGGATGTGTGTGTCCTCCTCAAGAGTAAGCGACTCGACAGTCTGTTTAACTTATGTACAAGTTTATTTCACCGACAAGCTTTACAGTTCATCATCCTCCTCCGAGGAACCAGATTCTCCAAGTAAGGGTTTCCGCTTTTCCCCCCAGCATAAAAGCCTCTTAAAACTCCAACGCCTCCTCTCACTCCTCCTTTTCCGCTTCTTGACTCTGCCGGCCCCTGCGTTGCCCTCATCCCTTTCACTTTCATCCTCCCTGGAAGTTGTTGCAGAGGCTCCGGCTACATCCTCGACCCCTTGCTCTCCCTCCGTCTCCATGTTCTCCTCTCCTCCCATAGGCTCCCACGCCACCCGCTCTTCCTCCATCAGCACAGGTGGCGACACCTCTTCACTCCCACTTCTCCACACCTCCTTCCCTGTCTCTGGCGACAGCCTAGGTGCTGCCTCTTCCTGCTCCCATGCTCGCAATACCTCCTCTGGCGTCCATGGGTGACCTCCGGATGCCTCTGTCCCTTGCGCCACCCCTCCTGGCTCGGGCCAGTCCCTGACACTAAGGTTTTCTTTACTGTTCATTTTACACCACCTGCCTCTTTCCAAGCTCTTTTGAAAAGAACCATGAAGACTAAAAATGGAATTTAAATAAGGTACAAAAACCAAAGCACAGCAAAATCTTATGTTTGCAGAGTAAATCTGCCTATGTGTAGCAGACAATCTTGTAAACACTTTTTATCAGAAAAAGCAACCAATACAAAGGCCGCAGAAGCTCAAACATTATTGGCAGTAGTGAATATGAAGTATTACAATGCCTGGCATGTCAGCGAGATAAACAATTTTAAAGACATGATCTGCTTACCTGCGACCACATTCTGAATATTTACCAATATTTTTTAATATTAAGGCAGCTGTTAATCGGATGTGTTTAGTAATTGGTCCCTCTCTTTCATCCTTAGACAGAAAAGAAAATAGTATTAGAACAAGCTTGACAAGGAGACTTTCCTCCTGTTTAATCCATATGCTTGCTACTTACTGTGAAATCTCTGAAAACAAGGTTTCTTGATCCCCTTCTTAGTGCCATGAGGGCAGCACTAGGATGATTGACAATGGCCTTCTGTGCTCTGGGAGTGGAAGAAGCACCCGCTGCATTTGGTGGCCTAAATGAGATTTTAAAAACAACAACAAAAGGAATTTAAAAGGGGCACAATAAATATTTCTTCCCTAGAAAAAGATTAAAATCAATATATATTTCCTCCCGAAAGGCTAGTGCTTGATGCTGGCGGCTAAAAATATTACACTCCTCAATTGAAATCACTGCTCAAATACGAACTCTTACGATCTAAAACAATCATATGTAATGATGATAATTATTTAATAAAAATTTAATTATTTATATGCTGCCCATCTGACTGGGCTGCCCTAGTCACTCCTGGGCGGCTCTCAACAAAATATTTTAAAACGCAATAAAACACCGACCATTTTTTAAAACTTCCTGGAGACATAGAAAGTTATAATTGTTGATTCTAAAGTTGCTAATGTTGTTACAGACCCAGATTTCCCTTTTTAATATTCCTTTTGCTAATGTGCAAACATATCCAATCTATTCAAATCATATGATAAAGAAATTTTTTAATCCTTTTGATAGCCATCCTTAGAATCATGTTAGGATCTTTCCCCCACACAGCTGCAGTGTGCAGTGGGTTCCACACAGAGCTCAGTGACCTGTTTATTTTCTCCCTTCCCTTCAGTATGCATTGCAAATAAGTGCACCAGTGCCACCTAGAGAACGGGAGCTCTAGGCATATCCCCAAATATGCCAGTGTGGTGTAGTGGTTAAGAGCGGTAGACTCGTAATCTGGTGAACCGGGTTCGCATCTCCGCTCCTCCACATGCAGCTGCTGGGTGACCTTGGGCTAGTCACACTTCTTTGAAGTCTCTCAGCCCCACTCACCTCACAGAGGGTTTGTTGTGGGGAAGGAAGGGAAAGGAGAATGTTAGCCGCTTTGAGACTCCTTCGGGTAGTGATAAAGCGGGATATCAAATCCAAACTCCTCCTCCAAATCCTTGTCTCCTCCTCTACACTATCTCTAAAAGTGACATAAATTAAGTGAGAAGAGAGGAGGACAAGATGGGAGATTAGGAAGCGGCCCACAAATCTTTCTATAATAATTGGTCATGCTGCCAATAAGTGTGGCCCATGAGCTGAGGGGAGAAACAAGAGCTCTGCTGGGTCCTACGGTGATCCTTTCGTGTGTGGGCAGAGGTACTGCATGAGGAAGGATCAGAACTTTTCACGAAGATGAGAGCATTACAAAAGGAGACCATTCTGGTTCCCATTCAAAATGGGATGAACAGGAATAATGACTTATTCAACTGGCAATTAAAATTGGAAGGGGGTATACGTCACTGCTCTCTTTGCATAATGCCTAGTTTCTGTAACTGTGAGATATTTTAAAAGGAATAGTCAGGATGTTGGGATTTTTAGCGTTTGACTGTTAGGAAAATGCAAAATGGATAGACTCACGAGCAGACATTCCGTAGAAATAACACAATCTTCAGTGTACTGTTTGGTGAGCTGTACACAGTATGTGCCAAGCGAAAAATACAGATTTGGTGAGCTACATGCCACCCATAAGCTGTCCCACCCTCTGCCACCAAAGGATCAGAAGGAGATGAGGTAATAGCCTGGTGATAGGCAATGCGACCTTGCTGCATCCCCAACAATGCAAGTGTTCATCCAAGAGAGCTTAGCCAGCAATCCTATGCATGCTAAACTGGGACACAGCTTCACTGAACACAGCTGGAATTCTGAGAAAAGATGCATAGGATTCTGCTGCTAGATTAACAATGAAGATCATGCCTCTTACTTTGTAGAAGGTTTTGAACTTCCTGCTTGTCCGTGATCATCTTGTTTTAATCCTGCAAGAAGGGCATCTCTTGAGCAGTGCTTATCCTGTTTGAGAAAAAAAAATAACGTTAAATACATAACATAGACCTAGTAGAGAGAGTGGTGTGTGTGTACATACACATCTCATAAACTGACTGGTGAACATACACAAACACTGCAATTATGCACATTCACATTAAGGGGTGGAGAATGTGCACAAAGCAATAGCATCAACAGGAGAGTCTGCACACTGCCCAGTCAATATGGAAAAATCAGCAACATCATATTGAAGAATGTGAATTTGAGATTTTGTACATTGTGTTGTTATAATTCATTGCCTCATTATTGATTGAAGAATGAAATGCAATGAAGAAGGAAAACACCATTTGGATAAGTACTCTTTAGCTACTGCACAGAAGCTAATAGAAAAACACCTGGAAAAGGTCAAACCTACAGCCCGTTGATGAATGAGGTAGAAATATTTGGTGCATCATGCTGGTCTCAGCAATTGTAAAAAAATGTAATAAATATGAACAAGCTTTGATCATGTTTACAGGAAACTGAAAGCACAACATGATGCATGACAACTCAGAAGTAAGTCTCACTGAGTTCAAGGACGCTTACTCCTAGAAAAGTGAGTATCAGATTGCAGTGGGTGGTTCACAAAATTAAATTAGGAAGAAGAACAAAACAGTAAAACAATTCATGGATAAGGATATAAACACAGCAGCATTAAAGCCACTTCAGGAGGTTAAAATGCTTTCAAAGCCTGGGAAAATAAAATGGTATTTGCTGGTGGAGGAGAGAGGGGCAGAAATTCCCTTGCTCTGCATTTTATTACTATCAAATATGTGTGTGTGTGTGTGTGTGTGTGTGTGTGTGTGTGTGTGTGTGTGTGTGTTGCGATAAGACTTTTGGTTTGAAACTGACTGCAAGCTCCTGAATTAGAGCACCCCGTTGTTCTATAGCTGGGCCTTCTGCTGTCTCCAAATATAGTGCATAGAAGCAAGTTATCTCACCTCATGATGCACATGCTCCACCCAATCTATAAGCTATTAGAGCAGTGATGGCTAACCTTGACACCCCAGATGTTTTGGAACTACAACTCCCATCATCCCTAGATAACAGGATCAGTGGTCAGGGATTATGGGAGTTGTAGTCCCAAAACATCTGGAGTGTCAAGGTTAGCCATCACTGTATTAGAGGCTCAAGCTGGCAAATTCTCTCCTCACAATTCCCCCTTCATTTCCCCCTCCCCGCATCCACAATCTTAATTTACTCTAGTTCCTGAAGGCCACTGAGCATGCTCAGATCACACTGGACTGCTTTTTCTGCACTGTTTCAGACCCTGCCATTTTGGGCATTAGAAGAAATGTGCATCACTTACTTTCTAGCATACAATTTTTATATTTATATGGAAATAATGCCTTTCAAATTTCACATCAATACTGAGAAAAGGGATAGGAGACCAATTTCTACCTGCAAGTGGGTAATGAAGGAAAACCTTTGCCGCTGGAAAGGTTCACAGCCCTCCCATAAACACTGCCCAGGGTAGACGTCTTTTCCTCCATGTTCAGTTGCAGCGTGATAGAAAACCTGGGATGGCGTTTGAAACCACCTGGAAAATGTAAAACATTTAAACTCAGGCAAAGAAGGAATACAATTTTGCTAACAATTTTGTCGTCTGAGCAATCAACATGAATACTGAAAAATAAAAATGCAAGAAATTGCAAATGTTAATTATTCAGATGTTTGACTTACTATCGCTACAGGTTGCTTGCTGCAAAAGACTGTGCAATACAGTGGCACCTCGGTTTTCAAACGTAATCCGTTCCGGAAGATCGTTTGAGTTCTGAAACGTTCGAAAACTGAAAACTCAATAGCCTACAGCTAGACCTCAGGAACTTGCACTCAGTGGAAGCCGCGTGGCATGTTTGACTTCTGAGGTGTGTTCAAAAACTGAAGCATTTACTTCCGGGTTTACGGAGTTCAAAAACAGAAATGTTTGTCAACGGAGACGTTCAAAAACCGAGGTACCACTGAACTTATATGCAGCAGAAAGGAATGGATTTGTACCTTTTAAAAAAGCTGATAAAGACCTCCACTTCCCCAAGAAAGAGTTAAACATTTGCAAGACTGACCACTTGTGCAAACAGAGGCTTGAATGGTGCTAAAGATTCTGTTCAACCATTGACACTGCGGGTAAGGGAGTAATGTATTTCAAATGAAGTTCCCTAAAACCAGTCACTAAGGATATTGGCTCTCTCACTCTCCCAAAGATCATCTTCAGCTTTGTCTTCCATCGCTTGCTCAAGGAACTCCCTAGCAAAAGAAGACCTTAGTTTCCAGTGGTGGGAAAAGAACCGAGAAATGCTCTTCTCTATTTCTCTATTAAAAAAACACCTTGTTTCCTCAGTTAGCTGACAGGTGAGCAGGTACTGATGGGAAACTTTAAAAAGGATGGGGTCAACAATCACAAATAGCATGTTGCATAAAACTAAACCTTTGTAATATACGGGTCAACTCAAAGAAAAACACTTACTTTTTACAGGATTGCCAGAGACACATGAAATTCTGTCCAGGTTTTTTCACTTGTTCTGTGTGCGAACTTGGTACAGTGAACACAGAAGGTGGCAAACTGACAGATGGGCCCTGGACTTGCATTGGTACTGGTGCGACTGGTGTGCTCTGTGGGAAAATTCAAAACAAGGAGGATTGAAATTTCTGCCTGATTATTGTTTATTGAACAATGCAAGATCTGATTTTCCCGGAGCACACTTCCAGCGGCAATAGGTAAAACCATAGTGATCAGCAGTTTTGCTATTGACTGCAGAGGGAGATAGATGGTACTCACTGTCTCTAAATAGTAAAATGAAATAAAGACTGGATTACTCTTGAGCTATTTACAGACTTTCCCCAATATTCTATAGCTGCTCTATTTTTATGTTTCAGGTTCAACACAGAATTAGATACAGCTTTTAGGAAGCTTTCCAGATGGCAATCTTTCTCTATAGAGATAAAGTGATGGAGCAATTTAACATACTTGTATGAATTTGGCAACTTATCATTTTTTCAGTCAGAGTAATTTAAAGGATTATCTTTAAAACCACCATGTATATTTGGCTTCACCTTTCATTGCCTGTGGTTTGAATGAGCAACTCTCAAGATTTGATCAACCTGTTCATTCTGTATATGCCACAACATGTGCACATATGATGTTGATATGTAATGAGGTTGTTTTAAGTATTTACCGTAATGGCAGACCTTCATTTTTAAAGGGGGGGAGGGAGTAACATACTACATCTTTCATATATCATTTTAAAATGAAGGTGAGATGTTTGAAATCTCTCCATCAGCGTTAACTTTAGCAAGTTAAACATTAGCATGCCAAATAAAACACCAAGCTGGAATCCTTTTTCCCAACATCTGTGATACTTTCCACAATTTGTTTTTCATTTTAATGAGAAACAGGTACCCACCCACCCTGCATTCTGGGGTTCCAGGACAATTATACCATGTGATTTATTTTTGTAAGACTGGTGCTTTTATCAATATAGCCTCTTCAAAACACCAACATGCTCATGCACACTGTTTATTATATTTGAAAACTTTCACCTAGTGAAAATTGATTCTACCTGATGAAAGGTCATTATTTTGAAAATAAAACAAGTCATACAGCATGTATTCAGAATTAAATCATCAATTAAATCAAAAGAACAAAATTATTTGCCAGAGAAATCTGCTAGCCCAATTAATATTAGGTAACAAGCTAAAGATAGGAGCACAGACTGAGAAACTGTTTTGTATCCATTGCCTAGCTCAGGGGTCCCAGGGCCCACTTGACACAACTGAAAATTCCTTCTGAGGCCCACCAGTCACACATTGGTGGTTTAGGGACAAAGCCAACCACAAAATGGTGGCAGATGGAGGCAGAGTTTGGCATAATCACCTGACAATTAACAGTATCATTTTCTATACATAAATAATCCATCTTTGGAAATTACTAAATTCTTTTCCACCACATTTTCTCTTGTGGCAAGGAGTTCCACAGTTCAGCTTTCCTTAAGCTAAATACAGACATTTGCAATAACAACAACAACAACAACAACAACAATAATAATACCATCGACATTTGCTCTGGAGGTATTGTGAAAGTCTCCCCACTTTAGGCAGAATTTGCTGATCCAGATGCTCCAGGTGATGAAGGCTTTTTATACTATATTTTCCCTTTCCATCCTCACATGCTTCTCAAAAGTATTATTCTCCTTTCACATTTAACCTTTACCTTATCTCTCAACCAAACTGCCCGTTTCTTTCATCCTTCCTTCCTGGTCCTTTTACATGAACTTCTTTCTGTTACAGCTTTCCTGTCTGCTTTCCTTCCTCATTATTCAGAGTTTATTTATGTTATTACTACGATCTTTATTTTTGCCATCCTATTATTACTATTGCTATTATTATTATTATTAAAATTTGTATACCATCCTTCATCTGTAGATCTCAGGGTGGTTCACAGCATAAAAATACAAGAAAACAACAACACAAAATACATAATAAGAACAAGGACAAAAACCAATCAAGCCAATAATCCCCCCCCCCAAAAAAACACATTTAAAGAGATCTAGGATGTTAGTCAGCTAAAGGCCTGTTTGAAGAGGAATGTTTTTGCCTGGCACCTAAAAGTGTATAACGAAGGAGCCAGCTGAACCTCCCTGGAAAGAGCATTCCACAAATGGGAAGCCACTGCAGAAAAGGCCCATTGTCCTGTTGCCACCCTCCAGACGTCTCGTGGAAGCACAGGAAGAAGGGCCTCAAAAGAACATTGAAGGGTCCAGGTAGATTCATATGGAGAGAGGTAGTCCTTGCAGTATTGTGGTACAGAGCCATTTAAGGAATTATAGGTCAAAGCCAGCACTTTGAATTGGGCCTGGAAACTAACTGGTAGCCAGTGCAGTTCGGCCAGGATTGACATTATATGCTCAAACCATCTTGCCGCGGTGAGCAGCCTGGCCACTGAATTTTGCAATAGCGGAAGTTTTCAAACTGTCCCTACGTATAATGTATTGTAGGACTATAACCAAAGGTAACCAGAGCATAGACAACAGTTATCTCAGTTTCTATTGGCCTTCAACACCTCCCTTCCCAAATCCTCCTTTTTTATCCTGGCCATCTTTAATCAGCAGACAAGGAGTTTCTGGAGCTGGTACTAGTCAGACTAAAAGGCTATAGCATGACTATAAGGTGGGGAAGGCTGTGGCACTGAGGCCCACCAGAAAGTGGTTCGATGTCCACTGTTTCAGAAACATTGGGGAAGCAGAAGTTGGTATAGGAAATAATTATCTGTATCTGACCAGGTTTTGCCATATAGTACACGGTAAACTATAGTCATATGAGTCCCCCCTTAAATAAATGCAGAATATATAGAATTCCAGAAAGTCCACCGGATAACTGAAGCGGCATTTTAAAATTTTAAATAGTTTTTAACCTGTATTTTAATTAACGGTTTTTCTTTTTATATTTTGTTGTGGTTTACTGATGTGAGCCACCCTGAGCCTGGTTTCAGCTGGGAAGGGCGGGGTATAAATAAATTTATTATATTATTATTATTATTATTATTATTATTATTATTATTATTATTATCATTCAAACAAACCATCATTAAAAGGAGTGAACAAGTGTAAGGCTGAGCACAAGACCTTTTAAACAGCACCCTGGGCTTATTTTTCTCAGCATTTTCTATGAACGAACATAACCTTGATACTATGCTTAGTAGCAAGATAAAAAATTATAAAAGCTAAATTTCAGTTGTATGCCTCCTGTAAAAATAAAAAAAAACTCATAAAGATCAGCATAAGTTCAAAGACCTCTTCAAGAATGGTCCTACATAAATTAAGGAGAAACTGAACTAAATGCAAGGAGCATAGAGATAATTCAGACTGAAAAATGAATAGCCTGTGTGGCATGAATTTTTTATTTATTTTTGCCTTACTGACAATAGATTACTGAAATTCAACTCTCAGTACATTCATGTTATTCAAAAGTGAATAACAGTCAAATGACAAGCTTAGTCACTCCATCTGGGAACTTCAATGGCTCCATACACAGCAACACATAATAGCTACTGGAGCTATGCACCTGCTTTGCAGCAACTAGCCTGACCATATCAAGGTGAGGCTGCAGCCAATGGCTTTGGAGCTGCTTGAAGTTTTGCCAACCTGCTTTCCACAGAAGCCTATTTAAATAGGATGGATCAAGTAAGTGCTTATGAGAAGGGGGAACTGGAAAAGGGAGTCAGAAAGTCGACACTGTTCAAGTCCCAGAAGAAACCGATTTCTTACTTTTGGAAAACTGGCCCAATATCAACCACTTCTATGATAAACCAATAAAGGGAGGGAAGCATAGCTATACTTAACAGATGTTTCTGGAAAGTCAAATAAAACAAGCTTCCAGGTAAGTTAATACATAGCTCTCTCAGTCACCAATCACAAAAGCAATGCCCTCAAAGGAAAAATACAGAAAGATAATAGGAAGCTAGAAACGATGCCAACTCCTTCCTGTCTCAAACTGCAGCAAATTAGTTGTCCAGATGAAGCTACAAACATAATGCAAAACACTTTAACAATGTGCAATATTTGCAATCCATACTGTTGTTTTAAACAGCACACCAAGCTATGTGTTTTTCCCATTTGCTAAAATCCAACTGGGTTGAAATGAGCCATCTGCTTGTTGGTGTTCCTGAGACGGTGTAATGTTTATTTAGTGCCCTCCATTTGCCAGGTGCTTTTCAGAGGAAAAGAATTTTGCGAACTCTGCCCAAAACTGCTTAAGTAAGATGGACAAGATCAAGACAAAAAGGAAGAAGCCACTCAGCTTTCGTTTACTACTGAGCAGAGCCTCTGCCAAAGAACCAGGGGGAACGGCCATCAGATTTTTGTGAGGAGTCAATTTTACATCAGGGTCTATCACCATGATAATTTGCGCACAAAGTTGAATGTTGATTATTCTCCCAACCTGGCCTTAATGCACCCTTCACGCCAAGATTTATTTATTTTTTAGCTATCCCATTTGAAAAAGGAGAATTATCCATTACATCCCTTTAATGCCAATTCTCTCATGATGCTCAGAGGTACATCTGGGATCTCTACTGAAAACTAGTGGCAGAGAGCCAATAAACCAAAAGGAAAACACACGGCTAAAGAGATTCATACTTGTGAAATTGGGTTTCCTGCTCTTTCACGGCTTGAGCTGGAGCCCTGAGACCGTGAGCAGGCCAGTTGCATCTGCAAAGGATAAAATCAATGCTGCAGTAACCCAAATTGTTCTTAGACTACATCATCCACAGCATATTTTTAAAGCACATGGCTTCTCCAATGGGAACTGTAGTTTAAGGGTAATGAAAATTGTAGCTCTGAGGAGTAAACAACAGTCCTCAGGATTCTTTGGGGAAGAAGTTATGTACTTTAAGTGTACTTTGAAACACATGGTCTATTACTGTTCTCCAACACAATGTGTATGTACTGGAAGTTTGATTTGGATCTGCACTGGATACCAAGAAAAAGATGCCCCCAAATCTCTTCTTGTCACCTCAGCTGAGAATCTGGCCGGGAAAAGAAAGGCGAACATGGTCCCAGCAGCAGCATTTCACCTGTCTTCACATACATACAAAAATGTGTGGATTACCATTACGATACAGTTTGTGGGTAAAAAAAAAAATACTATAAAGGCATTAAATCAAAATACATTACAGTTCCTAACTCACTCTTTGGGAATTTAGGGTACTGAATCATAAATGCAAACTGTCCTCGGAATACGCTGCTTCCTTCACAAGCCCATTTTGTATGGTTCATTATTCAAATACATACTACACAGAAATGAAACTATTATTTAAAGGTTACCATTAGTACAATTCAAAGTGCACATAAGCAAAATATACATAATTCAAATAGCAAGGATTTTGTGATAACTGGGAGCGTATATATTTATCTTAACACATTGCATACACTGCAGCTTGAATCTGATACGGGAAAGCAGCCAATTCAAAAAACAACAATAAATATATGATAGCTTAACAGTAATGAAACTGATAATAAGTAAGATTACTCTCACTCAAAGAACTAAACATTCTCTCCCCCCACCCCAAAATAATTTTTCATTTATCCTATCATTCAAAATATATATTTTTAAAGCTTCAAATATGACAAAGATAAATGTTAGGCATAAAGGAACCAATCTTTTGAGGTATTTTCACGAACTGCTTAACTCAAACAATGTAACTGCTGGTGACAGAAAAGGTGATTACTTCCCCATGATATCATACAAGGTACATATATTTTTAATTATAAGCACTCTAGACCTGAGTGCAACTAATGTGAAATATATTACCTGAAATTTTTATCCTTCCCATTTAACAAGAGACTGAATTTTAGGCATCATAATAAATCACCCTATGAATCAGAAAAGTGTGTGTGTGTGTGTGTGTGTGTGTGTGATTTTGGAGTCAAAATCCTATGGTCAGGAACACATTAGAAAGTTCCTCATAGGAATAAATGGAAAAAAATGACTTGTTATGCAAACACTTGTCTTGACAAACAATTTCCTGAGAACGCATTGTGTTCAGATAGCGAGACCTGCGTGTAGTGGGTTATTTCTATCACCTGCACTTAGTAAATGCAGTATCTTAAAACATAGTTCACAGAATGTTAGCAGAAATTAAAGAAACTGAAATACATAGTTTGATAGAATTTGTTATACAATTAAAACATCAAGATACACTATGTCCACAGCATTTCCCTGATCCACCAAGTTTGTAATTCCATCAAAAAAAGTAATCAAATTGGTCTGGCATGACTTATTTTTGAGAAACCCATGCTGCGTCTTAGTAATTATAGCATCCTTTTCTAAATGCTCATAGACTACTGTTGAATTATCTGTTCTAGGACCTTCCCTAGTATCGATGGTTGGTAACTGGGTCTTTCTTATTCACGTTTTTGAAGATGGGGACATTTGCCTGCCTCCAGGTTTAGCCCATCCATTTAGCAGAGTGAGGCTACTACCTCAGGCAGCTGATTTTGGATGTCATGAAAAGGCACCAAATATTTGTCATTTAAATTATTATTACTGCATTTTTACTGCTGGTGAAAGGGGACAGATGGTTGTAGATTTTATTCATTCATTCATTCATTCATTCATTTATCTGCCTCATGTGTCAAAATAAGTTGACTGGCCTTGAATAGTAGGCATCAATATTGTGGCAAGAGGAGCATCATTTGCAGTTTCACCTCAGACAGCAAAATGTCCTGGGCTGGCCCTGTCGAACATTGATTCCATGTATTCAAAATGTACCGGTAAGAGTAGGAAAACTACATATAAAGCCAAACATATAAAAGATGCAAATTATCTTGAGATTCTTTATTCAAAAACTAAGTTTAAAAACAACCCCTACCCATGCTTATTGTTGACAGGCTTGCAAGTCAGAGTGGTTTTAAATTTACCCATAGCTTTCGAGGATAAAAGGTGTTATAACAAAGACAGTGTCTGGAAACACATGCTAGTTTATCAAATATAAGACAAAGAAGAAATACAATCCTCTAGGTTACAAGGCCTTAAAGTGCAGTGCCATGGTTTTAAAAAAAGTACTTTGAACTGCAGCCTGATCAAACTAGTTCAGTATCATTGTATGTGGTCTGAGCTAAATGTTTGGCTCTATCCTTTATTTGTAAGTGAACTGATGTCCAGGAGAGGTCAATCTGCTCCAGAAATCTACAGTACATTAAAAACAAAGAGTCAGTCATGAGGGTAGCTTGCCCCATCTGTTCTCAAAGATATATTTTAGAAAAGCTGTGTTCCTCATCTAGATGGATGCCTTATGGTGCACTGAAAGCACATCAACCTCTGTCCTTAAGAGAACTGTAGGACTACTTGAATGCAAGCATAATGTACTCTATATAATGAATGATTCTGTACAGAATCCAGTAACCCCCCCCCCACCAATTCACACATTTCTGCAGCATTTAAAAAGAGTGTGTCCTTAGTCAATAAATGTAAAGAACGAATGTAATTGAAGCCCTATTGGATCCATGAAAGGGCTTCCTAGTCTACAATCCCATTTCTAGCACTGCTAGAAAAAGCCAACAAGTAGGACCTGATGGCAACATCCCTTCCTTGCTATTGATATTGCAACAACTGGTAGGTTTCATTGTGCTATTATGGCAAAGAGCCACTAATAGACCATCCTTTATGAACTTGCTTAGTGAATTTCATTAGTTAAATATCTGCTGTGTGAAGCAGTCCTTTGTCTGTTCTGAATCTACTGCTAATCAAGTTCATCTTGAGAAAGGTGAATGGAAGAAGGTTCATAGGACGGCCGCTTATGCCCCTTGAAAAGCCTCTCCAGAGCATCAAGGTGTCTTGAACAATGGGACAAGGTCCAGGCGTCAATGCTGGACTCCTGCAGCCCCTCATACTCGATCCTACATTGGTCAGGACCACCGTCCCCAACCCTCCAAACTCGCCTGCTTGTATACCATCCCACATTGCTCAGGAGAGCTCCTCAACCCCCTAGGGATGCTTTTCTGTGGATCCAGGCAGCAGCAAGAGGGAGGAAGGGATTGAAATTTCATTCTGAAAACTCCCTTCTACTCACTCGTCTTAGAATCCAAAACTACAGGTGCAATTCAACATAGTGCTAAGCAGATTGTTCCATCAGTGGAAGCATTTCTGCTTGCCAGCTGAAACAACCTCATCTCTCAATGCCCTCAGGGTTCTGGTGGTAACCCTGACCTCCCCAAGCAGATCTGGTGAGGCGGGAGGTGGTGCATCGGTGGGAAAAGTCCTGTTGCACTAGCAGGATTCATTGCTTCCACTAGCTTAACAACTTAATTAATTTCAGCCCTATTGTCTCTCCAAAGCCCAGCTCTGAAATGTGGGCAATGAAGAACATCTCCTTTGCTGTTTTCAGAGTTTCCAGACCAAGTCCATGGCTTCTCATGTTAAAAAAAAACCTGTCAGGAAACAGACCAGGAAAGACATCAGTCAGAGAGTTTGAAGGAGGACTGGGCTACATAGCCAGATGCTTTGATGCAGTGTGTCAGCTTCATACTGTCATAGGCTTGTTTTAGCATAATTAAGCTGAAAGTTCCAGTTACAGGTAGGTAGCCGTGTTGGTCTGCCATAGTCAAAACAAAATAAAAAAATTCCTTCCAGTAGCACCTTAGAGACCAACTAAGTTTGTTCTTGGTATGAGCTTTCGTGTGCATGCACACTTCTTCAGATATGAAGTGAACACGATGAATATCTGTGAGGTTTGTGAGTGCAAGGGGGAAGTGGTCTTAATGGTGGCTCCAGCTGACTTTATATCTTGCCCCTAATGTCACAGTCTTGAAGTGGCCTTTATAGACGTTTACCTTCGCTGCCTTTAACTGGGCACACAAGTACATTAAGGAAGAGGCTTTGAAGCTGCTTTCTGACATTAACTGAAAAAACAATAGAATCATAGTTGGAAGGGACCACAAGGCTCATCAAGTCCACCCACTGCAATGTAGCAATATTTTGCCCAATGTAGGGCTTAAACCTACTACCCTGAGAAATTATTCAATACTACTATCTGTTATAGCCATTATTTACAGTGGTACCTCTAGTTATGAACTTAATTCGTTCTGGAGGTCCGTTCTTAACCTGAAACTGTTCTTAACTAGAGGCGTGCTTTCACTAATGGGGCCTCTTGCTGCCGCTGCGCCACTGGCACACGATTTCCGTTCTCATCCTGCGGCAAGGTTCTCAACTCAAGGTAACTCTTCCAGGTTAGCGGAGTTTGTAACCTGAAGCGTTTGTAACCTGAGGCGTTTGTAACTCAAGGTACCACTGTAGTTATCACTCCTTTCTTGAGTATCATTTTGTCAGGATGTAGCCATAAAGCAGTTTGCAAATACTTTTAAACAAACAAACAATACAGTTGGAATTACATTGGAACAGGGCTGAAGTAATCCATGTAAAGAACAAGCACAAGGGCATGTCATAACAGAACTTAGAGAGACAAGAGTTTTATCATATTAACATACAGATAAAATGGGATAAGGGCCATCATACTACAAGCAATAGGAACACAATAAATAAATTGACAGTCAAAAGTTATCTGAAGGAGTAGAACATAAAACAAGAAGTTTCAAAAAGTCATCTATGATCAAGATGAAAATTTGCAATTCAGATCACTTGGGTGTATTAATAGAATATACACAAACTCGCACGGTTATCTAGAAACAATCAACATTTTGGAGATGCTCTGAGTAGGTAACAGGGACTTGCTACATAACTGAGATGATTTATTTGAGGAGTCGTTCTAACTCTACAAGTATCTAGTAAGCATAGTTACACAAGCGGATGGGGGAGGCACCACAAACTATGTTTTTGTACAGAGAACATTTTTTTACAAAAGTCTCACAAATTAGAATGGTTAGAAGAGTGCTTCTGAGACATCATCTATACATTACTTTAAATAAAACCCTACTTTTACTTATCAAACTCCTCTTTTACTAAAATAAAAGTATTTCAAATCTGATAACTGAACACGCTGCAGAGCTCAGAAAGTTGGAGGGTAAAAAGAGAGATGTACAGTATCACCCATATGTACTCTGTGGATGATCCTGATGATATATACAACAGAACAGAGATGAATAAATTTGCACATTATGGACACATCCAGTTGTAATTATACAATCATTCATATTACAGTATAGTCTGCAGAAAGGCACAATTCAGCCGAAGCTTACCGCTTTTCCACGAAAATCAATGCTGCTTAAAAACCTATGCCCCAGTCTGTCTCGCTGAAATCAATGCAACAGAAAAGTGCCAAACTTTGCCTGCTTCTATCCCATTTCCAGTTGTTGCTTTTTTGGCAACTTGACTGTGGAGAAACCGAAGTAAACTAGACTGTTTCTTCTAATGCATCTAAAATGTGTGTATGCTGGATTTCCACAATCAAGTGACCCCCTCCCTAAGATTTCATTGTTTTCTTCAGAACTTCATTTTGGACATGGCTTCAAGGCTTTCCCCCTTTTTTAATTCCTATTTCTCATGTTATTCATTTTAATGATGCCTTTGCTAGAGATTTGATTTTCTGCTGTTTTTGCTGTATATAGTTTTGGAATGCCTGAACATTATTTAATTTTTTATAAGCCACCATGTGGAAAGGTGGGATATAAATACCGGTAGATTAAACTGATACATTCTAAAAAAGAATCTGAATGTGCCCCTTTGATATAAGAAACATATTTCTCCCAGATAAATCCTCTACTGTGGAACAGTAGGTGAGCTATATGCTCATCTCAGGAGTTTTTAAAGCTGCAAATGTCTCTCTAGCACACCACCAATAAAATGTGCATGTCAGGGGAAAGCTAGCAGTTTTACTTTCAGTACTGCAGCTCTATTGTTGAACATAAGGACCCAAAAATAAGTGGAGGTAATGTCACATACATATTGATTTCATCAAAATGAAGATTATTAACAATTTATATAGTAGGTGAAGTAATAGGAAAAATGATGTTTTTTGATCCAGTGAAGAGACAGTACATCTGCTGATGAAGAGTTGATATTATCCATTACATGCTCAAATGTCTCAACCATTTCAATAATCCTCCATTTTTTGTAATTAATCTTTATGCAGAAGGGAAAAAACCTTGCTAATATATCCCTTAGTTACATGTTTGTTTTATACAAAGCTGCATAAGGCATATGTAAAGTATACATGCTGCATAAATAAGACATCAATTGCAAATAGAGGCATTAAGATGCAAAACACAGCCTTGAATGCGACATATGCAGGAACAAAATCACGTTAAAACTGTAAAATGCAAGGAAACATCACTCAGTTTTCAGAAGAGAACCCACAATAAAATAAGTGAATACAAAAGGTTTGCCTGTGCATAATCAAATTATATCCTGATAGACTGCAGTTCATTTCAGTGAATTTAAGCTGTACTATACTCCCATTGCTTAAACAATAACAGCGAGTGATACCACATCAGTATATGAATGTACAAAAGAGTTTTCTTAACATTTCCAAGCTAGTGTACGAAATAATGCAAAAGTGGAATTTGTACACACACACAAAACACACACACACGCACTCTTGGGTAGCTAAAATAAGTAAAAACGAAGGCTCTGGACCTACCTGTGTGACCATACTTTGCATGTATGGTACTGGATGCTGCTGTTGCTGTTGCTGCTTTTGCTGAGCAGCACTTTCTATTGCTACTTTTGCTACAGTACTTGGATCTGCTCCAGCTGGCACAGCAACCATAGTTGCACTGCAGCCAGCCTTGTTAGGGTCACTGATTGTAACAATTCTAACTCCTACTTTATTTGGGATTCCTGGAACATTTTCCCTATCGTTATCCTCTGCTGGCCTCTTTACAGTTTTGCATTCTGCTGTGCCATTAGTCGACCGAACTTCAGATGACAGGGTAGCCAGGGGCCCACGAGGTCCTGAGTGTGGAACTGCTATGATTTGATGCCCCTGTATAACAGAGGCCGTTGACTGTGGCGAAACTACTACACTTGGGCGTTGCTGAGGCACATCTGAATTCAAACTTGAAGCTAGAGGTCCATTAGGTACATCAGCAATGGTACCACTAAGTTGCTGGGTTAACAGTCTTGAAGCCTCTTGTGTACTGCTTACAGCAGACGTAGTACCCAAACCTAATACAGGTCCGTTGGAAAATCTTTCCCCTTGATCACCTTTGGCAGCATCTTGTTGTGTGGCATCCATATTCCCTTGTTCTACTGGAGAAATCTCACCATTTCCTACATGATTGGAAGTTTTGTGATTTGGAATGTTTTTGCTTAAATGGGAACCATCGCCTTTTTCAAAGTCACAGATTCCATTAACGAGGGGTTTCCTCAAATCACTTTTAATTTCCTGCGTTTCTGGTTGCTCAGAGTTCTGCTTTCCAAGAGCTCCGTTTTCACCCAAGTCTAATGACGGTCCATTACTGACCTGCGAGAACTGATTGGCCTCATTCTGAGTTTTCCCTGAGTTAGCTGGAGGTAGACTGGCGTCATGTTTTCTTCCGTTTAGAAGACTTCCCGCTTGTGTTTCGTTTTCCTTTGCATCGCCGTTGCTGGTGTTTGCAGCTCCTCTTCGGCAAGAAGGGTTTTCCATGACCTCAATTTTACGCTCGTGAATATGTAAACCTGTTGCCTCCTTTGCTTCTTCTTCCTTTTGGCAAATGATTTTGTCTCCTTTGAACGGGGGAGCAGCAGCAGAACATGACGATTGTCCGGCTAGAGGTGCCTGGGTAGGTGGAAGCGTTTGCACCTGCAGCCCAACTCCTGCCTGAGCGCCACTCACCGCAATTCCAGCTGGAGCAATGATCGCATTTCCCTGACTCACAGTTGCCGTAGCAAAACTAGTATTTGGCACAACTGTTATGGTGACCTGATTGCCAGAAGTCCCTTGGAAAATGGTTGCTGGACTATTTGAGATCAACTGGCCTGGCAATATTTGTAAATTGGAAATGGGAACTGTTTGGACTGTTCCTTGGGGCTGGATTGCACTCTGCACCAACTGAACGTTTTGCTGTCCAACTAGGAGTGACTGAGCTGAAGACTGCCCTTGAACTCCAAAACTTGGTGCTTGGTTATTTGCCATCTGATAAACCACTTGAGGGCTGGGAGCTCTTGTGTTGTTTGGAGGAGGAATTTGCGGCGCTGGGAGAATTAGCTTGCCTCCGGGAGTCGATGGGCCTCGCTTAGGAAGCAACAGCTGTTTTATCAGGCTCGACTCACTAGGAGGAGGCTGGCCCACTGCTGGGTTATTTTGCTGCGACTGAACTTGCATCTGTACCTGCTGTTGCTGCTGGACTTGTATCTGTGGCTGGGACGGTGCTGGTGAATGCTGCTGCTGCTGCTGCTGCCTCTTCACAGAAAGCATCTGGCTGACCGTGGGAGGGGGTCCTTGCGTTTGCGGGGTGAGCGGTGGAGAGGATATTACGGTAGGGACTTGATTACTTGAAATTGGTCCAGGTGACGGGGAGGAAGCTGGCGTTAGGTTTGGCTGCCCACCCAACTGGACAGCTTGGCCAGTGGGTATCGAAGCGGGATTGGTAAGAACAATTTGGTGAATGGCTGGTGCGTACGTTGGACCTTGCTGAGCTGGCTGGCTTACGATCACGACACTTTGCTGAGGTGGCGGAGGCTGCTGTTGCTGCGACGGCTGCATGGGCTGCTGTACCACTGTTGCGGGAACTTGCTGAGAAGGGAGGGGCTTTGGTGCAATGTTCTGAAACCCTACTCTAGATGTTGGCGGATTTTGGACACCAGCGATCGTAACCATCTGTCCAGCAGCAACTTGGAAATTCTGAACTGTAGTAGCAGTAACTATATTGGAAGATGAAGTTGTGACATACTGCTGAGGTGCTATGATGACCGTGTCTTGTTGCTGGTTACCAGCTGTGGACTGCTGAGATGATGTTTGTACTGGCTGTGATGATGTGGTAATGAGCTGTTGACTCTGGGAAACGGCTGATGTGCATGCTGGTATGTTCTGTACTCTGCCAAATATATGGCCCTGAGGTACAGCTTGTTGAATTACCGTAACAGGAGTGCCTGAGGGTATTTGTCCCGGTACCACCGCGTGCAAAGGGGACTGCTGAATTACAGGTTGATGAAGCAAAGTTTGAGAGCTAACAACAGTAACGGAGGGTTGTGGCCCTGCAATGCTAGGATTCTGATTGGAAGGTTGTGTGCAACCTCCTACAGCGATAGTAACAGGAACTGCAGACTGGGGAACGGTGCTCTGTATGACTGTGGTCTTGACTACTTCACAAGAAATTGGAGCTTTATTCTGTATGACAGTCATGGGAGCATTTTGTTGTTGCTGACTGTGAATTGAAGGGTTCTGTAGTATCCTGGAGCCAGTCTGTACCACTGTAGGTGCACCTTGAATAGGAAAAGACATTTGTGTTGCAGTTAGAGTTGAAGACTGATTGTTAATAGAGGTCCTCGGAAAATAGTTTCCAACACTTGGCGGTCCATGTGGGAGTCCTGTAGACCAAATGAGGGGGGGGGCATTAGTGGGAACCTTGAGATTATAGCAAGCAACATTTCAAAGTAGAAGTATTATTAGTTAACTTAATCACACATGGTTTTTTTAATTAGCTGTGGAGTCAGCACAAACCACAGACTTTGTACACACCAGACAGAGGTTCAAGTATCTATCACTGTACTTTGAAATGGTGTCCATGTATGTCCCTTCCTCTCCTTATATCTCCAAGGGCCAACAATGGTGTGGAATGCCCTCGCAAGGAGATAAAGAACTACAGAACTTTTAGAAGACATCTGAAGACAGCCATGTATCAGTAAGTTTATAATGTTTGACTTTTTAATGTTTTTATATACATTGGAAACCACCCAGAGTGCCTGAAGCAACCCAGCCAGACGGGTGGGATATAAATAATAAAATTGTTGTTGTTGTTATGGTTCATCCCAGCTGAATGCCCAATTTGCCAGGTACACATGACCTGCTTTTGGATAACATCAGTGTGCTACAAAATGCAGGCTTACGATTTAAGTTGTTAAATAATAATTTGCATTATCTACATCAACCAACATGGAAACCAGGTGAAGTAATATCCTCTACCCCCAGAAAAAATGGTTTCCAAAGCATTTTAATATTGTCTCCAGGGTTGTGTATGTGTGTGTGTATCTGCATATCTAATTTCACACACCAACCCACCATGCAGTACACTTATAACATGTATACCTTGCTTT
This sequence comes from Darevskia mixta, assembly GCA_034641385.1. NCBI lineage: Eukaryota > Metazoa > Chordata > Lepidosauria > Squamata > Lacertidae > Darevskia > Darevskia mixta. The sequence continues at coordinate 5,569,050 of JAWWNH010000105.1, forward strand.
TGAAAAAAATCACAATTCCAGGGCAGCTTAGTGAACACATGGCTTTGGAACACAGGCTCTCCCTCAGCCTCCATGTAGAATGTCAGGTACTGCCCTGCACATCAGCAGGAATGTCTCACCCATATGATCTGCATGCCTTCTCTTTGTAGTGGAAGGATCATATGACAGGCTATACATAATCAACTGCATCAGACTCTAGATGCAGAAAGGAGGCAGAATGCATGTGAGCGTAACCCTAGTTCCCATGCCACACTGGGTATACATGTCTCTACAGGTAGCAGCATGTATAGTGGCCAGACTGTGTGGGTGCACTGGTGGACAAAGCATACTGGCACTATTGCTCCTCCTGCTGCCCCTCCATGACACCAACCTTGCCACCTGGGGCAGCACCATCCCAAAACATGCGCTACTCTTGGTCAACATACGATATTACTCTATACTGCAGTACTTGAACCAGCCCAACATTTTATGCTCTCAATCAATTCAAAACTCAACATAAAATATTCACAGTGTATAAATACCTGCTGGTGAAGAAGGAGCTACATCAGGAACAGAATCAACCCGAAGGACAGGGGTTGTTGAAGGTTGTTGCTGATAGTACATCTGAATAGGGAGGGGTATAGCCCTCCTTTTCACTCCTAACACATGAATATGTGCCTGCCCATTGTTATTTGTATCCTCTATTCTCTTCACTGAGTGATTGGGAAAGACAGTTCTGCCAAACACAAGCAAACAAACAAACAAACAAACAAACACATTATTGGTAGCAGCAATATACTAATTAATTTTGCTAGCTTTTTTCAATGATCTTCTGAGCATAAAATCTAGCTTTGTATGCAAGTATATTTTCTAAGTATTGTGGTAAACTATGTCAGAAAAACCATTCCTCAAGGCAATTGATGGACATTTCAGTTTCCTGCCAAAACATGAGGGTTCTGAAGTAGTGATTATATCAGTGCTTCCCAACCAAGCCTGCTGTAAGCAATGTGGGCATTGGCAATGGAATTGGTATGGAGAACACAGTAGTGGAGCACTTGGGAAGAAGAATGGATCAGAGGGAGACAGAAAACAAGTGCTGGAAGAAAAATAGTACTGAATTTCATCCAGTTATTTTTAAAACAGGGAACAGTACAGTAAGGAACCTGTGCCTTCTAAGCCTGAGAAAATTTCAAAAAGGCAACAGAGTACATATGGGCCATGGCAATGATTGCTATTAAGGGTGGGGTGGAAATCCAAGGCGAGAAAGAAAAAGTACTATAAAATGTTCTAGATTTCCTCAGCACAGTATGCTGTTTGCATCCCACAGCTACTTTTTTTATATAGATCAGCAGGTTCAAAGGAAGGTCTCCCAGACTCTTGGCTCAAAGTTTTAGGTTTGGGTTTTCAAAAGATAGCTAAGATAAAATGAAAAACCCACACTGAATGTTTGAAAATAGCAAAAACAATGGTTATACAAACAAGTACCACCTTTAACAATACAAGATGGTCATATCCATAACACACTTTCTCCTTAAATTTGTACATCAATACAAACTGCAGAACACCACACATCCCCAGGCTGTGATTTATTCTGTGAATAAGTTAAACTTACCGAAGACATTTATAAAATCCAGTTGATGTTAGGATTCCACCACGAGCTAGTTTGCTGCACGTGGAGAGGTATTCAGAGTACATTTCAGCTCGGGAGACTGAACAATCTGCATTGAGCTCAAAATGGGCATTCAACCTAAAGAAACAATTTGGGAGAGAGAAACAAACTATATAAGCACATATGCAAAAACTAACAGGCTTACTGTTCGGCAACCATGTTTTTCAAACTTTTTAAGAAGCACTTCCTACATCTACATAGACATAGAGCCTCTGTGCACTGCATAAGGTTCTGGATGCAACTCCAGTTCCATTAGGCACTGGCTGGTTTTTTTATCTCTTCCACTGCCCTGCAAAATAAAGTCCCTTCACTGCTTTGATATTACTTTGGAATGTTTTCCAGCTACACAGGCAGCCAGGTAAGCACCTGTACAGATGGCAATATATCTGGCACCTCTTGAAAAAGACTATACAGTTGCTTATTCCTACAGTATGATAATGAATTTTATATTCCAATGAATATAGCATAGGATGGTGCTAGGGTGGCCTAATGTAAAGGCTAATATATCCATGTTTCTTCAACAAAAATTATCACATTAAGCTGTGATTCCTTGATATAAACATTTCTGAACTACACACACACACACACACACACACACACACAGAGAGAGAGAGAGAGAGAGAGAGTGCTTATGTATGAAAGTGTGCAAATCCATGAAAACATTCAAGCACAGGATGTAACAAGAAAGAAAGAAAGAAAGAAAGAAAGAAAGAAAGAAAGAAAGAGTGAGCAGAACATACAACAGCCATCTTAATACAAGGGTGAAAATCAAGCCCCTTGCTGTGAAGATATAATTAAATGCTTTATGCTCTTATCTGAAAACCAAGACACTTAAAATAGAAAGGAATATTGTATCATTCAGCATTTCTTGAAAAGGCTGTGCACTACTACACAGCAAATGTTCAAATTAGTTGATTAATATTTATTCAAAACAACATCAGAATATTTTTATTTCTAAAATATACATCAACCTTTAAAATGAAAATATTTTAAATTTAAACATTCCCCTATGGTTGGCTTTCTCCAGCATTAAAATACTTGAATTATGTACTCACCACTGGCATGCAAATTTTTCACTGTCAATTTCTACTATTCCTGGTGGTGGAGCAACATGTGGTGCTCTTGATGCTATGGAATAGAAATAATAGTCAGGATCAAGGATTTAAACCATTACGTCACAACCCTTTTCATTTGTTTGGTTTCCACCCCTTACTATTTCTCAAACGTGCATTTTGGACATATTTTCCTGAGAGCAACTCTGCCTGAAGGTAGTGGAGTGTGCATTTATTTGGTGTCCAATGTCAGCAGTGCTGAATGCAAGCCAGGGTCCCAAAGGAACACTTTAAGGCTCCCAATTGTTCCTTTGCAGCCGTGGCTTTATCTAGCCCATACCTGACGTCTGATGAATTAACAGGTGGGTGTAGCTAGCTCAAAGCGGCCTGGTGTGCCCAACTGGGAGGCCTGGCTTGCCTAATTAGGTCAACAGGCTGGAGGATCCCCACCAATGCAGTAAAAGATGAACAAACAAGCACCATACAATATAATTTATATAAAATTTGTTTAGCAACAGCAATACTAACCTGGGGTAGTATGTGATGGAACCTGCTCCACTGAGAGTAGTTGGCTCGTACTCTTATGTTCAACAAGTTTTACTGCACTGAGTGCATCTGGTCCAAACATCTGGACGTCCATTGAGACCAGACATACTAATGTATCTGAATCATTAATATTAATCATATTAATATTAAAACAATAGAGACTGAAAGACAATTCATTCATGAAGCTTTCTCTATTCAACTGATGAAAATGAAAATAGCTCTATAAGTTTGGTATATGCATTCTTCTTGGTCTGGTATTTATTATTGCATTTATCTCATAATTTTATATACTACCTGATTGTAAAAAACCTCAAAGGAGGTATTATACTGAAATCATAATTGAAGAATCCAGATATCTGCTTTTGTCATTTAGTAAAATCTTCAGCTGGGGGGCGGGGGCAGAACTGATTCAGTTATTTGAAGAGAATGTTTCTTATGAATGTGCCAACTTGATAATAAAGTGTAGCATCAGACATAGAATCCAGTACTTAGTATGGATTCTTGAGAATCTAAGGCGTTAAAGAAACCAGATTCTAATGGACAAATATGGAAAGTATCAAAAGAGCCTCCAGATTACAAGATAGTCATTTGGTGTCCTCCAAGGCTACTTATCCTTTGTTGGTGGTTTTTAGTCATGCTATCCTGCATATTAATCTGCTACCTTTCATAGTTTACTATTAACTTTTCTTGCCTTTGTACCACTCCTTGCATCCACCCTCTTTCTGTAAATACTCAACTACTGAGATCAGAAAAAAGCATGCAAACTAAGCAAGTTTACGCAACTTACTTATTGGCATAATTTATTTTGTGCACAGTTTTGTGCAACCTTCCTCGTTGAAAAATATGTATTTCTTTGGTGCAAATGACAAAAAACTGCACTGCAACAGCCTTACTTTTATGTAAGTAAAAAGTAATTTTAATTTTCAAAAGTCCTTTACAATTCTTGTTTGTGTTGGGGTTTTTTTGGGGGGGGGGTATGACTCCAACTTTACAAATGGGGAACGGTGTCTGCGAAATAGGAATTGGCTAAGATCACAGCACAATGAGTTTATGGCACAATGGGAACTTGAACCAATGCCTTTACAATCCAAATAAAATTCTCTACCCACTGAACTGTATTATCTGTTGTTTACTTAATAAGAAACATGTCTGGGAGTCTATAGCTAATGATATTGATAATTTCAAAAAATTGCTCACTTACCTATGCTTTTGTCAACTTTTGCTATCTTAGTACAAGCCACTTCACCCATTTCAGTGAGCATATAGAGCACTTCTAAAGCTGATATGACAAGTAACACATCAGGCAAAGTGAGATGACAGATGATTTCTTTGTAGGATTCTTGATCTACATATTCACAAATTAAGACACCATTGTCCTCAGCTTTACAAAGATTAGCCAAGATTTCCATGCCTGAAACAAAAACAAATATTTTAGAACCAAACATCTTTATCCTCAATTATCCAGACTAGAAGTAATAACCTCATAACAGCTTACCCCTCATTTTTAAGAACCTATCTCTTGCCATTAAGCATTTTGTAACAGTATGAAACATTAGATGAGTTGTTTTGAAATCAACAGGGTCCAATAGAAGCTGAAAAAGAAAGAAAGAAAGCACTTTTACCTGAGTGATGCACTTATAATGAAGAATAATATTTACAATCACTGAAATGATTAGAAAGATGTCAAATTCAATACTGAAAACATTTTCAAATGGATGCTACATCATTTCCACTACTGTGGATAAGTAAATTCTGTTCTTCATTAACTTTCACTGTTTTTATTACCATTAAATTCAGTCTCATGTATGAAATTTTGAAATCAAAAGGAAATAACAGTCCAAATCCATTCATTTCTACTAAAAATTCTCTCTGAGTTCAATGAAAATTATTGCCAAGTAAATATGCAGAGGATTGCACCCTAAGGTTACAGTTCTATCTGTTCTTATCTGGCACTATGCCCCAGTGAAAACAAAAGGATTTATTTTTGAGTAAGCATGTATAGGATTCTTCTGCAAGGCTTTGTTTGCACTACTTTTTGGCTTGTTTAGATTATATTGGAAGGCCAGCCAATAGCTTTAAACAGACCAGGAAAAATAAGCATTAAATGTACAGGACATTTCCAGAATTTGAAGAAATTAGTGCCCTTTTGAATATACCACAAAGGAAGTATAAAACAGACACTTTTATTGTATTAAGAGTGCACTGGGCGCAAGCTAGGAGAACCGTAGTCAATCTTCAGTGTTAAATGTAAAAGTATTGTTGACAATTTGGGGCTTTTGATTTTAGTCATGGGTTACATTTTGGGTGAGGGTGGGAAATCTAATTGTTTAATCTCACCCCAGACAAAGAACAGGGATACTACTTTAAAACAAAAACAAAAACAAACAACCCATATCTGTACATCCAAATGAGGCATTCCATGGTTACAAGTGCATGCTATGAAGAACACAGAGATACAATTTCAGTGGACTAAAAATATCTGCAGAAACTTACTGTTCTCGAAAATATTTGAAGAGATAATAAGAAACAACAGGAAAGAGTCTGGAAGATCTCCAGTCCCCTTTTATATGAGAATCCTTAATGTTTAAACTCAATCCAGCCTTGGGATTCAAGCCATTTAACTCACAAAGAGCATATTTTGAATTTTTTTCTTACCTCTGCAGCAATGTTTCCTAATGTGTCAAGCCCCAACTGTCTTAGAGAAATAAAATGACTGTGAGCAGAGAGTAATAAGAAACGAAGACAGGTACGATTAGCTGCCAACAGCTTTACATTTCCCTCCTCAAAGGAAAGATTTCGTAAAATCACTGCAATCTGGAGAACCCGCTGTCCTTCAATATCGTTAATGCCCAACTTGCGTGGTGGATGGAATAAAGACTCCCATATCCAGTCTTCTGGTGTAGCATCTATAAAAGATAACACATTCACTTGAGCAGTTTCTGCTCTTGATACCCCAGATATAACCCAATGCTCATTCGACGTAACTCACCTTGAGATTTGTTTCTGTCTGAAATGAGGTCACGTACTTCATTATCTTCAACAATATCCCTCCAAAACTGAACAAAAAAAACACAAACATTGATTTTTTTTTTTTTATTGCAAAGTTTCCTTTAACAAAGTAGCAGTCTGAAAAACCCATTGTGATGCGGGGGAAATGATGAGACTGATTACAGTATCAGTATGTGTATCTGATTACAATATGTGTATCTGAAGAAGTGTGCAAGCACACAAAAGCTCATACCAAGAACAAACTTAGTTGGTCTCTAAGGTGCTACTGGACAATTTTTTAAATTTTTTAAATATATTTCTACAATATTTTAGTTATGAAGCAAAAATCATGATAAAATTACAGTGCAGGTTTGTACACTCCTGACTCAAAAGTACGGTACTATTTTGCCTTCAGCATTTAGCTGCATAGCTACAGATGTGCAGTGACAGAATTATGCACTTCAAAAACTTATCCATGTTGTGCCTTTCTTTAACAAACAAATACCTTCCATTTTTTTAGGTTGGATGTTTGCATCTTTTTATTTAGTGTGCTCCATTTATTTTCTTTCAATCTGGGATAAGCTGCGAGCCTATAGATCAAGGGTAGGCAACCTAAGGCCCGGGGGCCGGATGCAGCCCAATCGTCTTCTCAATCCGGCCTGTGGACGGTCCAGGAATCAGGGTGTTTTTACATGAGTAGAATGTGTCCTTTTATTTAAAATGCATCTCTGGGTTATTTGTGGGGCATAGGAATTCGTTCATTTTTTTTTCCAAAATACAGTCTGGCCCACCACATGGTCTGAGGGATTGTGGACCGGCCCATGGCTGAAAAAGGTTGCTGACCCCTACTATAGATAGTCTTTAGACTATGACTCCATATTACTTCAATCACCGTTGATTATTGGCTATGCTTGCTGGGGCTGGTGGAAGTTGAAGTCCCAATAACAACTGGAAGGACATTTGCTCCCCATTCTTGATAGCCAATGCTACAGTATCATTTTAAATCAAAACAACCGCTGACGCAAAAATAATTTCATGTTTAAAAGTAAAGACATCAGCATGAATACCAAAACTCTAAGCCATCTGCCTCCTTTTGTTATATGCTTATTTTTAATCCTATCAGTCTTTTGTTCTTCTATCTTTAAATGAAACTCGTATGTAGTGTCACTGTAAGTATCATGGAAAGAAAGTGGTGCTAATTCACCCTTGGTTTGAAGAGGAAGCATAAAAAGAATAGCTTAAACACTATTCCACTATCTGGGGAGGGGGGAATCAAAGAAGAAAATAAAATGTAACACTATATAACAATTTATGCAAACATAATTTATTAATTATCGAATGTACAGTAATAGAAATGAAACGTCTAAAATCCACTTAATGCATTCCTTCGTTAAAACATGAACCAGTGAAGCATTTAAGTAAGGTGCACTATACTACTAAACATTAAAAAAGGAAAAAATAGAATTTCTAAAATATAGCTAATTTTAGAAGCAGTGTTACTAAATGGCATTCCTGAGTAATTCTTTTTAAAACTGTGCTATCATACTAGATACACTGTAACAATTATAAATAGATTTTGGAAAACATCCAAGCTTCCTATTAAAAAAATCCTCACAACATAACTGAAGCTCCTGTTACTGCTATCACTAAACAATGAGACATTCCTGGACTATCTTTCCTCAGACACAAATATTCAATGGATGTAACAGGTCAAACACATATAATTTGGTACATTTCTATATGCACCCCTAGCAATAACTATTTGTGGCCTTTTTGATGTAACGACCAAATGGCGTGGGACACAGTTCTTCCCCCTGGAAGCACAGCACCCATATGTAGAAGGGTCCCCCAAAAGTTGCAAACAGAGCGTTCCCCCACCAAGCAATACAAATGCATAGTCATTCAGTGCACCAGGCTATTACAGTGGTACCTTGGTTCTCAAATGCCTTGGTTCTCAAACACTTTGGTTCTCAAACGCTGAAAACCCGGAAGTAAGTGTTCATGTTTTCAAACGTTTTTTGGAAGCAGAACGTCCGGTGTGGCTGTTGGCTATTGTTTCCAGGGCATCTGCACCAATCAGAAGCTGCGCCTTGGTTTTCAAATATTTTGGAAGTCAAATGGACTTCCTGAACGGATTAAGTTTGGCGCTTTTGTTTTTGCTATTTATTTTGTGTTTTTGTTTTTGAGGCTTTTTCGGTGAATTTGTTTTTGTGACTGTGTGAAAACCCAGTTCAGGTACTGATTGATTGATTGATTGATTGATTTTGTGACTGCGGAAATGGATAAAAGTCCCCCATCCAAACAATGACTATCATCAGTGCAGGTAAGGGGGGGGAAATAATTTTAATTTTTATCATCTACAATACTGTCTTATTTATGTTATAGTACAGTACATTGATTATTGCTTTAATTTAATGGATCGATGGTTTTGTTAGATAGTAAAATTCATGTTAAATTGCTGTTTTAGGGGTTGTTTTTAAAAGACTGGAATGGATTAATCCGTTTTGCATTACTTTCCATGGGAAAGTGCGCCTTGGTTTTGGAACACTTTGGTTTTGGTACAGACTTCCAGAACGGATTAAGTTTGAGAACCAAGGTACCACTGTACAGCTACCAAATTCTAGCCCATTCCACTTCCTCCAAGCTTGTACTGTTTTTACCTGAGTGGAGAATGTGGGCTGGGAGGCAATACGAGATTGCATGCATCCTTTCCCATTAACAACTTTTGCAGTGAAGGGACATGGCCTCAATTTTAAGTGGTGCTGTGCTATAATTGCTAGACGTAATTGAATAAAACTTTGGACACTTTTCTCAAACAGAAGTTTTTATTAGAAAACTAATATTTCAATGAGATAAAGATAAAACCCTAAGTGAGAAACCATTTTTAATTACTGAATGCTACCAATTTCGATATGAAGGCAAATTGACATTCTCCACATTTCTCCTATTATTATTAATCTTATTTTCTCACTTTATACTTTTTTCTCTATGAAATAGATTTATATTTAAAATAGTAATAGCTAATTGCCTGGAAAATGTGATATATGGAAAGTTTTTCACTAGTGCCTAAGAAATGTTAAATCTGGGCAGAAAAGTCACATTTACTTCATAGATACAGAGGTCCTTTTTAATTCCACACACTTCTGTCAATAAAATTAAATTACATATTTTAAAATGTGTTTCGCTTTTATGATCTCAAGTGGCTCAAACTTGGTTTCAAAAGTGTCAAATTCTGCATTATTTTCATCAACACATCAACATATATAATAAAATCCACCTGTACTGTCATTATTTGCTTGTTGCAAAAACAGATGAAGTAATTAATAATTCGTACATATTAACACAAAAAGATGCTTTACCTTAAGTTTTCTTGTTAGTGGATTAATACAGCTGATCGTGCCCTCTAGTGGGCAAACAAATGTTTTGGGGCTCTTAAATAAAGCATCTCTAATACATCCACTGTGTGCATAAAATGCTATATTTTGGGGCCTAGTATATAGTGCTCATGGCACAGTAACTACCTGAATTGTTTATCACACATATAGATCAAAATATGGCATACAAGGCTGAGTGGTGGTGTGCAACATGCAATAATGCAATCTCTTCTCAAGGAACAGTACACAGCCTATCGTGAACACTATTCAGGCTCAACAATATAACTGACACGGGTGTGCAAACTTGGTTGCGTGAAACTTAGCTGAAGTTGTACATACAACTTTGGAGCTGCCTAAGGAGACTTTCACACATTCTAAATGCTGTTTCTCAATACTAATCTACAATAACACAGTCGCTGTATTATTACCTCCAGCAGCACTTACTGGGGAGAAGGAAGCTTTCAATCTATCCCTGCACCTACCTACTTATTTGAAATCTCTGAGAGCTCTTTATCTGATCCACTCTAAATAAAATTCCCTTTTTCTCTTTAGTCTAGCTTTGTCACTACTATTTAAGCGCAATGTTTAAGCTGCACTGTTGAACTGTAAGGCTCTATCACACATTTTTTTTGACATGCTGTTTTTAAAACTATATTTTTAAAAATTACCTTAACAAAATCTCTATCCGTTTTCTCCTTCCATTCTTCACCAAACACAGTAGAAAATGAACCTAAAGCTATGAGTTAAAAAGCATTAAAGTTACAATTAAAAATTGTCCATAAACAGCTGTGACAATAACTATAGATAATTTGAAAACAGTGTAATTTTGCAGTATTGTGGCCAGCCAATCTTATTCAGTTGCAATATACTTTTCAAGTACCAATATTACCGTTTATTAGAAGTAGCATAAATATTTTTTTTTAATTGTTTTGAGTTGTGTCTTCTGCTTGGAGTAGGGTATTTACAACATGGAGAAGAGCGCTTTCTTTTGAAGGGCAATAGCCCATTATATCAACTATTCTAAAGCTGCATGAATTGGACTACAGCTAAGTAGAAGGGGGGGAGTTCTTTTATCAATCCTGAATAATAAAGGAACTACCTGCTATAATTATGCCACAGGCTAAACAAGCCAGGAAGAAGAAAAAAATGAGTGAAAAATCTATGCTGAAGAAGTAAACTCTGCGTTATGAAAATTCAAATGTTGTGCTTAAAAACATTATGCAAATAACATTCAAAGAAACTTGCTTAGTTGCATAAAGCTGTTCATTTTGCTTGCTTTGATCTGAATCTCATATTTGAGTTCTTGCACAAAGTAGAATTTTCTTGAAAGGAACTAGCATGACAAGAAGGGCATAACTTCAAGCCACATATTTCTTAGGTGCACACAATTCCCTGCATGTTGGTGTTCTCTGTCTACAGTTTCCAGCCTGCCTAATGATTACTAAACAGGGATTAGAAACCTACTTCAAAAAAACAAGTGGAAATGCAGACACCCAGAAATCTGTCCACATACAGAGCCTACAGTGTATGTAAAGAAATGCTCTTTTAGGCATCCAGGTTCCTTTCTAAATTTAAAAAGAGTATTGGCTAAACCGGGGGGGGGGGGGGTGTTGTCAAACTGGTCGCTACTGCCCACTAGTGGGCATTTCAAGATTCTAGGTGGGTGGGGGGGGGTTCTACGGCACAAGCTGAATCCTCCTTCCATCGAGCACTAGTGGGTGGTAAAGAATTTTACCATAAAGAAAGATGCATTAGTGGGTGGTAGGAATAAAAGGGTTGACTACCCCTGGGCTAAACCCTAAAAGGTTCACTGAACTATTTGAGATAATCACAGGAATTGATGTAGTTAGTTCCAAGGCTCATCCTATTCTCTGAACAAAGGAATGTTCTATGTGCACAAGAAATTGACATGTGTGAATGGAGTAGTCTCCTTTATTACAGAGAATGGGAAAGCTCTGCATACCTGAGCCTTTAGATACTTGATTTTTAGGATCTGGACAACTGACTTGTATGCTAATGCTGATCAAAGTTTGATAATAAGCAGCTGCATAGAATTCAAATCCTAAAATCTACTCTCTGGAATATGCCCGCAATATGGAATTTTCTTTAGGCAGATGTGACCCCCCCCCTCCAATGCATATCCTATGCTCTCTTTTTGGAGTGATAATAGTGTTGTACAGCTATGTTGAAACACACATTTCTCTAGGTACCATAGTAAAATTTTTCACAGGAAGTTTAGTTCTGTCTTCAGCTGAAAGCTGGCCAGCTGCAGACTCTCTGATTTAATCCAAATTGGCCTTTATGGCTGGAGTTCAACATCAAATTCTGTCAGTTTCAATAAATATAATGGCTGTATTCAGATGTCACACTCAACCATAGTTTAGTAAGACTCCACTCCTTTATCCTCTTCTGCAACAATGGAGTCTCTTCTCAGTCTCTTCTCCTTCGGGTGCAGCAGTTAATGCTAACTATGGTTTGTTTAAACTAAACAACCCAGCTGCATAATTCATGAAGCATTATCCATAATCAAAGTTTGTGTAGTTTGGAGACAACAAGCAGCAGCAAATCTAACATGGAAGTGGAAGTTTCCTAATTCCTCTTTGTAGCCAAATCAGAAGCAGGGAGAAGGGCAACAGCCCAGGGCTTGTTGCAGCTCATGCATCCTACATTAACCTATGGTTTAGTATGATATCCAAATGTGGCCAGAGGCTCCATACATGTCCTTTTACCAGTGGTTCAAAAGCACATCTCTTCAGCAATTATTCTCACCTAAACCTCTGGCTGCAAGAAACAAATAACCCCCCTCTCCCCAAAACCCAATTAGTTTGTTTATTCCAGTCTTCATAAACACATATTTGGCCATGATCCTTGTTTCTACTCTAGACTAACAAAGCAAGACATGTTTAACCATTTCAAGGAAACACAAGAGATACCTGAAATACTGAAACTTGTATGAAATTCAAACTATTGTGAAATATTAAAGAAAGAAAAGGAAGTTACAAAAACTTGCACAAGTGTGTGCTATAGAAGCAATGAGACCGGAGGGATCTCAGCAGAAGAACACTGCAGGATACAGAACTACTGGACAAAAAGTGGGTCAGCTTACTGGAGGTAATAGAATCAGCGTCATTTTAACTTTAATGTATCATCTCACCAGTGACTTGCGAGAACTTTAGGGTCAAGTACCAATCCAAAATATCCCCTCAGTTCAGGGGTTGGTTCATAGATGAAATTATTGGAATATTGTTTCTACATATTAGGCTGCTATTAATAGCCCTGTCTTGTGCACCTTTTCTCAGAAATGTAGTAACTATTTGTTTAAGGCTGAGGAAAGAAAGAAAATTCTATGTTGGGAACCATTAGGAAAGGGACTGAAAAGGAAATATCCTCTAGAATAATAGCGTTATAGACAATCAAGGATGTGCACAGATCTATCAACAGACTTAGTCATGGTAGCTAAATGGAATGTACAGATGCATGGCTGGGATTCCTCCGAATGCCAGTGGCTAGAAAGATACACAGTGGTGTTAAAGACTGCTGCCTTCACGGACTTTTGCAGGCATCCCAGAAACATCTGGTTGGCCAGTGCTGAAAGCAGGATGCTGAATCATCAGTCTGATTCAACAGGACTCTTCTTTTGTAGGATTATGAAACAGGTAGGATAGAAGATGGGAAAAGACAGAGCATGCAGAAGGAAAAGAGGAACAAGGAAACATCTCTGCTGCATAGTAGTACACTTGCTCATCAAAGGATTATTCAAAGTAGAAACTTACTGTCATCAAATACCCCAGCGTTAGCAAGCAGCAAAGTGATGATTTTGGGGTCCTTGTCAAGCTGCATAACATGTTTGCTTTCATTTGACAGAAGAGTGCACACATTAATAGCGAAGTCCACTTCATTTGGGAGTCCAGATAACAGAGAAAGCACCAATTTACTATAGTCATTTGGCGAATTAAAGTCCATAGATAGCCCATAACTTTGTCGAAGAAAATCTATTTATAAAGGCAAACATACACCATTAGCAATAATGTACCTGTAGGCTTTTTGTGCCACTTGTCCAACAGAAATCAAGGACAAATGGCACTACCATCGACTAATTTGTCAAAATTTACCTGACACGCTGTGCTGCTGGTAATTATAGGAAGATGGAATTGCACCTATAGGAAGTTGAGGCTTTGGATTGCCTGGTTGTACCTCCTCATCATCCTCTCCAAAGTGATGTACTTTCTCGTACTTTTCTAGATAACTGAAATGAAGAGCAAGGATTTTTCACTATGTAGAACTTCATACTGTACAATCATACAATGCTAAAAAAAACTGTAAATTGCTTTAATTTAGCAGCTCAGTGAAACTTAATAAATTGAAGACTTGTTAAATAAATAGAACACGCCCTAAATCTAGACTATTAAGTTCTGATTTGATGGGCACAATCATATTCCAAAACATCAACAAATGTATTTTATATAGGTTATTCTATAGCATTATATTTTAACTGCATTGCAGACCTTCAAATTGACTATTAAACTTTTGGAAATAAACCAGCCCGCCCCCACAAACACTAAATGTACATTACAGCAGTTCTACTAGATACACCTACAACTGAAAAACTGAGTATATTTTTTGCAGCTTGTTGATACCCACAAGCCTAATTCAGATGCTGCCATTCAAGGTCAACAGAATTAGTCACAGACTTGAACAAAATCTTCAGTGTTGATCACTACCCCCATTGCTTTAATGTTTGATATTACTTCACACCAACATCTAGAAGGGTGACCAAGATCAGTGCCCTACTTAATGTAATACTTTTCAAAACATTGCCAAACAAACCCAGTCAGCACAAAAGCAAGGATTAGCTCAGATGACCATCAAAATCATTGTTTGAAGAATTAGCAATAAGTCAAAGCTCCATTCTTCACTGCAGGGAATGCGAAGGCAAAGCAGCACCTAGCTGGATTGAACCCCACCACTGCTGATTTCAACCTGAGATGTCAACTGATTGACATGTGAGTGTGGTTTGGGGAAAATGGCCTCATGGGCAAAGACTGACCTGTGAGACCGAGGTTCCCCACCTGTACTTTAGAGGATTGGGATGAGATGTCTGAATTGGATCACTATATTTACACTCCCAGTGGTTCAGAGAAAGACTTTGTCCAAGAAAGGGATTTCAGAGTTTGTGGAAGACTTTTAGTCAGCAACCCTATGTAGACAGTGACACCCCACCCAACTAAACTCAGTGGGAATTACTTCCAAGTAAATATGAATAGGATCGGGCTCTTAGGATCAAAAAGGTGCACTCAGCCTCTCTTAAGGAAAAGTAGTCTCTTGGGGCCCAAGGAATTTCTAAGGCAAGGGCTGCCCTTTTAATTATGCCCAGTGGGATGAAGCACAGACTCTTAACACTTGTAAAATGAGCTTCCAGAGAACTATTCCCACCAAAAAGTTACCACATTCTAGCTTTAAGAACAGCAACATGCAGAGTACATTTTAAGAGTATTATTTTCCACTTGTACAAATATAAACTTTTACAAAAATGTTTTCAAAGTGGTGATTTCATAGTTGTGGTAAATATATTTAATGAACAAAAAACATTTATTTTACAGATTAATTCAACTTGTCTCCCATTCACACTCAGAGTGGTCTATGGGGACTCTCCCATTGAGGAAGACCAAACAGTCTTACCATCAGAGAAAGAAGTATATTGGACACCTTCAGAACTTTCTTTGCTACAAAGTGTTATCTTTTAATAACTATTTCTGGTCTAGCCAGCCACTTCAGAATCCCACCCAACTCAACCTTACTCTGTTTAAGCAAAGGGAGTAATATGTTCCTCAGTCATATATACAATTACTAAAATGTAGAAACATTAGCAGCCCCTTATCCTGTTTCCAGACAGTGAATATATGCATTGTATTTTATTCCATTTTATAGTTCTATCCAACAATCCTCAATGGAGTGAGAATACACCTGCAGCAACATACAAAAGAAGAAAAAAAAGGGGGGAGCAACTGAACCACTTAAAATAAGAATTCAAACATACTAAGTACAAAATGGAGAGCAAGGATGTTATTTTAAAAAAAACAAAAACAAAACAAACCCCACAAACTATACAAAGGCCTTTCTATAGCAGAAACAACAATTCAAACTCAAAAGCCTTTCTAAAAAGGAAAGTCTTGGCTAATTTGCCAAAGCTTGTAAAAGAGCTGGCAAGTGCACTTCTCTGGAAACTAAAAAAAGAGATAGGGGAAGCCACACAGAGAAGATCTAAGATCTAACTGCTCTCATTCTGCTTCCATGAACCAAGTAAGGACCCTCTGAAGATGCCAGATAATGTGAGGAAATGTCATTCTGGGTCCAGATTGTTTAGTCAAGACTTTTGAAACCCGCTGATGCGCTGGCTAGGCCAGCCTTCCCCAAAGGGTGCACTGGCTATGACTGCTGGAAGTTATAGCACAAAACATCTGGAGCACATTAGGCTGCTGTCAGTACTGGTCTGAGAGAGTACACAAATTGCAGGGGAAATCTATGGTGCACATTTTCAAAACTGGCATCATGAGATATCTCCAGGCAGTCTAGTCAAAAGTCTTACAGCTACTTTTTGCAACAGTTATGGTTTCACAACACACAAAAGACATGGAGCATGTTACAGTTGTGCAGCATAGAGAATGTAATTCTTGATGATTTATTATTATTATTATTCATTTATTGGCTCGGGGCACAATTTAACAGGAACATCGCCTACACAAACTTCAGTGAAATAGCAGCTGAGCTCCAATGCAAACTTACAATCATTTTGCATTTGTGTTACAAGCATTCCTGGTGGATTAAGCCCTTGCCCTCCTAATTCTGCCCCTTCCACTTTGAATTTTGGTTTAGCCAAAGCAGAGGGCGAGTTTTGTGCAAGCATTTTTATCATCAAAAGGCAAACCACTTACTTATTTACTTAAAGTACTTATACAGTGGTACCTCTGGTTAAGTACTTAATTCGTTCCGGAAGTCCGTTCTTAACCTGAAACTGTTCTTAACCTGAAGCACCACTTTAGGTAATGGGGCCTCCTGCTGCTGCTGCGCCGCCAGAGCACAATTTCTGTTCTTATCCTGAAGCAAAGTTCTTAACCTGAAGCATTATTTCTGAGTTAGCGGAGTTCTTAACCTGAAGCGTATGTAACCTGAAGCATCACTGTATACTGGTTTTCATGTCAAAGCTCTCCCAAGGCGGTCTACAGAAGTTAACTAAAACCATAAATCAATTTGGAAAACAGAAATAAAGCAGTAGTATTACACAAACTAAAAACAACTATGCTTTAAATCTAACTCACATCACTAATAGAATGCAAATTGAAGTTTTAAAGTAAATTTAAAAAGTAACAAATACATCTTATACATCTTTTGGGATCTTTTAAAAAAAAGAAAGCTCAGAGTCTGGGGCACCTGCACAAGGGCACCAATAGAAACCTTTACCCGTGCCATGGCACCCGCCAGGTTGGCGACCCCTGATTTAGAGATTTGACTATAGCACTATATAATGTTCAGTGTTTGCTATATAAAACACAGAGGCATCCTTTACAGTAAGATAAAATATGCCACATAAATCTATTATATTCCCCCTTTTTTAAAAAATGTAAGTGATATGTGTCTCATCCTCCAATGAAAAGCTCCTGCACACATCCTGCTTCTAAAACCAAACTAGATTATAGTGGAAGTAGTTACCCATTTATGTTGTGGCATTAAGGAAACTGTATTTTAACTGTCTCTGCGTTAGCATCAGTGATTGATTTCCCTACAGTCCACACTCTCCCACAAGCTACATTTCTGAATTTTGCTTTGCAAAGTAATGTTTGAGCAGATTTCTCATTTGTCTCTCTACTCTATTAATTGACGGTATCCACATTTTATATGTTTAAGGTTATCAACAAGTTTTATATGTTTAAGGTTATCAACAGGTTAAAAACATTAGGGTAGTATCCACCACTGTGCAAGCAGCATTCCACTAACACAACAGGATTTCCTTTTCCTTTCTTCTTGTGGGCCCCCAAAATCTGTTCCAGACAGTTCCCCAAGCAGATTATGAGGGTGTATGGGGATGCACACAGAGAAGAGGAAATTAGGAAGAAGTTTGGCCTCATTGAAGGGCAGTATTTCAATATGAGTAGGAAAATGAGAGTGCCCCTAAACATTTCTTTTAGAAAAAAGTACTATCTATCATATTTATATTCTTTTATAGACACATATTCATAATTTTAAAACTTCAATGTAGATCCCTTTTGAATACTGAAAAGTTTACAATTCTTTTTTAAAGGTTAAATTACAGCTTTCCACTTTTCTGTTAGAAGAAAATACCTTCTTCAATTTCTTCTGTATTATAATATAGAAAAACAAATCATCCTCTAAAAATAAATAGGTGTGTTTTTAACTCATAGCTCCATTAATTAAGATTGGCTTGCCCATTAATTAAAACCAAGCACATTTTAGAGTGCAATCTTACATGGGACAGGGTGTTAAAAGTTTGTGTGTGTGTGTGTGTGTGTGTGTGTGTGGTGGCTAGCTCCATATTCTAATCATTTTCTAGGATTTATTTTAAAAATGCAATGTATTGTTTAAATTGAGGACAGTCACCTGTCCTCTTGTTCTCTGTAAAACACAATTGGATACAGTGGTCCCAACTGCTATGGACCAAAATTTATTAAACTTAAAATAATAATAACATAATTAAATAAATACTATGCAATGTAAAAAGGCTTGAGGGTCCTGAAGCCACAGAGATGGCTTTAGTTTTGCTGCAACTAATAATATAAAATTATTTAGGAAGAGGACAGGCTGGGTTTTTTTAACCTTTTAGGAGGCTAAAGTATGCTAAAATTCAAAAAGACTTTAGATAGAAATTATTTGCAGAACAAGGCTAAAAAAATTCATATCATGGGACTCTGGGTACCTTCAGAGTGAACAGACATACTGTACCTGCCCCAGCAGAGTGCATGTCTGTAAGCTACAGTAAATATTCTTGCAGGGCTAATTTTCACGAGTAATGGGTGAGCCCTGCCTTGGCTATAAACCTGCAGGGTGGGCATGAGAACTTGGGACAACTTTGTTGCTCTCGTATGGTCTTGGATTAGAATTCTGGCTTTGCCCCTAGCTTGGTTACCTTTTCTATTCTGTTTGTAGAAGTTCTGGGACTAAATCAGCTTTTGCTCACTGCTGCACCCTGCTTAAATAAAGGTTCCTCTCTTACTCTCAAGTAAGAGTCTCTGCCATTGTGTCTGGGGTATGAGCTAGGATAGCATGTGATACAATAAAGCACTCTATGATTTAGAACCAAAGGAAGGACTTTATAGTTTAAAAAACATGGAATAGCACAACCCAGAGTACTACAATCTTGGTCTTGTAGAAAACTCATTTTAACACTGATGCTATTAATGGCATGCAAGCTATAGGACAAAGCTTTCCTATAAATCTCATCTGTTAATTCTCAGAGTGGCTAAAACATCTGTGCCCTGAGAACAGAGAATTTCCATTCTTGATATCACTAGTGCAATAAAGGCTGAAAACATGTACAAAGAGGGTTTTTAGAATGAATGTACACTAGCAGTACTGTTAGCTGTCCAATGCAAGCATAACAAATCAAAATAATACTGCAGCTACTTAATTTAATGTTTTAAAGTATGGCCTCAATGAGAAGCAGCCAAAAGAAATACACCGCTATACTACTTGGGGGAATGCTGAGATGGAGAAATGTTTTGGCTCAAACTAGAACCATTTCAACAGAAAGAAAAAGTGTTGCATTTAGCATATGGGGAGAGCAGAAGCAGCTATTCTAAACCAAACAGCTATCTCCACTATCCAACTCTGTTTTCCTTGTGACACTCATGACTATTGCTGAATCAAAAGCTGGCTGATAATACAACCTATTTGAAATTAAATTCAAATGGTCAAGTTCCATAAGGGAAACTACTGTATCTAATATGAATTCAGGTCAGATTTGAGAAAAAACTGGTTATCTTACACTGAGCGCTTGAAAAGAAATTGGTAACACTATGGTGCTAAGGCATCAACAATTGGCAGCCCTTGGGTAGTGTCATCTGGTCTCCCTATTGTCAACCCCAGACAGAAGAGAATGATACAGGGCAGCAACATCTGTGACAATGAGACTTGGTGGCAAACTATGGGACTTTCCCCCTCCTTATCACAGTGGTCCTCTGACAAAATTAGGTTTCTGACCAGAGTCCCAGGCCTTTAATAAAAGCAAAGAGCAGTAGCATCTTAATGACTTGGGAGAGATTTGAGGTGGAGTCTAAATGCACACACATTCCTTACACTAAAGAAAAGAAAAGGAGTTATGTGGCTGAACATTATCCTAATGATTACTATTCCAAATGATTGCAAATAAATTGCAAACTTATTTCTCTGTTGTACATTAATTTATCTTCTATAATAAGTTAATTTAGACAATAGTGCTATATTTTCTGAATTGTATAGCAGGATATGAAGTATGAAGTGACATGTAAGTTATTACTTGTTTGATTTACAGTGAAGGTTATTGGAAGCAGTGACAGCAAAAAGAGAGAGAGAGAACGAAAGACAATCTCTTGTTTCTTCATAGACCACTGAACTGGCATGAAGCATATGGGGGCAGCTGAGTCCAAGTTTAACAGATTCTTTCATCATGACAATGGCCGAGCACGGGGGTGGGAGAGGACTTTAATTGTGAAGTAGCAATCAATTTTTAAACTGTCTAAATTAAGAGTTTATGATAATGCAATATTGAATAAAGAAAAGACCTCCGTGTTGTGCTGTTCTTTTATTCTGGTACCACACGGCAGAACAAAACAAATGACTGAAAAAAGTATCACTTTTCCAGATTTGGGGGAATTTGCAAGTTTTTGCTGGTGTATAAATAGCACAACACAAAGCAATCAAACTACAAGTTTCATACATACCATTTTAAAAATCAAGTAACTTAGTTCTGTTTATTGTTCATAACATATAAAAAAAACCGAAATTCATTCAGCCTTTAACAAAGTGAGAATAAGTCAAAAAGACATCTTAGAAAAGGCTGCTCTCTACTGGAAAAATTACAAAATTGCTACATTACCTACTTTGCTAAAGCGTAAGAGAAAAAACAACCACCCTCAAGCAAAAGAGGAAAACGTGTAAAATACAAAATACATGCAAGGTGATTTTTCAACAAGTATTATTCCCAAGACAGATCTGTCAAGAATAGAAATATATTTACAGTTGTAAATGAAAGTCATGTTTCTGACTTTCTTTGTTCACTCAAATGAATTAGCCAGATGTAGCAAAAGAGAGGCCAATCTTTCATCATAACTGCTGGAGCCACTCATGAGCTCTAAACTCCATCTATGATTACCTCCTGCCTACTGAAACAAGTTTCTTAAAAGTACAGCATGTGTAGGAATAACACCCCTCCTCTCAGAAACCCAAACATTGTGAGCTGGTGAGTTAGCTGTCTACTTCTGGGAGAATTAACAATCCCACTGATAGCTGTCTTTTAATGGCTACAAAGCAGTATACAAGTTTTTTAAATAAAGTGACATCTTGAAGGCAGGGAAAAAACAAAACTAAAACAGTCTTATTTAACATATTTTTTACTTCTCCAATAAAAATATTATAAAGGAAAACATTAACATTGTTTCTTCCTTGCTATCAACTGAACTTTATTCAGACAATGGCTTTGTCAACATGACTTACGATTCCTTTCAGGAAAGGCAGGTTTCTTGCTTATGTTTCTATATATCAAACTTAAACACAGTCATTTCCAGAAGGGTAGCTGTGTTAATCTCTCACAGCAAAAACAAAAGCAAAGTGTGGAAGCTTATGTCATGATAAATGTGTTAGTGCCACGAGACTCTGGTGCTTTTGCTACAAATAGTTTACAAATGCAAAGCAACACATATTATGTGATGCTATTGCAGGAAGTGCCAATTTCTGAAGGTTTTGAGAATGAGATTGAGATTCTAGGATTGGTGGAGCACGCAGAGACTAGTCAGGAGTGGGCAAGGCTTCCTTGCCAAATCCAAATTCCAAAACAATGGCTACCAGAAGTCTATAAACAGGGCTGGCTTAACATTTTTGCTGCCTAAGGCAAAGGACATGATAATGCTTGCCTCCAGGACACTGCAAGCCGAATTTTTGTTCAGCCTAAGAGATAGAGCAGCATTCTCTGTTATAGCCAAGGTCAGTAGGCTACCTTAAGGGGTGCTGGGCAACCCATGTGGAACACAGTTCTGTCCATTTTCCCTAGGAGTTATCTTCTGAAACAGCCACATCCTTCTGCTTGATAGTAGGGCCAGCCCTGACTACCTAATAAAAAACCTTTATTGCTTTATTATTAAGACACTTTTGCCCTGAAGTTATGGAATGAAGCTGAACACAGATATATGTTCAAAGTATCCAGTATAATATTTTAAATACATTTTTTTAAATATTAAGTGCAATATTTTAAATATTTAAGTTAGTTTTTTTAAGACTTTAAAAAGTTTCCCTTTTAGTTTTAAATCCATAGTAATAGTTATCAGAAAGCATCAATGAAGGCCTATCATACAAAAGCAACAATAATGTTACACTAAGATCATAAATCACAAGAATGGAAGGAACCACGAGGTTCCAAGTTCAGCCCCCTCCAATGCAGAAATCGTTCACCAAATGTGGGGCTCAAAGAAGGAGTATGTGAACTAGTTCTCATAACCAGCTACTTTCTGGTTACAAATCTTGACTTGAATTTGGAATTTCAAGAACGATCTTGAGCCAAATTCTAATCCTGACTGGATTTAGGACTCACAACATAATTAGTTAGTAGAAATGAGTGCCTCATTGATTTATACACTTATAAATAATATTTTTAGGTTACCTCCACAATAGCCAGGAAGTAAAAATGTGATACATGCATAGACCAAGATATGCTGTTTCCCACAAAATTCTGAAGGCAGAGGCACGCACCGAAATCATCCCAAGGAAAGTTCTACTAGTACATGGCATCCATCCCCCCCCCCCATCAGCTCTGGACATCTGCAGGATAGCTGTTCCTAAGAGTGAAGGATTTACTTATTTTAGGACACATTTTACGGCAGGACTGGCTAATTTGTGGTCCTCCAGATGTTGTTGTACCACAACTCTCATTAGACCTGGCCAGGATGAGTTTGCCACCCTTGTTTCAGAGCCTAGCTCTCCTAAGGCTGCTTACATAATACAATATAAAACATATTAACCACCACCAAACCTTGGCCAGGTTAAGACAAGCACATTGAACTTAATAAAACGTTATAGTTGAGGGTCATCCCCTTCACACACTCCTTGAACTGGGGTAACTGTGATATATAGTGCCTGCTAAATATACACATCTGAAAATATATGCTGCACATGTGACATAATAAAGGAATTAACAACTCTCTAGACCATTTTAACAATCCACAAAGGGAAAGAGGGTTTTCAGGGGCAATCAAGAACATTTCTATGCTCACAAAATTTAAGCTGTGTTTACCAGCAATTTGACACAATTGTCAATAAATTTTCAAAAGCACAATATAGTTTGTTTATGTACAAGAGTTCCATCTTTTGGTCTAATTTGAAATAATGGAGCTCTTCCATTACTAAGAGCGCTGAGAAAGGAAAGAAGGTCCAATAAAGAGCACTCTTAGTTGTACGTTACAATGACCTTAGATCTAAGAACTGTGAAAGGTGTTCCATTTGCAGAATGGGATTTTCCTGATCCTATGGCCTATCTGCATGGTTGGGAGACTTATGGAAATTGTTTCTGATATGGAATAGGGGTCTGCAGATAGAGGAGTCATCAGAAAACACATTTAAGTAAAAACACATTTCAACATACACTAGATGCCTTGGGATTCAAGCCAACAAGCCCATATTTCTTAAAGTTTATCAAATAGCAAGTCTATAATATAAGCACAGTAACCTTCATAAAACTATTATAAGAAATTAAGTATTATTTACATTTTGACCCACACCATAACTCCCGGATGTCCTCCCGCAATGCTGCGCCCCCAGTGAAGGGAGCGGTCATATTATAAAGGTACCAAAAAAAGTTCATTAGAAAACTGTAATTTTGCACTCCTTCACGCACACATTCTGTCTGTTTGCCTATTTATCTCTGTACAAATAGAAAACAAACAGTGCAATCATAGTTACTCAGAAGTAACTTCCACTGTATTCGATGCAGCTTCCTCTAAAGTAAACTTGCATAAGCTGACAACCTTAAAGATACTTTCCATTTCACAGAAATTAGTGATGCTTGCAATGTGTTTAGGACTACAATATAAATTAACATTTAAAATAAAATTACAGATAGGAAATCGCAGGGTGCATACCCATGATAATATTTAGCTAGTCCTTTAAAAGCCAGTTCACATAAAGCCAAAGTTTGTAAATTGTGTATAGGCAGAGTATGAAAATGAGCTTCAGGTTGGTGTTCTCTCTTTGCTCAGAGCATTTTGCATGCATTGCAGCTTACACATGTACTTTTGCATACAAGTTGGTTTCACTTAATACACATCACCTACCTAAAAGGGAGCAGGTGCTTATAGCCTTCAGTTCACATACACACCCAAATTTACTGAAGTATGTCCCTGCTCATATGCCACAGAAATAGTGTTCCTCAAAAAAGTTTGAACTCCCAACCATCTGTCATTATACATTCTCCTGTCTGAGCCTCGCATTTCAAGATGAGATTGAAAGAGCTACATAAATATCTTAATTGGATGAGATAATCTGAAAAGTCCTAATGTTTGATTGGGTGCACAGAATATTTTGAACCCCATGCCTAGATTTTCAGAATTCCGATTTATTATATGATGTTGAAGAAGAATCAGGACACTGCCTTCTTTGGTTTTACAAGTAAGCCAAAATACCATTACTGACAGGGACTTCTACAAAACTTTTTTGTCTGTTTACAAGCCTGTTTCTTACCTAGGGCTTCTTCCCCCTAGCTTAACCTCCAGCTCCTCACGTCCCTATTATGGTGTTAAGATCTGCAATAAGTCTGCTACTTTTTCCCATCAAACAGAGAACAGAGGCTTAATGTTGATTTCAACCCAGCAGCCACACAGCACTAAGACTGGAGAGACTCCTGTGCCTGCTCCCACAGCCTGAACTTTGATTAATCTGATTGACAGCTGGGTGGCCCTCCCTTCCTGTCAAGATGCCCTGTAGAGGGTAGACCACTTCTGGATCTAGCCCTCCAATCTAGAACTGTCTCCAAGGGCAGCAACATTTTTTTTTCATATTAGAATAAATGCCAACAACCTGCAATGGAGGGTGGAGGAGGGGTGTAGTGTATTTATAGACACTGTTGGAAGTAGGGGCTAAGGTTACCTTACATTTCTAATGACCCCAATTATTTTTTCTGTTCTGAGAGAAACATTTCCCCCTCTCCTAAAATATTGCATATTTTAGCCACTTTTCTTTATCCAGTAGACTTTAATGGGAGCATCAGAAAATCATAGTCCCAAACATTGTCACCAACTTCATGCCCACTAATCCCCTTGGCTCATCATCCATTATTCCGTCATGCAGTCCAAACCGTTCACATAGAAACATGGCAAACCAAAGGCCTATACAGTCTAGCAGACTTTTACAAAAACAATAAACCCGTATCAACACAGGAATTACAGGATAAATTAGGAGACATTAAAGTACCCTGGGCTAACGCACAATCAACAACACACCTTCCTAAACAACTCAGCAGTAAAAGCAGCAGTCACTAGGCCCTTGACCACCCTTGAAAGCCTTATTTTGTCAGCAGAGGGACATGGTAAGGGGATGGTATCCGCAATATACAAAATACTACTCCACAACCCCACAATCTCACTCAACACAATTAAAAAACAATGGGAACATGACATAGGTTATGAAATAAACTCTACCCAATGGACTACAAACCTCTCTTTAAATCCATCTCTT
Organism: Darevskia mixta; assembly: GCA_034641385.1. Lineage (NCBI taxonomy): Eukaryota > Metazoa > Chordata > Lepidosauria > Squamata > Lacertidae > Darevskia > Darevskia mixta. Next base: position 5,594,585 of record JAWWNH010000105.1, read on the forward strand.
TAAAGCCAAAAGAAGGGAACACACTTTGAAACTTATCTATAGATGCCATCTGACACCGAGGAAATTGGCACTAATACCTCCAGGAACCTTACCAAAATGCTGGGGAGGCTGTACCTCTACAGGCACATACCTTCATATGTGTTGGGAATGTCCCCAAATCCAACCCTTTTGTACTGCAGTCCTACCAAAAATATTTAAGATAACTAAGCAGGTATTGGGACCCACTCCATAACTGGCCCTATTAAATATTTTCCAAGACAGTAATGTTCACTTACATAAAGAGATTATAACCCAACTACTCTCAGCAGCCAGAAACTTCATAGTTAGAGACTGAAGAGACTTGTCAGGAGTAAGCATGGACCATCGGTACAAAATTGTATGAGAAACGGCCTTATTAGAAAAGTTAACTGACAAACTAAAACTGACATGAGGACAAAAGAAAGAGGACACCTTCACCCCGGTATGGATCCCTTTTATTACACATACGGTTCAAACTGACAACAGTGATAGCAGGGATCTACCAACAATGTACAGATTAATATGGCTAACGACCTAATATTTCATCCCACCCCCTTCCGCAACCACAAACAAATCTCACTACAGTTCATCAGAGGCAGTAAAAGACACACAAACACGCCCTGACCCCCCCATCTTCTCTCATTGTTGATGTAAACCAATAAATATACAGAAAGAGAACCTACTCAATTGACACTGACATAAAACCCCCACATACATACAAAGTTGACAAAACGGCAGGATAGCATGTAAGTTTACCTCCCACCCTCTACCCTCTTCCCCTACCTTTGGATATCATATTGTTTTACATTTTACCAAAATACTTTATAATCTGATTAAGGGGGAAAAGTGAGAGACGTTGCACGTTCTTTGTAGTTCATGAAAATCTTCAATAAAAATTATTTCAAAAAGAAAAGAAAACCATAGTCCCATCCAGGATTACACTTCTTGGTTATGCTAAACTGACAAAGTAGTCTGGGATCTCCCATATATAATTTCAGGCCCCAGACCACATCTGTCAGTGCAGACAAAACTGGTAAACCCTGCAGAGCAAGTTCCTGAGACAACACAAAATTGTAACAGGCACAGAATACAATCCAGGATAGTATTAATCTATATCTGCTCAATACTGAGCAACAGTATGTGTAAAAAAAATCTTACATCTATACAACTGACTCCATATTTCTGATTCAGAATAAGAAATACAGTACTGTAGGGGTTTTTTTTTTTTACAATACTAGAAATCAAGATTTTAGAAATTTTTCAAATCAAATTGCAGAAAAAGTAAAAAACAAATACCCAGTAACAAAGCACAGATATACATGCACTAATGTTTTCACATATAGAATGGTAAAGCACTGCCCTTAATTCTAAGTTTAGCTTTCAATGTATTAATTTCAAACAGTGGGTACAAAAATTAAGAGAACAGCTTTTCTAATATGAAAGGGAGAACATTTATAAAAACTGTGACTTAAATCTGAATTTCAAAGGGAATGCAAGTTCCACTGGCTCATTAATAAGACATTACTAAACATAACACTTTTAGTATTCCTGTAGAGTTCTTTTTCTATCAGTTTTCCACTAATAAAATGCCAGAGTTTTGAGAGGAAGGATCAGTTTTTCTCATTTCACCTACCTTTCTTTCTCAAAATACTCCCAAACAAAGCATAATTTCTCTTCCTGCTCTGAGTTATAATTATGTCTTCATTAGTTTTGAATTGCATTATAGTAAGAATCTCTCAATATCTTGGCAACACAAGCATAACGTGTCAGGCTAACAAGATGCAGGTTGTATTTTTTCTTTTTTTTCTTTTTTGGAGAGAGATACTAATATCAAAAAGCAAAGCTGAAGTGTTCATGAAAGCAAAAAAGACATGTTCTCTGCTGATTTCCACTCTGCAATAAGGATATTTTATATTGCATGTGTCGACATGGGATGTGTCATGCACCTCCTAGGTATACGTAGTTATGGCCTCAGATGTATGGAGAACATTAAAAACCCTCATTGCTAATTGGATACTTGTAATAATTTAGATCCTGCCAACCTAGCAGTTCGAAAGCACGTCAAAGTGCAAGTAGATAAATAGGTACCGCTCCGGCGGGAAGGTAAACGGCGTTTCCGTGCGCTGCTCTGGTTCGCCAGAAGCGGCTTTGTCATGCTGGCCACAAGACCCGGAAGCTGTACGCCGGCTCCCTCGGCCAATAAAGCAAGATGAGCGCCGCAACCCCAGAGTCGGACACAACTGGACCTAATGGTCAGGGGTCCCTTTACCTTTACCTAATAATTTAGAACAAATTTCAGTGAGCCACTAATTATTTTATTTTGAATGTAATTTATATCTACTTTGTCTCAAGGATTTGAAAGGCCAACAAAGTTTTGATATGAAAAATAACTGCAAAAATAGCAGATAAAATATTCAAATGTACTGTATATTAAAAACATGTGCTTAACTACCCATTACTAATCTTATATTTGTTTGTATGTCAACAGATGCACAAATAATGATGAACAGAGTGGTAGGATACAGGTAAATTATTATTTGATTACTGTAGGAAAGACAAAGATATTTATACATGATAAAAATAACTTGTGAACATATGAACAGTAACTTTAAGCCCGAAACTTTAACTCATATTTATTAAAAGAAGCGTTAACTCTTGCTCAAAAAGTTAAGAGTTTAACAGGAAAGCGTATTTTCAACTTCCACAAAATAATTGCATGGAAGTATTATTTATTTTTAAATTTTACACCTCCTTCTTGGATTTGTATCTTGACACAAGTACATGTGCGCTATAACTGAGCCCTATTGCTAGCTGGTGCCTATGGCTGGGCGATATATCGTCCAAAACCAGTTTGAAGTTCACATCGTGATAATTGTTTCCTAATATTTGAGCTGGCAATATATTGCAAATTACTGTGTGTAAGGGCTAGGTGATATCTGGTTTTCAACACTGCAATAACTCAACAGCTAAACAGCAGCTAAACCTCAGCAGCTAAACCTCACAATACCACTAGCTAAACACTGCAATCTACCACAATGTCTGAAATAAGAATGGAACTATACAGAAGCGAACAGGACAATGTCCTAGCAACTGCTACTACTTAGGGGTCGAAAATGGATAAATGACAATATTATCAATCATCACACACTGAGTTTCATCAGCAGGCAAGCCAAAATGCATCCCAACAGGACATTCAGTTTGGGGCTTGGCTACCAAATGGTGTTATTCAGGACATTAGTTGCTGCAGCCTGCGGTGCCCTCATGGCGGCAACTGAAAGTGGTGGCAGTAAAGGCAGCAGCCATGAGGCTAAAAGAAGTTAACCCAATGTGACACCCAGGAACTTGGTGCTCTATAAGTAGAAGAATTATAATAGTAGCCTCTACAGAATTACCAGAACTATTTGCTATTGTTCTGTTTAGCTCAGACATACACAGGCTATATTGCCCCAATGATTATTATTTTATTTTATTTTATTTTATTTTATTTTATTTTATTTTATTTTATTTTATTTTTTTATTTTATTTTATTTTATTTTACTGTCTTGCCAGAGTGGTGCATGCTCTGGTTATCTCTCACTTGGACTACTGAAATGCACTCTATGTGGGTCTACCTTTGAAGGTGACCCGGAAACTACAATTAATCCAGAATGTGGCAGCTAGACTGGTGACTGGGAGCGGCCGCCGAGACCACATAACACCGGTCTTGAAAGACCTACATTGACTCCCAGTACGTTTCCGAGCACAATTCAAAGTGTTGGTGCTGACCTTTAAAGCCCTAAACGGCCTCGGTCCAGTATACCTGAAGGAGCGTCTCCACCCCCATCGTTCTATCCAGACACTGAGTTCCAGTGCCAAGGGCCTTCTGGCGGTTCCCTCACTGCGAGAAGTCAAGTTACAGGGAACCAGGCAGAGGGCCTTCTCGGTAGTGGCACCCACCCTGTGGAACGCCCTCCCACCAGATGTCAAAGAGAACAAAAACTACCAGACTTTTAGAAGACATCTGAAGGCAGCCCTGTTTAGGGAAGCTTTTAATGTTTGATGGACTACTGTGTTTTAATATTTTGTTGGAAGCCGCCCAGAGTGGCTGGGAAAGCCCATTCAGATGGGCGGGGTATAAACAATGATGATGATGGTAAAAATATTATTATTATTATTATTATTATTATTATTAATAATAATAATAATAATACAGTCTTTTCTCCAAAATGATGGTGCATACAAGCGCAGAACCTGAAGATACAGAGCACACAGAATGACTACGGCTGCGGAATTTAGAATCATAGAGTTGGAAGGGACCGTGAGGACCATCTAGCCCAACCCTCTGCAATGCAGTAATATGCAGCTGTCCCATATGGGGATCAAATCTGCAACGTTGACATAAATCACTGAAAGCTCTCATTGCTTCTAGAAACCTGTAAGATCAGTCACACAACAAATTTAGATAGTTGAGAGTTTTGCAAGTTAAGTTTAACATAGCATTTTAGTAATAATAAGCAGGTTTGCTTGCATCCACGTGACAACACTGAAGACTATTTAACCTCCAACTTTTCCATGGTTCTATGCTGAGGTTCCAGCATTGCAGGAAGTTGAAACAGATGACCCTTGGGATCCCTTCCAACTCTACAATTCTAGTGCAAGATGAACCAAAAAGTTTCTCAAACAATATGGGTGATAAAATATGACTGTTTCTACAGGCATCTGAAATTGGAAGTAGGGGGAGGTTGAATATCAACAGACCCCTGCTATGACACACACAAACAAAAACATCAACCCACCTCCACCTGTCAATGCAAATGGTAGAATGTAGCCAGTCAATCTATAATTTCCATGAGGCTAACAGTTTACAGTAATCTCTTCAAGCATATTCAACACAATGCAACTCTAAAGCACTGAGATACTAGCCACAGTATGTGAAGATGCCACTCAGGGGTAGGTTTCACACATTGTATTGCAAACTATGTCTGGAGCATTTCTTTGACTGAATATTGGCATCAAAAGGATATGAAAAACAAATTTTAAAAACCCATATTCAACAGCTGGGAGATCTTTTTGAGAGTGAGTATATGTCCACCGTGCTGGAGTTGCAGCAGTGATCTTAGACCAGTCCAAAACAAAGGGCTTACCTGCTACTTGCAATGATTTGACATTTGACAAATTATCTGACATTTGAGCTAACCGCTAGGGAAATATAAACTAAAAAAAGGCAAAAGAAAGAGTAATTGTTTGAATATGCATTTCTACATTGTTCAAAAGGAGAAACATTGCTGATAGTAGATACTTTTTATAGCCAAAGGAAAAACAAGCCTTTTCTGAACAAAACAATCTGAAAACTGGTAGAAAACTGAAGACGAAACAATGCAAATGCCACCAATTATGAGAAGTATATGTACTATATTGCTAAAGCTGAAACTGGTTCTAAAACTAGAACACTTAAAAAAATAATCTATCATAGCAGATGGGCAGAATGACTAACTCAGCAAAAAAAAAACCTGTTCTATACTGATGGTAAATATTTTTGTTTGGTTCATATTGAACAGGTAAATGCTGTAGATCCTAAAACTATTACTGTAACATGAAAAAACTAAGGGGAAGATTTTCATCTTTCATTACAACAAAAAAAATCCTGATATCACATCCACCAATTTCATAACCTCACAGGTTACTACTAACAATTAGCATAATTGTAATAATTTATTAATAATCTTTCATATAAATTTCAAGGCGATTCACAGCCCTGTAACTTAAAAAATAAATAAATAATCATTTTAAATCTGTGCAAATACACCCAAGTCAGATATCTCCACCCCCCAATTTTGCTGGGAAAGCTCCAAAACAAGAATGTCTTTAATAGCTTCAGAAGCCTGTCATATCTCATGGATGCTGTTCCACAAAACAGGGGTAGCAACACAAAGCCCTGCTTCAAGTTGCTGTGGATGGGGCTTCCTATTTTACAAACATCTAGGAGAGATTTCCTTGCAGAACACCGTAACATATTACGTATATAAGGAATAAGGTGATCTGTCAACTAATTGTGTAGGGCCTTATATGCAGTTCAAAATTCCCCAGGCGCCAGGAGCATTTTCCAACTGGCATGGGTCCCATGGCGACCATGTGAAGATCTCTGGATGCCAGATTGGCGACTGACATCTCCATCTCGCTGGACCCTTCAGCTTTCTTAAGCAGGTAAGCAGAAGAGGGTATTTATTGCATTTATAACCCACCTTTTTCTCCAAGGAGTACACAGTTCACCCGCCTCTGCAGTTAATCCCTACAACGACTCTGTGAGGTAGGTTAAGAGACTGTGAATGGCCCAAGGTCACCCAATGAGCTTCATGACTGAGTGGAGATTTGAACCCGGATCTCCCAGGTTCTAGTACAACACTCTATCCAGTATACCACAATGGCTTCTCAGAGTTCTTCTGATATGGGGTAGCTATATAAATTAAGTAGGTATATAAATATGGGGAAAGCAAAGTGTCACTTTGACAAAGATCTGAAATATTTTCCTTGAAGCTTGAATTTGTTTTATTCTGGATTGTTTTATTTGATGTTTTAATGTGTTATAAGCCACCCAGTATAAAAATGAAATGAAAAATAATAATAAATTCCATTAAAAAGGGCACCAAGATATTCCATTGTGTCAACCATTATCTAGGTTTAAGGTGCCATTTGGCAATTAGTTTATATATCTGAGTTTCTAACATTGCTTATATGTTAGTACCAGAACCCTGATTTTAACTTGGTAGCACTAGTTCACCATCATAAGCAGCCTAACAGCCATGTTTTACGGTAGTAATAGCCTCCACAAGGGTAACCAACCTCAAGGGTAGCCTCACAAACTGCAATGCGCTCTAATCCAAACCTGAGGTTACTAGGGGCCTTACAAAACATCTGTTCTAACCCCCTGCTCAATGCAGGAAATTTAGAGCTAGACTATGGCTATCACTCTCCCTCACAATTAGTTTCACTGTTGAACTCTTCTTACAGTTAACAAGTTTCTCCTACTGTTCAACCAAAATCTAACACACACACCCCTTAACAAAAAGCCACTAAATAAATTGGCATGTATTGAATTTAAAATGTGTTGGAATAGAAATCAAAGAGAATCGTGGCATTAGATTCAAATATCTAATGAGGGCTCTGGGGTGGGAGAACAGGATTTTCTAGGCGGAGTCATAACGCAGAAGGAGCAAGCGGTTTAAGAGCAGCAGCAGCTGAAGAAGAAGTGCATAAACTAGGCACTGTCCATGCAGAGCCAGACCTATTTTGGGTCCCTGTTACTGCCACTCCTCAGCATAGCAGGCAGATAGTCTCTGTGCCTGTACAGAGACTAGGTGGCTCAGCAAGTGGGAACAGGCTGGAATTGTTGGCCCTCAGCTATTGCCAGCTCCATTATTTTCAGGTATAGCTTCTTTCCTGGGCAGAGGCAAGAACTCATCACTCCTGCACGATGGCTAGGGTGGAGAAACTGTAACTGATGCTGCCTTTCCTCCTGCAAGTTACTCAAAGACCACTGTTAAATGTAGCTTATGCCCAATGTTGCTTTGCTTATTATTTTTGCTGCCAGGCATTAGACCTGCTGGGGGAGGGAGAGACTTTGGGGGCTACCATAGGCTGGGATTGTTCTGAGAATACTGTATATTAGCAAGCACCTTTAGTGCCCGAGAGTTCATGGCTAGATATTTCCTCCTGCTGAAACACCCACCCATATTGGGATCCTTTCCCTCTTAAGTCCACAGCTAGCTAAACTATTATTTATTTGAACTTATTAAAACCAGCTTTTTCTCAAATCTAAACAGGTACACATTTGACTACACATGTCTTTGGCTTTCCTTAAGATCATGAATTCCACGGCCATTTCCCCTCAAAGGTCCCACTACTTTAACCTCTTTCAACAACTCATTATTCTTGAGATTCAATTCTAGGCTAGCCAATCCCCTTGTTCATTCCTCCGCCTTCTAAAAGAAATTCTTGGAGATGCTGTGCTAATTGGAGCCTGTCTCCCAGCAGTTATCAGGGCATTGGGAAGTCCCTCCATACTACTAATTCCTAGAAACATTGGTAATTTGTTTCAAGAAAGCAAAATCCATACATTTTACTTGGTCTGTAGCAAATTCTACACACCAATTTGTTATTCTTTACCTCTTAAGTATTTTTGTTAAAATATTCTCTACAGGATTACAATATACAACTTCTGGCTTTCCATGCTGGTCTACTTTAAAAACAACAACAACAAAACCTACTGCTACTTCCCCTTTCTGTTGCATCTGTGCTTATTGAAGAAGTTATATCCTTAAATTGCTACATTCCTATCATACAAAACATTCCATCAAGTCTCAGTTACTCCTATAGAGTTATATTTACCTTCCTTTACTAGCAGTTCAAGCTAAACTTGTTTATTTCCTGTACTCTGTGCATTAGATTTAAGGTATCAAAAAGCCTTTGATACTGTTTGTCCAGTCCTCTTACCCTCTTTTCCAGCAAAACCACTAGGTCACACTTTAGTCAAGAAGTTATACATAGCATAACTACTTCAGGTTGCCAACACTGAGTCTTCGCTGTGCATCCTCTTAGCTCTTGTTGACATCCCGATCTCTGCCGCTGCTGTTGCTTCACCCATTTTCTTCTCTTATTGCTTGCCTGAGCTTCTGTTACATGATGCTGTTTCAGCCTGCTGGTGAAGGGGACAATGGGTGGCAAGAAGCCCCAGCCCCAGCTAGCTTGCCACAATCTCCCAGTCTCTTCTGGTGCAGTATCAAATTGTAGGTTTAGCTGCCCCAACTAAAAGCCATATCGAATCATATACAGGAAGGCACCAAAACCTTCTAGAAGATAAAGAAGCCAAGGAAGGACCACAACAGCAAGCAGCCATCAAAGTTTGCTTTTCTACATGCCCTCATCATACAATCATTGCAAGTGAGGTCCAAACCTATTTTCAAATATGATATTCTGTTCACATGTACTGTTGCTATAGTTCCCGAGAGAGACCATAGAAATAAAACTTGTTAAAACTAAACAGTTCAGTCACTCTTAAAGGGGGTCAGATGCCTGTGCTCCCAGAGAAACACGCTTAACCTTGAATCACCTCTAGCTGTAGTCTTGATCATAGCTGTTGAGGTGCACATTCCACAGAAACTAAGTCCTCAGGCTGAAGGAGGTATTTCTGAGAATACAAGATAGCCACACTACCATTTCTGAAACTAAGTCCTCTTACACTAATTCAACAGAGCTAGACAGAGGTTATATGTACAGTACTTATTTTATTTGAAGTTTATAGTTCATTCTGTACCAAAATTCTGAGTGACTCACAACAAAAAGAAAATAAATTGAATGCAATAGAATGCAACAATGAAAACACATCATCATCATCATCATCATTAAAATTTGTATCCCCCCCTATACCCGCAGGTCTCTATATATATATGGCATAAAACAATGGCAGAGTAAAACCACTTTAAAGATAAGATTATATATTTATAGAGGCAATTTGTGAGGGAGACACCATGGTTTGTTTTTTTCAGGAAGAAATCAGCACAAGCCTTGGCTTGTGCATGGAGATTTAAAGCTTGCTTCAAGTTTGATTAAATCATGGTTTGATAACCTGCTTTGGTAAAAAGAAAAACCTATGATTTTCATAAACCACTGTTTATTAAATTCAGATGCAACAAAGCATAATTTGCTGCCAACCATGGAAAGAAGTTTGAAATCTTATCCCAGGGAGGCATGTAAGCCTGATGCCCATTCCTGATAATGCATGTAGTAAAACCATGGTTTGCTGTTACTGAACCAAATCAATTATCACATTGAAATCATGCACGAGTTCCATGCCCCTGTATGAAGTCCCTTTACTCCTGTCTTTGTACATGGGAGTTAATAAGCTAAGATGCTGCATATTTAACTATAACTTTCAGTTATGTGCAAACTGGGAAACAACGAGTTAATGGCTTCCAAACAAGCCAGGATATAATGCCTTGGTCCAAAGTTGGCTTTCAACTTCTGGCTTGTTTTAAAACTAAATTAGAATACTGCATCATTGGAAAACACATTGGCACAAGTAAATATTCATTATCATCTGCTCAGGACACGTCCTTTATAGTAGTTGTTGTGGTGGCTGCAATTATAAATCTATGGCTTAGTCAGTGAGTTCTTTGTCTTTGTCTGGAGCCACCCACCACATGGAAAACCATGTGTCACTGCTACTGTTTGGTGGTGGTGTGATATAAGGCAGCTTCTCGTCAGATGGCTCCAGTTTTCTATCTACATCAAGCAATTTAGGTTGCAACCCCAAACAAACACTCATACTGGGGGGGGGGGGTAGTTTCATTCTACATAGGAACTTCCTTCTGAATAAACTTGCTTAGGATTATGTGACTGCCCCACAGATCTGTGGAACTCCCTCCCACAGGAAATTCACCATAGAATCCCGAACGTTTCCTTAAACAATGTAAGCAAGCTTTTAGTAGATAGGAATAGGCAGAGACACGGTGGCATTGTAAAAGTACAAACACTACCATTCCATAAGCCACTACTCCACTCCAACCAGAAATTATATTAACATAAGCAAAACTGGCTGATATATCACTACAAATATGCAGCTGCAACTCATGAGTTAATGATAATAAATATAAAGTGAATAAGGAAAAAGAACCACCTTTTGTTGCTTTCAGCTGTGGGCAAATTCTATTTATTTAAAACTTTTACAGCCCACATCTCCTTGCACTCAAGATAACTAGTAACAACATCAGCTCTACAAACAATGTTAAAGCGCTACTTCACAAATAAACTGCACATTTGATCCAGTCTCCTCACACTACTGCACTTGCTGTATCGTTTTAATATTTGATTGGAAGCCGCCCAGAGTGGCTGGGGAAACTCGGCCTGATGGGCGGGGTATAAATAATAAATTATTATTATTATTGCTTGCCTTTTTTGAATGTTGCTACAGGCACCACTACAGGCGTTTCTAGTTAGGGGCATGAAGTGAAGTACTACAGCAGCTGGCTGAAGCTGTCTCACCTCAGACTTTAATACTTTACTTTTTATTAAACTAACAAAAGAGAACGTGCATGCATGTACAGTTGCTAAAGAAGTGCCCTCCATTTCTCTGTATAAAAACAGTAGCAGCTGCCACAACAAAAGCGTCAGAGGAAAGAAAGTGGGCCCAGCAATATGGGAAGGCCACCAAAGGTAAACATCAGAGAAGGATAACAATGCAGTTTCTAACTTAGCTGCTTGCCCAGAGGCTGTAGCTTCTCATCTTGGGCATATGATGAACAAAATAAGTGACTAAGTGAGTGTGAGTGTGTGTCTATGTATATGTCACACATGTGCATGTACACACACACACACACAAAAATGTATTCCACCCCTAGAATACATTCATGTGTAGGAATAAACAGGCCAATAATGCATAGCAGTCAATGTTTACCAACAATTGTAGCTTTATGCCACATATGTATGAATGTGGAAATAATGTTAATGGCATGCACCTGAACAGGCAAATTGGCTGAAAACCTAAAGCACACTATACGTTTTAAAATACAGTATCAGTACAGGCAACAACTGACTAAAGCGCACACTGCAGTGACCTGGAATTAGGCAGAAAGGGGGGTGTAACGGGACGGAGCAGGTTTATGCGTGTTCCACCATCATACACAACGACACAGAACACAACCCCTGTGCAAATCAGGGGCTGCCTGTACAAGTTATTCACCTTTGAAATATGCATATGGAATTGACTTTGGCTAAAGTTTCCATGCATTCATAGACAAAATAAGTATCATTGTACACAAGCTTAGCTTTTCCTTCATTTCTCTTGGACTCACTATCCATAACCTTGGTGTTGTCCTTGTTTCTCAACTCTCATTTTGCCTCCCATATCTCCTGTGAGAGTTTCTCTGCCTATCACTGTCTCCCACACATAGACTGCAGACCTTACGCCATTCACTCCACATTTTAAAAAGCAGCTTATCCTATTGCTTTCTAAGCAATAAGCCAAAAGGAGAATGCTTCAGGGCCATTTCTTCATTTGTGAATAACAAAGCAAAGCATAGCCATACACATCACCCACTATTCAGTAGACACTTTCTAGTCATTTCAGAAGCTGTTTAAAAATACTCACTGACACTACTCATTTCATACAAATAAGCTTAAATCTTTCCACAAGTTCATCAGCAGAATTATGAAAACCTATTCTCTTCATTTAAATCTATCTTGCTATTAGATCTTGGCCTGATTTTCAAAATCCAAGCAGCAAATGTTCTGGCTCATCAATATTTTAACCATGAAAGTTGTTGAGGTAGAAATGGAAAAGGGTATAGCACAAAAGTAAAAAGGAAGTTCAGGTTGCTTTCTCTAGCCTTACTCTTTCAGCAATACACAGATGATATTTTTTTTAAAAAACGGGTGGAAGGAATCTTAGAAAATTGTGTATAAAGAAAAGAAATTAATACAGAGACGCAGCTGGCTTACCTTTTCAAAAGGAAAAGGTATGTACCTCAGCTTCACCTTACTGCATCCCAAAGGGTCTATATCTGCTCTTAGTTCAGCTGCTCTGAACTGTTTTGAGAACCGATCCCTGCACCCCATAATGGCAACAGGATTCTGCACACCTGCACAAGCATATAATAGCAGATCTCAACATGATGCCAAATCATGCTAGCTCTCAAGCAACTACTTAGGAAGGAGATGACTGTGTATGAAGTGCTGCAAATTCTGAAAACAGTTGCTAAAATCAGATGTATGTAGAGCAAAGGGGAGGGAAAATCATATCTGAATCCTTCCTTTTCCTTCTGCACTGCCAGGTGGGAGAGTGGATGAGGGGGAGAGAAACTTGCTACCGTTTTCATTTCTGAAGCAGAGCTAAAGGCAGAAGAAAACAGGCTTGAAACAGACTGAAGGTTTATGCATACTAACAACAACAGCAACAGCAACAGCAACAACAACTACAGTACAACTCAGCTTGCAACCCACACTTCCTACATGCAACCAAGTGTCATTAATTGAATGAAGAGATTATCCCAATTCTACCACATACTCTGAACTGAATGAAAAAAACCCAAATCTACAACTTACCTTCTATATTAAAAAAGAAAGTGTACTAGCTGGAACCTTAATTTTCCACCACACATAATAGCATCTCCACAGCATCCCCTCCAAAATTCTCCACGTAGTTCACTCAATAAGAGTTTTCACTGACAATAGCCTATACAGTCTAATCTAAAATAAGCCACTCTTAAAGCCACAGCCCTGAGAGGAAACCCCACTGAACTCAGCAGGGTTTACTTTTGAGTAAGCATGTACAGTGGTACCTCGGGTTGCAAACACTTCAGGTTACAGACTCTGCTAACCCGGAAGTAGTACCTCGGGTTAAGAACTTTACCTCAGGATGAGAACAGAAATTGCGCACTGGCGGCGTGGCGGCAGCGGGAGGCCCCATTAGCTAAAGTGGTACCTCAGGTTAAGAACTGTTTCAGGTTAAGAACGGACCTCCGGAACGAATTAAATTCTTAACCCGAGGTACCACTGTATAGGATTCTAGATTCAGGTAGGTTGCCGTGTTGGTCTGATGCAGTCAAAATAAATAAAAAAATTAAAAAAGATTGTACTAAAAAGGATTGTACTATTAGACAAGAAGATGTCGCAGTAGGCTCTAACTGCTAAAGAAGACTATGAACATTATTTTAAGAGGTTGTTCATGCAACCACAGATCTTAATTTTGAAGCCCTTACTGGCAGAAATTCAATATAACACCTGTTTGTAAATGAAAACTATGCCAATTTGTTATCATGCTAATATACTAGCAAGTATAGTTAGAATTTCTTTGGTTTACAAGTTTTTTTAAGTGATTTTGAGGAATAAGCAAGACCAACTAATAGCAACATTTATATTTATTATCATGTTTAGCGGGGGGGGGGGGGAGAATAGTGAATATTCTAGCACCAGCTAGATTAAAATGAGATAGCTTTATAGATTTAGTAAAATCTCATGAAATCTTTGCAGTTACTGCCTAACCTAAGCCCACCAATCATGGGCATCCACAGGACTTTTCCTGTGGAGAGGCTACATAAAATAATATTTTATATATAATTTGGTATATCTAAACCTTCCTCATCCTTCACCTTCATCAAGGAACAGGTTTACCATTTCTAGATCTGATCACTGAGCTGTTGCCTGGTAGACCTGCCCTCTGAAAAACTTGTATTCCAGGGTCTACCCTTCCCCTCCTTCTGCCTACTTCTCAACAGGTAGCTCTGACACCCATCAGCCTGGCACCCAGTTCTTTCCGTGGCTCACTTCGCCCCTATCAGGCCTAAATTAATTATAATGCTCCTCCCTCCCCTGCACTTCTCTAACCCTCCCCCTGCCAAAAAAAACCCCCTCTCAACATGAATGGACTACACTTCAGGATTGTCATACTCTAGCCCAGGGGTCAGCAAACTTTTTCAGCAAGGGGCTGGTCCACTGTCCCTCAGACCTTGTGGGGGACCGCACTATATTTTGAAAAAAATAATGAACGAATTCCTATGCCCTACAAATAACCCAGAAATGCATTTTAAATAAAAGCACACATTCTACTCATGTAAAAACACCAGGCAGGCCCCACAAATAACCCAGAGATGCATTTTAAATAAAAGGACACATTCTACTCATGTAAAAGCACACTGACTCCCTGACCATCCGTGGGCCGGATTTAGAAGGCGATTGGGCTGGCCCCAGCCCCCGGGCCTTAGTTTTCCTACCCATGCTCTACCCTAACTGCCCTTTTCCTGCAGCAGAACAGCTATAACACTTTGGTTATGTTGCAAGGCTGGTGTACTCCACTCTCTTTCAGTCACAGCCCCTGCAGCATGAGTATAATAGTAGTAGTAGTAGCAGTAAGTAATAATAACGGGTTTTATCTGCACTGGTAAAGCAATTTTTAAAATGTTTACAGACACATGGGAGAAGAGTGAATCACATTTCTTTGTATGAAATAAGACTAGATTTAAGTAAGATCAGGAACTCCTTTCTTTGATACTACCTTTTGTTTTGGGCTGACACACAGCTCCCCAGTCATTAAACCCCAGATAGCTGAATGGTTTGCCATGGAGCATCAAACACTTCCCCATCAGGGAAGACCAGTAGAAAAGGCTTTAAAACAAACCAAGAAATCCCTTCTTTAGAGACTTTAGACAATGCCGGTTTCGCTCTAGCCTTCTCCTTGCCTAGTTGGACAGATCTGTTTTACTAACAGTTAATCACTGCCTAGGACTTCATTCACTGGCTAAAACAGTCAGGGGGGAGCAGGCTAGTTTCTCACAAAACAAGCCAGGAGCAGTGCCTCCATGTTTTGCTTTACAACTCAGGTTCTACAAAAGTTAGGCACTGTCCAAAGTGGGCATGGGGACATTAATTCTGTGGAGGCCAACAACTGGTAATAAAGGGAAAGTAACTAAAGAATCACACACAATTAGACTGCAGTTTACTTTATGGAGCAAGTACTAAGTTATAAATTGATCTTTTTAGCTAGTTAACAATGGCAGGAGCTGGATTCAAGTTTGTAGCTTTAGATGCCACTGTGTTAATTCACCTTTGCATAGATCAATGAGCATGTTCACTGACATTGGTAAACGGCGCTTCCGTGTGTTCTGGCACCCGTCACGGTGTCCCATTGGGCCAGAAGCGGTTTAATCATGCTGGCCACATGATCCAGAAAGCTGTCTGTGGGCAAACGCCGGCTCCCTCGGCCTGAAAGCGAGATGAGTGCCACACCTATAGTCGCCTTTGACTGGACTTAATCGTCATTGGCATTAGTAGGGATATTTTTCTGATCTCATTGACATGAACTGACAATAGAAATTTTAATAAGACATATGAAACATAAACGGACAATTATAAAGCCTCTAAACATTAATGGAGAAATGTTTACTTGTGGTGTGTTGTAGACATTTTTGTCCCAATTTACTATTATATTATACTATATAATATTCTAGTAAATTTGTACTGGAAACTAGTATAAAACATGGGCCTTTTCCCATGGTACAATATATCATATAGATTTGTTTTCCAAACCCTTTCAGATAACTGTTAGAAACACAGAAGGGTTTTTTTAAACAAAAATTACAGTATGTTTCAATGGAACAGAAGGATCTCACAAAATCAGAATAGCCTTGCTTGGAGCCAAAGTTCTTGGACCACCAAACACACCAAAAAAAACCTTTTGCATTAGTGCAGCAGCTGAATATTCAAATGCTTCTGAACGCAGAATCTTTTCCCATCAAGAGTCTTAAGGAATACTGTGCAGAAGCATCGAGCAAAGAAAACCATCTTCAAGAGTTCACTAATAAAAGCAACAGTTACATTTTATATCAATTAGCATTTTTCAGTTATAAACCTTAGATGCAGGTATGTATGAAGATGAGAAGGAAGCCCCTCTCATGATAATGTAATACATTAATGCTCCAATAAGTCCGATGATATCTGAGAGTACACTGAACTCTCATAATAAGACATATGCATTATGTGGGAAAAGGGTTAGAAATAAGTACCTTCAGCAGCATTTGGAAATGCTACAAAGGCCCATTTGATCTTACTGGTAGTTTTAGTATTATCTGAAGGTTGTAGTCCTATATACAATTCTCTGAAGCAAGATACACTTTACTTCTGAAGAGATATGCATATGATTACACTGTAAAACTTCTAAAAGCGTGTGTGTTACAGAATAGGCTAAAAGGAGGTAGGAAATGAAGATTTTACAGGACAACACATTTCATTCTCCAGTTTTTCAAGGTTTCCCTGTTTTGTTACAGTTGCAAAGCCTTGAAAACCTTTTGGCTAGTCAAAAATCAGTATTAAACAATCTCACATTAATTACCCTGAAATGACTTAGCACTGACTAGCTGACTAACCCAATATAGCAGCAGTGATAATTTACTGGTACTAAGCAAAATTAGTTTTCCAAGACATGTCCCAGCAAAACTAACTACTTGAATATACCATCTCAAAGTAAATAAATTTTACACCACTCTAAAAAAACAGTGATGACAGTGAGGCTATGCAAAAACCAGCATTTGTAATCATGTAGCATTACAGAACCTCACAGTGATCCTAAGCAAATTTATTTGGAAGTAGGACTATTGTTTCAATGCAAGTTCATTTGAAGTAATAAACATGAAACATGATAATAATCACAGTCATCGTAAGTTTGCCCAATAGTCTTGAAAGGCACAAGAGTCTTATGAGTGAGCTCACTTTGTCCCACTGTTTAAAAAGTGTAGCAGTTGGAAGAGAGGGGCATGCCAACCCACTGGGACAACTCCACTGCTTTCGTGAAGTTCTGAACTCCTTGCCCTGAGTCTGGACTCCCTCAGACCATTACTTCTAGTCTTGCTGGCCTCACCTTTCCATATCTTATGCAATATTCTTTCCCAGGGTATCCAACATGAAGCCCTCTGGAGGTTGAAGACTACAGCTTTCATAATCCTTGACTATTATGCTGCTGAAACTGATGGGAGTTGTAGTTAAAAACACCTGAAGAACACAATGTTAGCTGTCTCAGTTCTCTGCCATACATTCATTTTCTGTCTCCTAAAAGTTTTTATATTTTTTCCATAACCAATGAAATCTGATCAAATATATCAATCTCTGCCAAAACCTCTTAGTTCAATGCTGAATATTTTTCCTGCCAATTGTAAGTTGAAAAACTTAGCAAATTCATTAAATGGAAGGAATTCTACAAAAACCTAAAGGGGAAAAAAGAGGGTAAGAAGTTATAGATTTGTCTAGTAGACCAGCCTCATGCCCCTGGTCAACTAACAAGGCCCAAGAACATGGCATCTTACTTTAGTTGGCTTCAAATTTACAATGTAGCAAGTTGAAATAAATACAATGTGATCCCGCAGATGTTTACTCAGGAGTATGCTTCACTGGGAATTATTTGTAGGTAAGTGTGTTGAGGAATGCAGCCAAATCAGTTTATTTGCCATATTTATAGACTGCCCCAGGACAGAAATGCACAAAATAAAAAATGAATAATAATAATAAAGACCCAGCAACATAAATTCCATACAAATAAAGCAGCAGCAGCAATAAGAATTCATTCCATTCTATCTCACCTTTGCCCAAAGACTGAGCAACAATGTGTGCCAGTTACATTATCAACTGTTGCTTCAGTGATATCACTACCAACTGCGCTTATCCAACATCTAGGATAAGCCTTTCACCTAAATTTTGACATTTTGAAATGTCACTAAAAAGCCTTGCTAAAATCAGGTGTGTGTATATATCTATATACTGAAAACAGGTTTACTATCAAGAAGCCATATCATAATCGATAAGAAATGTTCAAGGGAAGTAAAATATTACTAGATTCAAAATATTTTCCCACTATGCCTAGGCAGAGAGAAAGGAACAACTCCCCTCCAAATGGCTTAAGAGCCTGAGAAATCAATCAAGATTAGGATTGAAAAGCAAGGGATAGTACCGGTAGTAACAATCCCAAAAGTGCATGTTCAGACAACACTCTAAGCCTAACTTTGGCTTAGTTCAGCATAGCAGTGAAAAGGGCCATGGTTGGGAAAAGCAGCAGCAATCTTGAATATTTGTGAGATCCTGGTAAAGCCATAGTTTGGCTTTCCATGTTGCGCAAACCAGGCCTTTAAAAAATAACTACCAGTAAGTTATCTCAAGAGGCAGTATGTTGCTCACCACTAATTTCTTCCAATCAAATTATTGGTCCTTGTGCTACAAGAATACATGTCAGCTGGCACTATGAAGCCATACGAGTTCTTCATTTGTTTCCCCCTATCAGTTCATGAAGAAAAAAATGCTTCCAGTCAAAACTTTAACTAGGCTCACATGTGCAGTTATAATTAGCATGCTGCTGTCCTATACCAATTAAGTTGTGACAGGGGACTCAAAGATAGCCTTGGTTATAACAGGCTATACGGGAAAGACATCCATTCTTATTCCATATAGGCAGAAATATCACACAGATTTGGAAAGCATGTAACAAATCTGATTCAATGCTTTAGAGAGTTAACCTTAAAACAAAAATATGCAAAAAGGAGTATTTCATTAAATCACTCCTACAATCTGTGTACTCTAAGTCCATTTTCATGCAAAAGAATGGCTCGTGATATGTCCAGTGTAATTTTATGTCCCATAGTCAGCAACATTTTGCTTGCAATTTGATTTCACAATTCAGTAGAACCTGCTTTTAAACTACTGCCCTATTTCTTGGTTTAAACTCTCTTTTGTTAAATTTCATACTGTTGATCTCAGCTACATCTACCTGTAGTACTCTAGTCAGCCAATTTCCTCTAATGTATTTCCACTTTCACATTTATGGAAGCTGCTCTCATACTAATAACTACATAATAAGCCCAACTACACATATTAACGTCTTTTCACTAGGAAACGTTGCTAGACTTCTAATAATTTTGTTGTTCTCTTATGGTGCTGTACAAATTTGTCCCAAAGAAAAAAATGTACTAGGGGGAAAAAGTAACCAGACACCATTATTTTGTTAAGGCGAAACTGAGAGACTGGGACAGCCATTCTTGCTCTTCGTATTTCTGACCTGTTCAAATTCAAGTTGTTGCTTTACGACAAAATTTGGGTATGAGTAAGGATCCCTCAGCACTCTCCTCACCTTACCTCCACATGCTCCATCGCTGCAGGCACTCTCATCTAGCCCAGCTATGCTGTAGGAAGTGAGCCAGGCTGGAAGAAAAGTGCTACAAGCAATAAAGCAAGCTAAGGTCAGCTCCCCATCAGCAATACAAATGGTTTGCTGAAAAAATTAAGACTCCTGCTCTCCCTGCTTTAGACATTAACAGGGCAGCTGTGAACAAACGAACATGGCTGCAACCATGACATATAGAAGAAATTCAACTTCAACTTTACAGATTCTCATACAAGCACCTTTAGTTTGGATTTAGATCCCAGGAACAGAAACGTAAGGCCCCAGCAGCGAGGAACCTTAAACCCAAGGACCAAATTCAACCCTGATTCTCACCATCTGGCCCACAGGACTCTCCTCAGCTCACAATCCCTCCACTGCCACACCCCTCTCCCCATGCCACACGTCTCAATGGCTCTGCTTTGCACCCGCAAGTATTTTCACCTGCCTGGAGTGGGTCCTTGCTTGCCTGGATGGAACTTAGAGAAGAGTGTGTGTAGAAACTAGCCTACTGTACAAAGCCCTACCTCCTTCATTAGCAGTGTTAGAATCTCAGATATATAAGCTAGGTGCCAAGTGGATCATAAACTAGGGTTACAGTTGCCAAAATGGAATGTCTAGCTGCCATTTTTGGGCAAGACGGCTCCAGTGTCTTATTTTTCAAATGATGAGCTGACTATCAGTTCAACATCTGGCGAGTTTAGATTACCACCTTGAGCTAGGTTAAGAACTTCAATTACCTGAGGAAGAAAGGTCACTTTATCCAGGGACAGTCAACATATGTACTGCCCTATTTCTACCTCTTTTTCTTAATGGTGACATGGACCACTCATAACGTAAGAATATTCTTCACAACTGTGAGCAGGACAATGGGGTAGGGTAAGCGAAGACAAGCTACAACGATTAACTATAATGTTGTCCATTGCTCCTGCTCAGGCTGCACAGAATAAGCATTTCGGTTCCTGAGATTCATTCTGATTGTGCAGATAAAATATAACCAATAGAATTCTACAGGATGTGGTATTAGTGTGTGAAAACAGTCAACATCCAATGATCCCCAGGCATGCACCTCTAGATGGTAGGCACCATCCTGGTACCCAGGCATCTTCACTTAGTTGCAAGTGGCAGATAGTCCAGTGCAAAATGAACCTGGCACCTGGCTAATTTTGAACACTTGATTGTTAGAGGTGATATGCCTCTCAATACCAGTTGATGGGAATCACAGGTAGGGACAGTGCTGTTTTCACTTAGGTTTTGGTTGTGGGTTTCCTGGAATGAAGAAAATCAAGGTGGGTTGTCAAACATTTTTTTCAAAAATATTACTATTTTTGAAAACAATTCCAGCAATATGCCAGCTACATTCTGCCAGGTACACTTGCAGGATCAAGCTCCACCATAGTTACTATCAGTAGTTATAACTACTGAACTGTATAAGAAACTTTTCATGCGCAACATGGCACAGTACCATTTAGAAGCATCACCCCTGTGATGCAAAATACTTTATGTTCAATCCTATTCATGTCTATATAGATTTAAGCTGCAGCAAGTTCAATGGGGATCACTGACCAGATAAATGGATATAGGATTGCACCCTTAAGGGCTCATCAATATAACCAAACACCATTGTTAGTAAGAAAACAGGTACTACTAGCATATTACTTCCTCCCATGTAAATCAACTTTTAAACACCAATTGACACAAAGTACTGTAGTGAGATTACTATGTTAGTCACCAGTGCCACCAATGCTACCTAGATGCACTGACTAGGGATATTTTTCCTCTTGAAACAGTGCATTACAAGTAGCAGACAACAAGTTCAGATGAGCCATCTTCAACTACACCATGGATTCCTCAAATACATTTACTGGGGATGTTTGCTTCAGCCACCGAAGCATGGAAGCAGAAGTGGCAGCAGGCAAGAAGAGATGAAGCAAAGAGACAGGAAGCAGTGAGGTGGCAGGGGCAGAGAATATTGTAGCACAAGAAAGAAGGAGCAATTCATAGAAATAAGCCACATACCATAATGACACACACACACATTCTACCTGAACACCAGAACACAGTCTGGGGCACAGGGCACATACAGGTCAATATAGTGGTATTCACACAAAAGATTTGTAATGGGAAGAGGGGAGAGAAACAGTCTGAAATCAGGAGACCAACTACTGAAAGGGGGGTATTGTTTTTGTTTGTTACTATGTTATGCATTTTTGTGTTTTATATTTGAAAGCAACCCTGTGATCCTCAGATGAAGAACAGTATAGAAATTTAATAACAACAACAACAATAATATATTCAATTTCATGCTTGAGACCTGACATCTCTATCCTGGGTAAATGTGGGGCTGCTTTTATCAAAATGCATATATATTTCCTATTTTCAGTTCATATACCACAGACACATTATAAAACCACCTGCTTTATAAGGGCATTTGCATGATGCAGGAATTCACTGTAGGATCAGGATTTAATTTTGCACATTTAAACATAAAGTTCATTTGACAATGCATTACTCAATTCCTAGCTAACCAAATCCAATGTTCCATATTAAAGAATTTTATCACTATGTCCTCAGTTTAGTTCTATCATTTTTACTATTATTATATCTCCCTCAACTTTCTTACTATAATCTTGTTTTTCCTAAGTTTTACATTGTAAACTGCCACTGGAAATGGTTAAACCAAGTTCAACTATAATAATTCAATATTTATATTTTAGATTTCCTAAAAGCCTAAAAAATAAATCCGCACTTATTGCTGCAGGTACAAAAGAAATACTTTTTAAATGAAAGCAAGTTATTTCTATAATAAGGTAGGGGTGGCTAACTAGTAACCCTGCAGATGTTGTTCAGCCTCCCAACTCCCATCAGTCTTAGTCAGCACAACCAATGGTCAGCGATTATGAGAGCTGCAGTCCAACAATATCTGGACAGCCACAAGTTAGCCGCTCCTGTTGCAAATCACATAGCTGATTTCATATGATCCCTTCCCAACCCTGAAACTGTTCACTTATATTTATTTTGATCAAACATCCACCTATCAACTCAGTTCTTTTGCAGAGCATGGAATTAGGCTCAGAGAACCCAGTACAGTGGTACCTCGGGTTAAGTACTTAATTCGTTCCGGAGGTCCGTTCTTAACCTGAAGTGTACTTAACCTGAAGCACCACTTTAGCTAATGGGACCTCCTGCTGCTGCTGCACCGCTAGAACACGATTTCTGTTCTTAGTGGAGTTCTTAACCTGAAGCGTAATTAACCTGAAGCGTACTTAACCCGAGGTACCACTGTACAAGCAGACACATGCCTGCTTCCTCTGTTGTGGGAAACTGGGCATGCCTACAATCAAAAAGTCACTGTTTACTGTTGCTTTGGTGTATCTGTTGGTAGAAGACCACTTTTGTTATACTGTTTTGAGTTGCTGCATCAATGCTATCAGTATTATTTTGAAATTTTGTATACCACTTAAGCAGCTGTCTCTAAGTTTTCTTTGAGTTGTTGCTTTTGGGGAGAAGCAAAGTTGGCTTCCAACCTAAGGGTTATAGAATGCTCAAGCTGGGAGCTGAAGCACTGGATTTTTGAAAGCAAATCTTAGCTTTATCTTCATTCTGTTGGGTGCTGTAGTGGCTGTTGCAATGCAGAACTTCTGGTAATTCAGAAGATAAATTCTGGCTGAAGGCTAAGAGTCCAATCCAAGATGGATACTTTCAAGAATGAACAGCTCCCTTTCCCACCAAATCTCAGTAGTAGCTGCAATTTTGCGCTAGCGCAGCAAATGCCTAGGACACTATTGCTGCAACAACTCAAGAAAGTAACACCACCAGTGCAACTGTGCCAAACATGGCTTTTCAAAACAAGACTGAAGAGTGGCAAAGAAAAACAAACCTATCTGTATTAAACTAATGTTAACACCAAACCACAAAGTATTAACTTAGTGACGTGTTGAGCACCCTAGTCCACAGATAATTGCTAGTACAATTGTGCCAATTCAAAACATTCCTAGGACCAGCCACCAAGCCACAAAAAACTGAAGTTTAAAAATGTATGGCTAATGAATCAGAACCTGATAATAAACATTCTTCTGTAGTCTCTGATTCTCACCTTCAGGCCCACAAATGGAGCTTTATGCATGAATTAGTTAACAACTCTTTATAGGGCTGGACCTCAATAATCATGACATTAAAAACAAACGCAAAAAAACTGGAGTTTAAAAATGTATGGCTAATGAATCAGAACATGATCATAAACACTCTTCTGTAGATTCTGATTCTCACCTGAAGGCCCACAAATGGAGCTTTATGCATGAATAAGTTAACAACTCTTTATAGGGCTGGACCTCAATAATCACCACATTAAAAACAAACACAAAACACGTTTAATCTGGAAACCTTCTCCCAACCTTCACATTCCCATGCTATTTTTTCTTTTACCAAATAACAAAACATGTAAAAGCATGCTTCCCAGCAGCACAGTTTCTTTAAAATCCTTCATTAACACTGTAAAATATCCATACACAACTATTTGTAATTCACTTTGCTAATATAACTGAGCAAAGCTTAAACATCAAACCTGAAGTCCAGTTCAGAGGAATTATATTAACTGCTGCTGCTCACATCACAAGAACAGGTAAATTCCATGAATGGTTACTGACACTTTGGCTTCTGACTGCTCACTACACTTCCACAAATCATAAAATTACCACATCTGCCAGGAAGTGCAATGCAATATAGTTAAACTAGAACCTCTTTTGTTTAACTTTTTAGGTAGGAAACAGAATGTAATACTGAATTTAAAAAATGCTGAGAGCATCCAATCTTCTACATACAATTTTAAATAAAGCTGAAACCCACTACCTCATTGTGATAATGCAACTGTCAAAGTAAAAAGCTTGTTCATATTAATAAAAAACTCACTCACTCTCTCACTCACTCACTCACTCACACACACGAAGCGAAATCATCTATAAAGAGGAATGTGTTGAAAATTCAGTGAGGTGTTTGATCATCTTGTAACATTTTGGAAATCAGATGAGGGTACTGAAGCAATTTTCATACACACACGGTTATTGGCCTGAAATGTTTGGATATTAAAGGACACCTTGGTCAGTCCTTCTCATTCTAAGAACCTGCTAATGAAAGCAATTTTAGGAAGAATTGTTTAGTTTAACACTAATATGATGCAATTAAAATACTGAAGTCCGGAGAACGTTAATATGTGGTCATTTGTTTAACTTCTTAAAGACATGGTCTACATAAAGACCAACTCACGAGCTTACTATATGTATACCAACGGCACACTCCTATGCTCAAATTGCACTGGCTGAAGGTATGTCAGTGTGGGGTCTTGATGCATACATAATGTCAGGGATATATTGACAAATTCTCACTGCTTGCTCCACCAACAGAGGGTCCAAATATGGGTGGCATTAGGAGCAAGTCAGGGAAGGAATAGGCTTACTCTGAGTCGTAAACACCTTCAGGCCCCACTCCTGATTATTACACTGGTAAAAAGTTATGCCAGCAAAAGTATTGATCTGATTTAAAACAGCCCCAATGAACTCACACTGTCCTCACTCAGTGCACACTATTGTGACAAAGCATAGGATTCTGAATAACTGCACTCAAATCATAGCACACCCAGACCTGTATATAAAATCTCTTCCACAGAGCCCATAACACTATATGATGTACACCAGGAGGCTATATTTCTCTGGCCTCCTGTCAAGCATACAAGGGGATTCTGATTATGGGAACTATGGAGAAAGGGCACTTTGCACAAAGAGCTTTAACTCAGCAATATGTTATTCCTCTACTTGTTGTTCTAACACTTTTCTTCTAAGAATCTTTAAATATATTTTGCCTCAGGACACACAGACAAGATTCTGAGTGTGACTCCTTCAACTAGAGATGAAGGGACAAAGCACCCTACATGGGAAAGGAAGGGAAAGAAGAGCCCATGATTCAATCCATGACTACTGAAAATGTTTCAGTCTTTTATGTGCTTCTCCCTGCTCCCCATGAAAACAGTCCCCCTGTTATACTGATTGTTTAACTGCTGGTTGCAGTGCCTTCCTGCACTGTGTAGAAAGGGGTAGGGTTAATGCCAGGGTCTCTGACCCAACCAATGCTACTACTGCCCAAACACTCTTGATGTCTTTTGTCCTGCAAGATCACAGTAGAACAAATGGACATGCACAGAGTTCCCCTGCAACTACTCTCATGGGAGATGTGATTATATTTTCAGTCATTACACTCTCCATCAGGCAGAGTGAAGTTGAGGCAAAGGAACAGGAAGAGACTAGATGGCAGCACCCAGTATTAATCACTCATTAGCATCTACTGAGAATCTAAGGCAAGGCTGTGTGTTGCAGATGCTGACTATTGCTGATTCCTGTCCTGGGATCACTAGCCTTACCTCCCCACAAGCAGCCCTCCAACAGGTGATGAGGAAAGGGTGTTCCCAATTTCCAGTGTCATAAAGACAACTAGTGAAGCCTACTGCAAGGCCAACAACTGCCAGCCTTCATGTTCTAGCTGGACAACTTTGCAAGATGTTTGACAGATGTTTATGTAACAGTTGAAACCATACGCAGCAAAGGGAGGCAGCGATGGATAAATGCTACTTGTTCCTCTTCAGCCTATTATCATAGGCATAGTAGCCCTACTGGAGTAAGAAGGTTGGCAACATAGCCATTTACCTGCTTCCACAGCTGACTCCATTGCCAATGTTCTTTACTTTCATTCACTTTCTCATAGCTGTTGTTTGTTAGTTGCTGAGAGATTGTTACTGCAGTTTGTCTTCCTGTGGGTTGTTTTTAACTTTGTACTGTATAGGATTCTGGCTACACTACACATTACACTGACTTTATATGGGGTAACCTGACAACCAGCTTGATTGCCTGGTAAAGCCAGCTTTGTCAGATGCTGAGATGAACTGAAGGATGACAAGTATTTAAGAGCAGTTCTTTCTGTGTTGTTAGTAAATGAATGCTGCTAGTAAATGCGTCAACAGCATCATTTTTAAAAAGTTACCCCTTAATTTCCTTCAACAGGTTTTGTAATAAGGGGGGGAAATCAATAGACCCTAGTGAAAGTCTGGTTTTCATAACTGGTGCCAAAACAAGCTTTTTAAAGACACCACAGACTTCCTTAACAAACTTAACTCTATTAGACAACTTCCACAGGAAACCATCTCAGCAACTGTGGAAATAGAATTATTATATACAAACATCACAATGACGATGGGCTTTGGGACATCATGACTACCTTCCCTGGCAGAGAAATACAGTCAACATCACCCCAGAACATTCACATATCATCTTCTTTACATACTATTGTTTCAAGTTGAGATACCCATCCCTACCAACCCACAGTACCACAACAATGGGCACATGTGCAACACCACATACGAACATCTTCATAGCAGTCTGTGTAGTATGTGTTTTAATTAGCATTTAACCCAGTGGCATACCTCAGATACACTAATTATGTTTTAATCATTTGGACAAATAGTGAGGAACTGTTTCAGAGATATCACCAAAACATCACCTACTGCCACCCTACAGTCAAGTTCTGCTTCATCAATTCCACAGCAAGCCCAAGAGGCTTGGTGGTTTAGACCACAGTGCCTTTACCTTTGCCTTACCTTTACCATCTATTCCATACAACACACTCTGGATATAGCACAAAAGACATCTGAATACGATCTTATATAGAAACTAACCGACCACTAACACCTACTTCCATGGCACCAGTTATACCGACAGTGCATTATCTACATTCAGTTGACTGTCTATAAGGATCTGTTCAATGACTGGAAATGCCTGCTTCACACATAACCCTATCCATGGTTTGGTGGATCATCCAAACCATGCACAAACTATGGTTTCATTACTCCCAACAAACAAGAATATGAAGTCATGGTTTGTTGTTGGCTAAGGAACTTTTAGTTTGTTTTAACTACGGCTTTGCATTACATGTGAATCCGATGCCCTTCTTTAACTATGGTTTGGACATCCTACCCAGATGCCCACCAAGCTACAAAGGTGACTATGGGGTGCGGTGCTCATCTTGTTTCAGTCCGAGGGAGCCGGCATTTGTCCACAGACAGCTTTCCAGGTCATGTAGCCAGCATGACTAAACCACTTCTAGCGCGACGGGACACCGTTACGAGTGCCAGAGCACACAGAAATGCTGCTTACCTTCCCGCTGCAGCGGTACTCACACTGGTATGCTTTTGAACTGCTAGGTTGGCAGGAACTAGGACAGAGCAACGGGAGCTTACCCCATTGTGCAGATTCGAACCGCCAACCTTCCGGATCAGCAAGTCCAAGAGGCTTAGTGGTTTAGACTACTGGGAGCGGGTGCCATTACAAAGGAACAAAACAAGAATAGTTGGAAATCAAACAAAGCTGGGTTTGTTTCACTGTCTGTGGGACTATGTGTGGTTAATATGTGGTTTCCTAAACAAACCATGGATCACCGTTATGTACAAACCAGCCATAGGCACCAATGCAACAAACCAGATAAATCTTTTTATTAAAATGGGAGCACTGCTAACAATGTAATCTATAGCATCTAGGATTCCTATGCATGCCACCCTACAAATCACAAAGTGGCTATCCTAAAACTCATTAATCTGGATGGACAGAGGAAATAGTAATTGTGTAAACCAGTGTCTCAACAGCTACCATAGATTTATTCTTCCCTGTATAGTATCATAGAAAACACTAAGATGCATCACTTAAAAATGAAATTTCCACTGAGATGTTTCCTTTTAAAACACAAACAACTACCCTTACGTCTATACTATTATTCAGTCCCTTTATGTATATGATGAAGAGGACTTTAGGTCATGAAAGTTAATGCTTTTGAAATGCTGGGTTTTTATACCACCTTTAAAAACTGTGCTCTGTTAGACTTTTCTGCTCAGAAGTAAGATCCACAGCTTAGGGATTGCCACAGATAATGCCTCACTAAGATTACCTCTCCCTGAACCTCTGAGGATCACACAACTACCAAGAGGACTCCCTCATATTGGGGTCTAAGTTCTTGCTTTAAACAATGAGTACCTTGAGTCAGGTCCAGAAACAAACCAGCAACCAGTGCAGTTTTTTTAAACAGGAGTTATGGGAGTTGTAAATAGTAGCCCAGCCAGTAATCTGGCTCTTGCATTTTGGAACAGTTGAAGGTTCTGAGTTGCCTTCAAGGGTAGCCCCACATAGGGTGCATTCTAGTAATCCAATCTGGAAGTACTAGAGCATAGAATACAGTGGTCAAGTCATCTAAACATCTATCTGGGCATCTATTAACTTTGTGTATTGCTTTAGCACCAGCTGACTGTCTGTGACTGGATGCCCACATAAATGTACAAGATGAATAGAAAAGTGACAAGTTGTGAACAGTGATTCCCCATAAGTCATTTACACAGGTTTACAAATCCTCACAGGGATAATTTCAGGATGGAAACAGTAAGTTAGATGTTGTTGTTATATCAGAATGAAGATGTCAGCCATCTTTCCATTACTTCTTCAGAGGCAACCACAAATTCACTTGCCAGCTCACAAGCAGGAAGATCCCCAAGCCCTCTGTCAGCCCTCTAACAAAGTGGAAATCCAGCACCAAACAGATCCCTGCTCCAGAAGCCTCAGTTCCACTGCAGGTTTTGAGCAGATAAGAACAGCAGGAGTCCCTTCCAAGCAGAGGGAGAGACTCATGGTGTCTTAGTTGACCCTTGTGGTCCATTCACCTCCAGTAATAAATAATAATAATAATAATAATAATAATTTATTTGTACCCTGCCCATCTTACTAGGTTGTCCCAGCCACTCTGGACAGCTCTACAATTCTATTATTCTACTTTCACCATACCCTGCACACATGAAATACTGCACCAGTCTCTCAAGCCCCTTTGCATGCCAGAGAATACAGGAGAAGACACTGGTAGCTACTTTTTTAATGGCTGATTAGTAAGCCAAGCCAACATTTATTCTACTATCTGTTTGCTATATTCTGAGCCTTCTCCAAAAAGCTCAGAGTAGAATCTACCTCTAAGGACTGTTTTGAGAGAATGTCTGTTAGAGGGCGAGTGTGGTAAAATGGTTAGAGTACTGGGCTATGACCTGGGAGACTAGGGTTTGAATATCCAATCAGCCATGATGCTCACTGGGTGACCTTGGGCTAGTCATCATTTCTCAGGGTAGTTGTGAGGATGAAATAAGAAGAAGAACCATATACACCACGTAAAAGAAATAAAAAGGCAAGGCTAACGTGAAACGCCTTGCTTAGAGCCAACCAATTTTCTCCATAGGTGAGCAGAAATTTGAACATGGGCTTCCCATATAGAAACCCAACAGGTATCACTGACTGATACCTGTTGGGTTTATTTATACACTGGCTGTATTACCAATCTTACATAAATAACACTAATTTGGCATTTTAAAAAACAGCGAAGCATTTAAAAGCAAATTATTAAACAAAATTATTGCACATAGGACTCAATCCACCTTACTTAAATGATTAGATCAGTGTTTGATGGATACTAGCAACAATTTTAAAGGAATATTCCTATACAGTATCTGAGAATGGAGATTTAACTCCTCCAATTATTATTTTCTTCAAGCTTCTCCATTTTTCTTTTAATGTCTTCATTTTCTGCCTCCATCACACTCCCTGGACAACTGCCTGCACCTCCTTAGGGAGACCTGCACCACATGTAAACCAAAGCCTTCTATTCCCATTTCACTCTAAACAACTAGAAATGCCAAAATCTATGCTTCTATTACCACAATGTCCATAAGGCCATGTGTTTGTGAATACCTTCACATGGATGTCAATGACCACACTAATATCTGCTTTTTTGTTGTTGCAGATACTACATTTTTCAGTGACTGCAGCACGAAACACAAATATGATCATAGAATTGTAGAGCTGAAAGGGACCCCAATGGTTATCTAGCCCACCCCCCTGCAATGCAGGAATCTCAGCTAAAGCATCCATGGCAGATGGCTTTTCAACCATCAGATGTGAAAAGGTTCCTCAGCAAAACACAGACCTATCAGCAGCATAGCCACTATTGCAGTCACGTACTTGAATTCACTCTCCTGCACTAATCATACTAGTCGGTCTGGACTAGCAACACCTACCCTGAGGACTAGTCCCCTTGTGGCTTACAGGTGTGAAGCACATCAATTCAGTATACCTGGAACTTGCAAAATCATTCTGTCTGGAAGGATACTTCAAACATGCTCAAATCAGGAACAAGAAAAAAGCAAGGAAACATCTGGGCTGGTGCGGGGGTGGGGGAAGGGTTTGATAATGTTGACATTGGTTCAAGAATGGGCTAATATCTGCCCCCTCATGAATATGTTAATAAAACAAAGACCAGTGCTCTAGATGAAAACCTGCAGTTACAAACCAGTGTATGTCCACATATCATGATTAAAAAAAGATTTATACATCCCTACAAGGCAAAGCCATAACAGGAAAAAAATTCACAACATAAGTGATCTGGGGCCAAAGTTGGGAAGGTAATTCTTTATAGGTAAAAGGTAGGTCTGGAGACTTTAAAAGCCAGATCAATCACCCTTACAAAGATCAATTATAAAGAATAATTGTATCAATCATAGGATGCTTATACTATACTCATTGAGAAAATAAAAATTCTTCAAATTATCTTTTTTTTAAAAAAAGTTGTGAAATATTATGAAAATGACTGCATAAATTCAAAAACAATAATTATTGATGCTTATGAGTTTATTATACAGTCATCAGCAGATAAAGTTTATTTTGCCAATATGTTAGCAAATAAAAACACCACAAAGAAATCACAGTCATTTCCTAGTGCAGCAGAGGCACACATGTATTTTAACAGGGATCCCTAAAAGCAAAAACAATACAAAACTAGATTTTTAAGTATGTCCAGGTGTGTGTCTGCTGAAATGAATATCAGGAGTAAAGAGATGACATGATCTAACACATGAGTTACAATGGAATCTTATACATGTCTGCTCAAAAATAAGTCCCAGTGGGCATCTGGGTATAGGACTGTATTCCTAATAGGAATTAACTCTGTGCCACACTTTGGCTGCAGTTTCATTTGAAACTTGAGTAATATGGGAGAATTACAGTGAAATCTCAAGAGAAGCATGTACTATGTCTTTTGATTAAGTGTATCTCTATTAGCTTTTTCCAGTACTTAATATCTGTAACACACCCCAAAACATCCTTAAATATATCAATATCTCCTTATCCAAACCCTTTAGAACTGAAGATACAAATTAAAGGTGCACATATGCACTTGTAAACAAGAAATTTCTTGTTATAGTAAAATTTTAACAAAAGCATATGCCATCACAAACATGTATACAGCAACTTTATATTCCAACTGATTCTGCCTAAGGATTTCCAGACTTCCTTGTAACTCAATAACCACTTCTACACTGTTGCTGTGACTCAACAGCTTTAAACTGTAAGTCAATCTAGGACAACCAATGGAAAGTGCACCTGCAAAAATTACATTTCTTAATTCAGAGTGCTAAATCCCCTACAGTTAGATTTTAAAATTATTAAAACGTGCCTGTCACAAAACAGAGCAGATTCTACCTACACTGACAGAAAAATGAAAATATTTGCATCTTAAGTTTAAATTATAAACTCAAAATATTAAACTTGTTTAAAATAAAATATCAAAAATTCACAAACAGATTCCTTGACACAAACATGGAAACACATCTACAAACATGGACTATATATATTTATATTATTTGAAAGACAACATCATATTGCAATTACTACAATTCCATTATAAAATATAGGACTTCAAGTAAATATTACATGAAACCATTTATGAATTAAAATTGCTAAAGACTGGGGGGAGGGGAAATCAAGTAACAGCAACAGCATACTTCAGAAATCCCTTAATAGAACCAACATTTCAAAAATGCAGCCCCCTCCCATATTTATATGTAATCCAAAGCATACCTTCAGCAATAGCAGTCTTTGATAACAAAGAATGTATACATCTACAATTTATTTAAAAATACATAATTGTAAATCAACATTCCATCTTCAAAAACAGACAAGCAATGTCACTTAATTATTTTGCAATTAAACACTGAGTTGCTAAAACTAAAATTTATTTACTTCATATAGCCAGCCTTACTGTGATATCAGTGTGAAATAACCAATAAAAAGCTTCCTACAACTACTATTTGTACACACTGGGCATCAGGCAGAAGTAAATAAAAAATAATACAAATCCAGAAACATCATAGCCTTTAACAAAAGAAAAAGGCACTTTCAACTGGCAAGAGACACAACAGCAATTTAAAAAAAGAAATGTCTTAATGAAGGAGAAGATATTGCTTATTTTTCACACCCTAAAAAGAGCAAAATGCTACTACCCCCATGTTCCACACCACTGCTGCAGAAGTCCTTATCAACACTTACCGCAAGTAATACTGTTTTAAAGCGAAGGCAGCGTTAGAACAACTTCTGGGAAAGTTAAACTCTTCTACAATTTCTCCCCACTGATTCTTCTCAGATACCTGTCAAAAACAACACACTGAGATGCACAAAAACCACACACATGCACAACGTCGTCGCTCACCACCCTCAGAAAAAGGGCTGCCATGAAAAACCCAACAAATGTGAGAAAGATCTCTGGATTTGTTTCCATCGGATGTGGGATCCCTGACAGGCAACCGTGGCGATCCCATCTCGCTCCTCCCCTCGCATTTTTTACAACATTTATTTTATTGGGGAGCGAGAAAAGGCTTCTGCGGGGTTTTTTTTGTATTTCGGTGTGGAGAGGTTTGTTTTTGTCCTCGCTGCCTGGACAATAACCAATCGGGAGTCTCTCCGGCCGCCTTGCTTTTAAATCCTCCCGCGGCCCGTTAAAAAAAACCCAAAGAAGTTGAAAAGGAGCCAGGCCGAGTCGGGATGGGGGGCCGCCCCCGCCGGCCCAGGGGTGCCGGGGCCCCGTCCCGCCGAGCCCGCCCGCCAGCTCCCGCGACACAGAGAGGCCTTTCTTTTGAGGCCTACATTTTCTGTCCCTAGCCTTGAAGCCTAAAGATGGCTATTTGATTACACACCGTCTTGGCTGCCCCTTTTGTTATTCCTCTCCGGGAAGGGCTGGCGGGGCAGCGCCTGGTCCCCCCCACGGCCGCCGGGATCATCTCCGAGCCCGAGCTCCGTGCCGATTATCGATGTTAAACATGCCCGCTAATTTTGAGTTGCACTAAAACTGCACTCAGAGTCTCTCTCTCTCTGCGCGCGAGGGAGAAACACACACACACACACACACAACCCGCAAGCGGAAGAAACTGCCTCACACACGCCGCCTTTCCTGCCCTCCAGGAGACCTATGGGTTATAACAGCCCCCCAAAAATAAATATCTAGTGGGGGGGACCCTGGGAGAAGCGGCACCCCCCACCCCCACCCCGGGCTCCAGCTCTCCGCCAACAAGGCCGAGGCACCAACCTGCCTTGCCTGCTTCCTCCTTCCCCTTCCCCCCCTTCCCAGCCCGGCTTGGGGAAAAGACGGGCGCCGACCCCCCCAGCCCGCCGCCGGGGCCCCCGAGGGCGGCGAGAGAGTTGGGGGAGGAGGTGGGCGGGCGGGGAAAGCGAATTAAAACTTCCACTCACCTTCCCGAATCCGCCTAAAGTGGTGACTCGGGTGTAGAGAGCGTGCAGGTCCAGCTCCTTCCCACCCACCACGGGGATCTTCTTGAAAGGAGACCTGCCGAGAGAGGGGAGAGCGCCACAAAAACAACTTGTCAAGTCGGCCCCCCTTCCCTGCCCTCGCGGGGGGCCGCCTCGTCCTTCAGGGAAGGGGCTGGAAGTTAAAATCGGCCGCTTCGCACAGCCTCCCCCCGCCGCCACCATCCCCTTCCATCTCCCCATTTTCCTTCTCGCTCACCCTCTGCTGTGGTGAAACTGCCGCAGCTCGTCCAGGAAAGCCAGTCCTTTTCTCCGATGGTCGGGTTGGTTTTTCCCGGTCGAATTTGCCATGTCGGCCCCCCGGATTTAAAAAAAAAAAAAAGGAGGTCGGGGTTTTTTTTTGTCTCCTTAAGTGGAGGGAGGGAAAAAATCCAACAGAAAAACAACAACAATCCGCGGCTCCTCCTCGCCTTTTTTCAAGAGACCCGGGTTCCTCCTGTGCTCGGCCGGGGATCAGCCATGGAGAGGGACTTGTTTCGAGAAGAGAGAAAGGGAGAAAAAGTTTAAAAGGAATAAGGGAGCCCGGAGAGAGTGGCAATTACGAGTCCTGTCTCCACACAACGCGCAGCGAGGGAGAGGGGCCACCGCTCGGCAATTCTTGCCGCCGCCGCTGCTGCCTTGCCTGCCTCTCTCAGCACCACGAACCCAGCCGATCCAGCCTGCACATGAGACTCAACATGGTGCTGCTGGATCACACAATGAATTGGGTTAGTGTTGTGGTAGGGTGGGGGTTGGGGAGGCTGGAGTGAGGGACTGACAGTGTGTGTGTGCGTGTGTGTATTACAGACGCGGCTCCATGAGATCTCCCCTCTCCCTCTCTCTCGCACACACATACATACACACACACACTGTACAGCGGCGGCGGTGGTGGCGGCGGCGGCGGCGGCAGCGGGATTCACTTCTCTCCTCTCTCAGACAAAAAGATCTGAGGCCGCCGTGCTGCTTGCCTGGGCGAGATCGCGACACAGCGCACCCCGCAGGCCGGCCGAGGCACTGCAAAAGGCAGCTCCGAAATGGCAAAAGGCAGCACTGCCAGCGAGCAGTTCCTGGCGGGGAACAATAGGCTTCTCTCGCGGCTAAGGGCTCATCTGCAATGTGCCGCAAACTTCACACACACAAAGCCGGGCGGAAAGAGAAAAGGCTGGAGGGGGGGGGCAAGGAAGGGGTTGGAAGCGGCTACTACCGGTTGTTCCAGGGTTAGGGGCAGGGGGAAAATGTTCCATTCTTCCCAAACTTTAGAAAGATGGAAGTGCTTTCCAGGTTAACCGGAGGAGATAAAAGAATCGGGGGAGGGAGGGACTTGCATGTTTTGTATATAAACACACCAACTGTATCTTTCAAAAGGGAAATAAAATAACCATCAGTGTATTTTTAACTTTGAAAACCTTTCTACATCAAAACTGGGAGATCCCGCATATTTTTGGATACCATGTGTTTGTACATGTGAACACATATTTCCTAGTATCACATTACGCATGGCCTAAAGTAATTTTATGAGAGTTCCTAACCTCTGTAGTTCAGGGTGATAAAAAAAAAATCTAGAAAGTTTTCTGTAGCGCATGACTTCTGAAGATTCACTAATAATACAAAGGCTTTATATTAAAAATAATAATAATCAGCTTCAAAATATATGAAACTTGTCTAACCATGGCAAAGCTGGGCGATCTCCCTAGTTCAAATTCCATCTCAGCCATGAATTCACTATCAGGCAAGTCTTTATTCTCTCAGCCTGAGGCTGTGTGCAACAGGGGGGGGGTAATAATATTGGCCTGCCCTGCAGGGGTGTTGCAAGGCTCAATGGGATAAACTGTAACACACTTTGAAATCTTGAAATGCACTACATGAAATGCACTACAAGCAGCTGTAATTATCAGGGAATATCATATAGGCAGGGGAAATGTACTTACTGAGGAAACTTGGGCTATAAGTTATACCTGGCCCCACTGTATATGCAGCACATAGTTTTAGAAATTTACACCATATATATTACATATTTGGTGTTTTTTAAACCAAGAATATTACATACCAGCCCACTCATTTTGCAAATCTTATGGGTAATAACGCAATGAAACTATTAAAGGCCGCTGATCCAAAATATGGATTGCGAAACCTAGAGGTCTGTAAAAGTGAATGGCGGTTTTATGTTCTTTGACTATTGCAAGCCCAGACTGCAAATCAAGTAGCACAAGAATGAATGTGTAAGAAACACAAAAGGTAAGTGCTATGAGAGATTATAGTTGTTAGAGGGATGGGAGAAGGATGTGATCTTATGCAGGAATGTGGGGGGGGGGAGGGTGAGCTCAAGGTGTGTGAGACCTGGACAAGGCAATCAAGAGGGTAGAACATTTGAACCATATTATGTATTCATATACTTCATAAGACTTGCTGCAGTACAATCCAATATGTATCTACTCAGAAGTAAAACCCAATTGTTTACTCCTAGATATGTTTACTCCCAGAGTTGCAGCTTGAAGTGGGGCATTGTATGCTGGTGCTCCATACTATGTATTAAAATGCACATCCAAAGAAAAGCTTCGGATCATTTCTGGTAACTTGAATAATTTAAGCATACCACTGAAGTGCAAATCACACTATTAAGAAAACAAACCCTTCTTGATTTCCAGAATAAGCTTATGTGATCCCCACATCCAAAGTTTGCTTCCCTTAGTTTGCAATCCATATATTGGAGTAAATTCCAGTGAGTTCAGTAGGGCTTACTTACTAGACATGCCAAAGAATGTAATATATGATAGTCCTTGATAAAAAATTAGTAGCAATAATACCCAATGAAGAATTTTGTAATCGCAACCCAACTCAGAGTTGGAATTATGTGTGGCATTCAAATGGATTTATTTTTTTGTTCCCACAGGGTAACAGATGATTTCACCAATCTTCAACAGAATATATATCAGCCTCAGAGTAAATGGAACTTCAGATAAACTCTTTGTAATACTTGGGAATATTTCTCAATCTTTTTCAGTTGAAAGTAGAATGGCTGTTAGGCCCATAAAATAAATTATACTCTAGATGAGTGCTTGATTTTTTTATAAAAAATGTCACTGACATTTAAAAATTGTAATGTAGGTGAACACTTGCTTTCCCCCTTAGAATAAGCAAGATTCTAGATGACTATTTGAGACTTATGGGGCAAAGGGCACTTTTCCCGCTCCTGCAATGAACTGAACCCCAAGCCCTGTATCATCATGTTATCAAATCTGAGATCTGGTAACTAAAGTTAGGAGAGAGTTCTGTTTAAAAATCGATTACACATTATGGTCTCCAGTGAGCCGGTCAAGGAAATCTATATTCCCTTTATGCCATGTACTAAATTGCTTCAGGAAATTAAAATCTAAGATTATGTTTTTCTTTCAGCTGGATTGCAGTTTCATCTTGAATACAGAGAGATAGAGATGTATTAAGACGGTTGGTAAAACCTGCCCTCCAGGTCATATTCATTATTGAGAAGAGGGCAAAATCCCCTGGTTTGGGATTATTTCTCAACATTTTAAACCTCCTGCCCTTCTACAGCGGTTTCTTTGAGGGGGGAGGAGGAGAAGTTCTGCAAATCTCACCCCCAAAACCACCCTAATCCGAAGGGATGCATGCAAACTTCGATCGCCGTTCCTTATTTTGCTCTTTCCAAGTTAGTATCATCCGCAGAAATAGCTGTTGCTCCAAAAAAAGAAAGGGGGGGAGGAAAGGCAGCACCAGGCGAGCGTGCGTTCAAGCGCCTTGTGGGAACATAAGGCTTTTTTCTCGTCCTCCACTCAGGAGGGAGAGTTGTAAACAGTCCTCGAATGACTCAAAAACTAGGGGTCTCCCTCCCACAAGCGCCTGGTAACTTGGCAGAGGTGAGTCAGTTCCCTCGCTTCAGTTCCTTGCGCGTACTGTATACTGCGGCGGCGGGAGCAGCGGCGGCAGCAAGGATACTCAAACTGCGTAGCCGGGCTAGGCGGCTCTCCG
Organism: Darevskia mixta; assembly: GCA_034641385.1. Lineage (NCBI taxonomy): Eukaryota > Metazoa > Chordata > Lepidosauria > Squamata > Lacertidae > Darevskia > Darevskia mixta. The sequence continues at coordinate 5,632,943 of JAWWNH010000105.1, forward strand.
CTGCCAGAGCGCCGCAATTTGCGCACGGTCCCTTACGCAACCGTCCGCTGGGGGATTCCCTGGAGGGGGTCGATACCATCCCGCCACCGCGCCAAAGGCCCCAGGAAGCCGTGGACAGCGCGGCCTTCGGACCGAGGCGGCGGCGGCGGCGTCGCCACCACAGCACCAACGGGGCCGCTCGGCTCTTCACAAAATGGCGGCGCCCACGGAAAAGAGCAGCCCCATTTTGTGCCTGTGGAGCTGTCACAGCAGCGGAGAGAGAGAGAGACGGGCTCGGCTGAAGGGGGGCCGCGCGGAGCAGAAGGCGGCGGCCGGGTCAACGCGTTGAAAGAGAGGGGGGGCGAAGGACTTCGCCGCTCCCTCGTTCCCCCCCCCCCCGAGACGAGCCTTGTTGACGCGAGAGCCGGAGGCGGGCGGAGTCGGCGAGGCAGCAAAAAGCAGCAGTAGCAGCTGCCGCCCGCAGGGCTTGAGGGCGCGGGGCGGGGAGCTGCTGCTCCGCCGGTCTTCGCTGCGGCTCCTCGCTGCTTTTTGGCCTTTCTGGATTGGCTGCTCTTTTCTTCTCTCTCTCTCTCTTTCTCCCTCACCCTCTCTCTCTTTCTGTTATTTTTTATTTATTTTTTTTTTAATTGGGGCCATTTTCTCCGCAGTTCGGATTTTTCTCAGACCTCGCGAGCGTTCGCCTCCTCCCCTTCCGCCGCCGCCGCGACGCAGGTCTCCACCCCGGGGTGGGACTGGAGCGCCGGTCGCCACAGCGCGATGGAGGAGCCGGAGGAGGAGGAGGGGATCCTCTCGCTGCCGCCGCCGCCTCGCTCTCAGCCCCGTCCCCTTCCTCGGGCTTTCCTCCACAGATTATTCTTTTTTAACTACAGCAGGGCCCTGTAACTTTTTTTTCACTTAGTCCCTCTTTCTCTTTTTGTTCTAGCAAACCAGCACTTCTTCCCCAAACGAAGGATGGGCAGAGTTGTAAGACTTTTAACGCGCGTCACGTTTGGGAATGCATAACTCTCGTGCTTCCTTTTTTCAATTGTGCCTTTCTGAATGTATCTCGCCTTGTTAAAACTGATGCTCTCTTCCGAGTTGCAGTGCTGGCAACCCTGCAAGGTACATCTACGTTTATGTAAGGGATCTCGTGTTTGGTCTTGTTATCAATGGCTTTTTTTTTCCTACGAAGATGTTTCGTTTTTAACAAGCTCTTTTTTTAAAAGGGATTAAAAAAAACTAAACTTGAATCGCTTATTTTAATGGTTAGATTATTTAGGACCTCTAGCCTGCGGAAATTATTTTGAAAAGGCTTAAAAGTGATGCGTTGAGGCTGCTGTGGTTTGCAATGCATTGTCCTAATTCTGAAGGGGGGAAAACACCAACCTCATCGTAACGCTTTTTGCGATCAAAATGCCTTAGTCAGCAGCACAAATTAAACTACGTACTTGATTTGGTAATATTTATGAAAAATAAAAGCTCAACTGTCTGGAACACTGTCTAATGGTATACTCTTAATTCGTGCCAATGTTAACATTAACTTTGTTAGAATGCAGATATTGTGATTTTGCCACAGACTTATTTATAGTAGAATTTAAAAAAGGTAGTTATGAAACAAAGCCACTGTGGTCATTTCCCCAGTGCTAATTCGTACCCACAATTAACTGTTTTACTAACGCATCTACTTCTCCCTTCTGCTTACTATCCTTTTATGCAATGGTTGTTTTCCTATGTGCTTTCGGCTTTCTTCTCAGGAGTAGACTGTTGCAGCTTGCTTTCTGGCATTTTGGTCTTGTTACTTTTAAGTTTTTGTTAATAAAGAACTTCAAGCTTCCTAGCGTAAGCCATGTATCTTTACTCAGAAGGAAACCCTACTGCGTTCCATGGGGTTTACTCCCAGGTAAGTTTACATAGGAACTATATGCTTCAACAGTATGGGTTTCTCTTAGAATTTATGTCATTATATGTGCTTTATATTTTAAATAACAAGTACTTGCACTAGTTGTTGAAGGTTGTAGTCCCACAGTGTGCATTTTATTCAGCTAAATAATCAAGGCAATGATATGTTTAGGCAAGCATATCTTATTTCTTTGTTAACACCTTGAAAATTCTATTTCCCAGAGCCTATCACATTCTTAATATAAAAAGACTTGCTTGTTAAGCACTTTTACCAAACATGCTCTGTTCCTTTACAAAAAGAGAGAGAGAGAGAGAGAGATGCTTTCTCTCATAAGTCTAACTAAATAACTAAAATATTGTCATCAGTCATTTGTCTTTTTATCACCCCCCCCCTCCCAAGTTTTGACTCTTAGCTTTAAGGAGAGTCACCTAAAATTGAACCTTGTCACTTAATGGTCACATCCATTAAGCTAGCTCTGCGGTATGATTTGAAGCATCCTTACTCAATGGTAAATCTCACTGTACTCAGTGGGACTACCTCTTTAAGAGTGGATAGATTGGAGCCTCAACTTCACAAATACTCATCCTCATAATCCACATGAGACTTGAATTAATCAAAGTGCTTACCTAAACTAAGCTATGTAGCAAGCTGTATTCACATGGTTCATGATTTATATTCAAGGAATCCTAAATTATCTGTTGTGGAACACCTGGAGTTATGATAAATTTGTTTATAGAAATGGCAGGCTGGTATACATTCTTAAAAGACAATAAGATATTTGACTGTTTCTTTAACACTGTGGTCTTGGATAAATTTATTTGAGCATTTATAGCATTTGTGTCCCTAGTTTTTATCAGTAGCTATATACATGGCATGCTTAAATGTTGTGTCAATATTTGTCCTTTCTTATGAAACATAACTAGGTTGATATATGACATTGGGTTGCATTTCAAACTACAGTACAACCCATATTCTATTGTGCAAAAAATGAAGGTTTGGGTTTCCTCAAAAATAGGGGGAAATGCTTCTTGACTCTTAAGAATCTGGTGGATTTAAGACAATTGGTGTAAGTTTTCCAGCAAATGATGCAAAATCATGCAGATGAGCTTGTGCTGACCTGCAAGCCTTTATGGTGAAATTACTCTTAAAGGATAGCTAACTGATATCTGATATTCTGAGTAAGCAGAGCTATGTATTCCTTAATGAGAAGGGCTATTGGTTCCTGTAGTGATTGTGGAAAGTGCTCCTAAAGGAAGTGTTGAAGTCCAGTCTGACATCTATTCATTTTTTTAAATGAAAAGAGAGGGAGTTGTTCAGTAGGGAAGTAAGGGAACCTGCTTTTTAGAGTAACTCTCTTTCAACATAAAGGTACAGTGCCAATAAGCGTTATAAGATGGGAAGTGCAATCACCTTCCCACCCCATCCTCCCCAGTTCCCAAATCACTACATCTCAGTACTTGGAAAAACTTAATACTTTCCAGTTGTCTGCCTACCATGCAGTTGTTAAAAGCAGTTGGGGCTGGGAAGGTGATTTCCTTTTTCTCCCAGAGAAATTTAAGTATGGGGGGCACATGATGGAGAATCCTTTTGACATCTCCTCTAGAGAGTTTGGCTTTCTGTCTTAGGTTATATAGAAATCCATTCTGTGGACCAGAAACTTTGCAAGCCAGCTTAAAATTGACAGTGTGTCGTTCCCCCTCCAAAAGTTTACTGACCATAGTTAAATTTGGTTATTTTCTCATCAGTTTAATCCTAAACAACATTGGTTTGTACCACACCAGCTAAACTGAGGTCCTAGGTTGATAGCAAGGGCAGCAATCTCCATTTGCTCTTTATGCATTGAAGAACAAGGTACCTATCTGCATCAACACTCACTCCCTGTATTGCATCCTGGTATTAAGTCAAGCTTCCATATTGTCATGCCTCTCTTAAGTCACACAGGAAATGATGGAAGAACAGAAGTTCAGGTTTCTTCTATACATTACTATTAAATCAAATACTCAGATTTGCCTAGTTTGTGGACTGAAGTTTTTGCCAGGTTGCACTAAATAAAAACCAGTGCTCTTATATTAAAAGTAAAAACTTTGGACCATTTTGCGCAGAACAGTAAACTATATTTTAGTGTTGTAAGGACAAGACTCAATGACTCCAAACCAGCTGCAAGGAGGAGTTCAGAAGCTTTCACTACAGTTGAAGGTTTTGATGCAACACTTAACTATAGTTAATCTTTACTGGTTTGTGGAAACAAAGCATTGTTGAAAACTATGTTTTGGAGGTAGCTTGTTTCTACTAACCATAATTAAGACTAACAACAATTTGTCTGGTTTCAGTTGCCATGACAAGCTATGGTTAGGTCAAAATGGAAGCAAAAGCTTCTGAACCCTTCAAGGAAACACCAGAGGAAGAAACAAAAGGAGGAGTACAAGAACCGCAGAGCTGCTGGAGTTCATCATAATGATAATCTATAGCAGTTGTTCCCAATGGGTGGTCTGCTGACCACAAGGGGTCTGTGTAACCCACTCAAGGGTTCTGTGGCACCATTCACATAACAAAAACTACCGTAGAGATAAAAAGGTTTTCAAAAGTAGGGGGTCCATGGCGTGTCTTTTTAAAAACTGGAGGGCCACAGTACTTAGCTAATTGGGAACCACTGATCTATAGTGTTGCATGCAAATGCAGCCACTATTTATGTGCAAAGTAACAAGTTAAGGTAGCTAGTTGAATATAGTTCTTATGGGGGTTATTTACTAAGTTTCAACAAAGCTACCGTAATTTTAGTTTACAACCTACACCTGAGCAAAGAAAACAGTGCTTTAGAGGGCAAGACATTGACTTCTAATTGAACTAGAGCAAAAAGAGTATGTAGCTGGGTGCTGAACATCAAAACTAGTTCTAGTGTGTTTACACACCATTTCCTATAAAGCACCTATATGTCTTGTTCTTAAGTCTGCAGTTCTAAGCATGCATCTCTATAAGTAAGTCCCATTGAACATGATAGGATTTAATTCTGTGCAGAGATTGTCCTGCACTTATATTTACATGGATTTCAAAATTTCCAGTTATTGTCACTGTTGCTAATTAAGTGCTTAACAGTATTTTAGACTATGTAGAATTTATAGGTCCCCTATCGTAATGGCAGTTTAATCCAAAACGGGTAGGGTGAAGGAAGAGGGGGGAAATGAGCAAATCCAGGTGCTAATTGCAGGAAACAGTTGCAGTAATGGAGCAAGTCTCAACTCTCTCTCGAATGCAATCAAGTGCAGTGGGAGGGTAGAACTCTAAAATATGCATGCTTCAATATTATGCAGCCTTTGAAGAGCAGTTTCACCTGTTACAGTTATCAGTGAATCTGAATCTCTCTTTGCTTATTTTGGAATCCAGTGGAAGCGAGTATTGAGAACTGGAAACAAGCAGAGAAGCAGGATCTCTGAGGTACTGGTTAATTTAGCAATCTTATCCTATGATGAAATGGGAGAAAATGCTATTGTGCACACTGCTCCATCCTTTATCGGTGCCAACAGTACAACACCTCAGTGAAAAGCACTGGTTGGCTTACACTGGAAACTGCAGCAGCTCCTCCAAAATTAGCAAAGAACATATGCTGTGTTTTCTGCTTCAGGCTTCTGAATTGCAGTAACAATGGGAGGGATCTGCTTTACAGAGACAATCAACAATCAACATTCACAGCTTGTTTATGAAAGTATGAGGGGGTTGGTTTTTTAAAAAATGTTCCTTGGATGCATATAATGGATTCTCCCAGCAGTGAGGAACTCATCCAAGGGATGTTCCAGCGGTGGTTTGACTACATTTGTATCATATAATGGATCCTGCTAGATTTCTTTTTGGAATTGTCAGCTCCAGTTATCCAGACCCTGAAGTGGTTTGCAGTGACAGTAGAGACGTCAGCCATGTCCATAATCTTGTTCTGAGCTTTTGATCCCTTTTGTGGCCTACTTCACCCTCTGAACCATTCTCTGCTGCCCTTTGGGACGGGTTGCAATGTGTGCCTAATCAACACATCCATTGTACTTGGAGCAAGAGGAGAATTCTCTAACCATCATGGTTACCCAGACTCCACCTTTGCACACACAAAACTTGCTGTCTCCAACACACTCTTTCTTTACACTTGTGAGCTTGCTTGTTGGATTAAACTGGGGTGGAGAATAATCATTATCCCACTCATGCACACCCACTTGCCATTACTTTTATAATAACCGGACTCAGCCTTCCCCAACTTTGTGCCCTGCAGATATTTTGGACTACAACACTTAATCCATGCTGCCTGAGAGCAAAATATCTGAAGGGCACCAGGTTGAGAATAGTTGCTCTGAGGTTCTAGCAGAGGGCCAGAAGCTTACAGAAACAGCTAGCTAACACAGATGCCAAAGCTACCATAAAGGAGCCATGAGGCTGAAGGAAGGATGGGGAGGCCTGTCATCGTCGTCGTCCCGATGCTGAACTTGGTTGGCCATGCCAGCCCCACCAGATGGGCGGGGTACAAATAATAAATTATTATTATTATATTGTGTTCAAGCACTAGCCATTAGAACAAATTGCCGGCAATGTTAAGTTAAAATGCATAGTACTCACATCGTCGTAGGCTTTGCAAGGTTTCATTTTATCTCGCTGCTGTAGAGAGTCTTATCACCCCACGGGGAATTATATTGCTACTGTCCAAACAGTTGGGGGGTGGATGGCTTGCCTTTCCTTCTAACGGTTTGTCCCAACTGCCATGGAACAATTTAAGTCCAAAATTCCATTCTCCTTTCCCCCTCCCTTAAAAGGCTGTTTGCCATTATGAAAGTAGTTAAGCTTAATTCCTTTATGTGCAGTATTTCATGCAAGTTCATCATGAACTACAAAATGCTGACTTTGACCACTGAAAGGAGGGTAAAGATGGTTGGTTTATCTACTGTCGCCATGAGGAATGAAGTTGGCTTCCACAGAGCCAAACAGTACTTCAGAAAAGGCACAGCTGACAGCCTGTCTAGATCTCTTATCGTGGAGGAAGACCTAAAATAGTTAGTATGGGGCATGAGTTGTCTGAAGGAATATGGTTAATGGATTAATCTCTTCATGCAAAATGAATTAAAGTGTACCTTGTCCTTTTGGGACAGACAATAGTTGGCTGAAAGTCTCTTTGGAAATAAGCTTCTTTTGAACTAATGACATTTCAAGGAAGTTGTGGTTTTATATGCCCCTTTTTATGTAACATGTTTCATCAATCCTGTGGTCCTGGAAAGGGTGAAGATGAGAAATGCTTGCTTTACTTGCCAGTACTTTCATAAAGGCCTGTGTATTGGGAAAACTTGTCTTCATCCTTTTTAAAAATTTCATTTACAAGTAGATTTAACTCTTTGTAAGGGTTTCGAGTCTTTGAATCTAAGGGCAGTTTATTCAGGATTCAAAGGCAGTTCTTGTAACAAATTTCCATTTAATTTCATGGGATAATATGTTTAGAGTTGGTTTTTCAGTTTGTGACCTTAAGAGATGCACATCCTGTACAAGTGTTCAGAATAAAATTCTATTTTATTATTGGCTCTTGCTCCTAAAAGAAATCCCAAATGACAGTGCCTTAGAACAGCTGTTGTTGTTTACAGTAGGGATGCAGGTGGTGCTGTGGTCAAAACCACTGAGGCTCTTGGGCTTGCCGATTGGAAGGTCGGCGGTTCAAATCCCTGTGACGGGGTGAGCTCCCGTTGCTCTGTCCCAGCTCCTGAACATCACTACTAGCAGTTTACAGTATTTATAGTCCACTCTTCAAATGTTTCCAATTCCAGAATGGGGAACAAATTAATTAAAATAAAAAGAGAAAAACTATACAAAAATTGCAAAATCATATAAACAGGACCAACAAACAGCTAAACATTTATAACATAAACAAGCAAAACTACAGCAACCTAAATTAATATTTCCAATTTAATGAAATATGGACCTCAAGAGTCAGCAAGGCTGCCAGGTAGTGATGTTCAGATGGATTTGTTGGCTTCTGCCATCTCTCTTCTCCTTACCAGTCAGCAGTCTTCCAGTTGATCATGTTGTAACCATTTAGAGATGAAGGAACCCTGGACTTAATGTTGAGTGGTGTGCAGGACCTGGTGTGAGATGAAGAGTTATTAAATTCAACATAAATGTAAGTGAACATTTGACAAGGAATTCTTACGCAGTTGTATTTAACTTCAAGGTGGAAACTTCTAAAAAAAAAAAATGGGGGTGAGGAATTGGTAAAAAGGAAAGTCACAAGGTCTGGATCTCTCAAGAATCCTTGGAGGTTACTCAAGTACAATTATAGAAGCTTAGTTTAGCTAGAATATATTTTGCAAATTGGGGAAAGTACTGCTAAGGCCACGAGGATGCAAAAAAGAGAGACGAGTATCACTGAGAACATTAAGACCAACAACAAGTTATTTACAAAGGAGTCAATGGTATGCTAAATGAGATTGCAGACAAGCTCAGTTCTTTTCATCTGTTGATGAAGGCGCAGCGAGATCCATTTTCTAGAACTTTTATTTCTCAGGCAGGCAGGGCATCAGAAATGGAAGCCAGTTGTGTTGGCAAGCAACAAAGTTCTATGCCTTACTGACAAAGTTTAAAACTCACAAATCACGGGTTTGGGATGGTATATCCGCCTGAGAGTTCTTGAAGAACTCCAATGTGACTGCAGATTTTCTGACAAACCTGGAAGTTGTCTCCATACTTGAGAACTGGAAAGTGGCCAACTAGGAGGGTTCTACTTGTGTTCTAGAGCAGGGGTGGATACCTGTGGCCCTCCAGATGTTGATGAACAACAGGTTCTTCCTTGGGCCATTCTGGCTAGGATTGATGGGAGTTGCGAGTCCAAAAACAGCCGGAGGTCTACAGGTTCTAGTTGAAACCTCTGTATCCTTAAATGCTAGGGAATGATGACGAAAGGACAGAGATCTGTCTCAAGGCTTGCCTGACCAGCTGGTTACTTTAAAAGGAACTAAAGCATGCTAAATAATAAGATAGTATTTTTAGTGTTGTGTCATCTCAAGGAACTGAGCTGCAGCTTGTGCAGCAGTTCACAACACCATGTTTCAAGTCGGATCAAAGGCAGTTCTGAATAATTGGACGTGAGCTGACAGAAGAATGTAGGTTCTTTGTCAGCTGTCGGGATTGCCTCAAGTTACGTGGCTGGTTGTATACTTAATCTACAGAAAATCCAGGGGCTCATCTTCCTATCCCCTAATTAGTATTAATAATTTGGTCTGCAGTTTATTAATATACAGCAGATTACGTATCCTCGTGATACATATTTTTCCCTTTCAGTACTGTTAAGCAGATTTATGTGAGGTTAGTGCAAAGTGGCGTACAAGAGCATTTCTGTTTGAAGGAACATAATTATTTAAAGGTTATGTGAGAATTGGAAGTTACATCCTTGAAGTATGGAACATGCACTGCATTTATCGTCTGGAATAATACTGGTGTGGTATTATAAAAGTTTGTGCTTTTGTCATCACTGGCATGAGCAATAGGTGGGTTCGGTTGTGTCTCACTCAAGTGGTCTCTTTTTTTCGTTTGGATGATAGGACATGTTGACCTGCCTCCGATGAGAAGATGGGAGAGGAGGTTGGAAGGAGTAGCTCTTAATCTAGAGTTAACTGTAACCTGAATAACTTAGCTGATTTTCAGCAAACAGATTCCACTGGTTTGTGACAATGAAACATTTCACAATGAGGCAGTGTGGTGTAGTGGTTAGAGTGTTGGTCCTGGGAGTCCAGGGTTCAAATACTTAATTGTTGTAGCTCGTCTTCACTTACCCTACCCCACTGCCCTGCTCACAGTTGTGAAGGATATTCTTACGTTATGAAAGGGCCATGTTACCTTTAAGAAAAAGGGGTAGGATAGGCCAATATATATGTGGACTGTCCCTGGATTAAGTGATGTTTCTTCCTTAAGTTCTCAAACCTAACTCAAGGTAGTCATTTAAACTAGCCAGATGTTGAACTGATAATCAATCACAGTCGGTCCATCATTAGAAAAATAAGACTTTACAGCTGTCTTACCCCAAAATGGCAACTAGACATACCATTTTGGAGACTGTAACCTTCATTTAAGAAGCCGTTTAGCACCTAGCTTATACATCTTGAGTTTCTAACACTGCCTACCTCACAAGGTTGTTGTGAGAAGAAAAGAGGGAGGCGGATGTAAGCCGCCTTGAGCTCCTTGGAGGAAACGTGGAATTAGAAATGTAATATAAGCCTGCAGTTTATATTACATTTAAACTACATATGTTTACTCATAAATAAGCCCCATAAACTTCAGCGGGACTAACTCCCAGGTAAATGTGTATGTAGAACTGCAGCATCAATGAATTTGCGGAATAAGAATAGGCTAGTGGATATTAGGTGTGATCTGTCCCCCTTGGTCTCATTCAGGCCTCTGAGTTTTACAGCAGCGCAGTTTATGGGTGCCTGTCAGCCTTGGCCCCAAATGTCATACATCATGCTTTAAAACATCGTGTCAAGCTTTTCTAATATCGCTTGCAACAAATCAGAATATTCTTGCCCAAGACAGCTATGACCCCCTCTTTGCGTCTCCAGGAAAAAAAATATTTCAGGCAGAGATGGTGCAGTGACGCTAAATCAGATGATGTCTGGCCAGAGCAGAGAGAACTGTACTTGTAGTCAGAGGATTCCATCTTGAAAGCAACTCTGATTTATACTGACTCTAGCTCTCTAAAGAGAGGTTAGGGGACTCCAGTGGAAAAGGATAGTCTGTGGGAGGAAATGGGCTCATACTTAGAAGTGCTGAATTAATGATGAAACGGGGAGGAACTTTCCTCACTTTGCAGTATTTGGTGATAAAAATGATTTAAGGTAAAGGGACCCCTGACCATTAGGTCCAGTTGTGACCGACTCTGGGGTTGCGGCGCTCATCTCGCATTATTGGCCGAGGGAGCCGGCGTACAGCTTCCAGGTCATGTGGCCAGCATGACTAAGCCGCTTCTGGCGAACCAGAGCAGCGCACGGAAACGCCGTTTACCTTCCCGCTGCAGCGGTACCTATTGATCTACTTGCACTTTGACGTTTGACGTGCTTTCGAACTGCTAGGTGGGCAGGAGCAGGAACCGAGCAACGGGAGCTCACCCCGTTGCGGGGATTCGAACCGCCAACCTTCTGATCGGCAAGCCCTAGGCTCTGTGGTTTAACCCACAGCGCCACCCACGTCTGCGTGTTTTATGTAGATGTAAATGCTTATTTATTTATGACAGGTCATGAGGTTTATTAAACATGGTAAAGTTAAGTTGGATCTATAAAGCCCATGTAGAAACAAATGCAGTGGTCTCTTGCATACGAAGGTTAATGCCACAATACCTAGTCAACCGTTGGCACAACACTTTTGATTTGGTGAACATCTTGTCACATTTAATATTGAAACATCCATAATTTTTATTCAGGGCATATTCTGTAGAAAGGAGCCCCCCCCCTTAATTCAAGGGTTTAAAACAGAACTTTAATAATAACTACTACTACTATTACTACATTAGGAAGTTGGTAATATTCTAGGATATTAACAACATGAACTTTAGGTATGTGCTAAGACCTGTGTCACAAAGTCTCATTCAGGTATTTCCTAGAGCAGTGATGGCTAACCTTGACACTCCAGATGTTTTGGAACTACAACTCCCATCATCCCTAGCTAACAGGATCAGTGGTCAGGGATGATGGGAGTTGTAGTCCCAAAACATCTGGAGTGTCAAGGTTAGCCATCACTGTCCTAGAGCTTTATCAGATCATTCCAAGGAAGCTCATGTACAGATCTTGAGAGGTAGCTGCTGCTTTTTAATCCACCAGTGAAAATCTTTTGGGGAAAGTAAAAAAAAAGACATTAATGGGATTGGCTTTTATTGAAAGGTTCTGAAGGGAGAAATCTTGGAATGAAAAACAGCCATTAAATAAGTGATCTTTTAAGTCAGGAATTCCCCCTGTTTGCAGGAGGAAGGACTGCATTGTGTAGTTGGCATTGCTGATCATTGTCAATGCAGTCCAGAGATTCAAGCAATACAGTCATTGTGGTTTGAGAAATGGTACACTATCCTAAATCAGGCATAGGCAAACTTGGCCCTCCAGATGTTTTGGGACTACAACTCCCATGATCCCTAGCTAACAGGACCAGTGGTCAGGGATGATGGGAATTGTAGTTCCAAAACATCTGGAGGGCTGAGTTTGCCTATGCCTGTCCTAAATAGTCAAGGTTTCACATTGGTTGAAATGCTGCAGCTGTGCATATAAGGGGTTGCTATTTTAGGTTGAGCCTATATATGAACTGGGGACCCAGGTGGCGCTGTGGGTTAAACCACAGAGCCTAGGGCTTGCTAATCAGAAGCCTGCGACGGGGTGAGCTCCCGTTGCTCGGTCCCAGCTCCTGCCCACCTAGCAGTTTGAAAGCATGTCAAAAGTGCAAGTAGATAAGTAGGTACCGCTCCGGCGGGAAGGTAAACGGCATTTCCATGCACTGCTCTGGTTCGCCAGAAGCGGCTTTGTCATGCTGGCCACATGACCTGGAAGCTGTACGCCGGCTCTCGGCCAATAAAGCGAGATGAGCCCCGCAACCCCAGGGTCGGACATGACTGGACCTAATGGTCAGGGGTCCCTTTACCTTTTTATATATGAACTCCACCCACCCCCCCAAAAAAATACTTAGAGGGAGGGAGCCACAAATATGAATTTACAACATATTACAAACCTATAATACTGTTTTTAAACCAACTAGCATAATTTTGTTAATGCAGTGTGCTAATTTAAATGTGTGACATCAGTGCATTCTTATAATGATACTGTCCTTACTGCAATCTTTCTTGGAAATTCCCCTTTTATATTCTCTTTCCAGTGTTTCTAACCACATGAATAATTTTTGTAGAGCTTTATTATTTTTTACACAGTTACAACTTCTGCTCTTGTTATTGAGGACAGATTGTTCTGTATTGCCTTTCATGTTTTGTGGCAGGTTTTTTAATGTTACTTTTAGATTTTTTCCATTATTTCTGATACGATATTATTAATGTGGAATAACCTGTTGGGGGTGAATATAGGAGCCTCCATTAGGGTAACATTGAACATTGTGTTTTAATTGTATTGTGTTTTAATTTGTTGGAAGCTGCCCAGAGTGGCTGGGATAACCCAGTCTGATGGGCAGCATATAAACAATAAAGTGTTATTGTTATAAATTGACCTACAATTCTATGACTCTTCTGCAATTTTCTTGTATTATGACAGAATAATTATTTCATTAATATTTTTTCCATTAAAATATAGAATTACGGAGCATTCATCAAGGATAATATGGTGGACTGTAAAGATCCTATCGTTAATGAAATATAGAAACTCATGTGCTTTGGTTTGCATTTCAAGGTATAGATGTATGTATAAGTTGGCTAATACTGTCTTTTAATGGTGTATCTAGGCACATTCTGAATACAGCGGTACCTCGGTTTAAGAACAGTCCGGTTTAAGAACGATTTGGTTTACAAACTCCACAAAACCAGAAATAGTGTCCCGGTTTGCGAACTTTACCTCATTCTAAGAATGGAAGCCAAACGGTGGAAGGACACCGGCGGCGGGAGGCCTCATTAGGGAAACCGTGCCTCGGTTTAAGAACAGTTTTGGTTTAAGAATGGACTTCCGGAACAGATTAAGTTCGTAAACCGAGATACCACTGTAGTATAGATAGGACGTATATTTATTTGCAGTGATGGTTGAAATGACCAGGATGGTTGCAACAACAAATAAACTTTGACAGCCAGCTATATAGAATGACACATTTTCATTCATTTGTGCTTGTCGAAGACCACTGTGTGAATTTTCTAGAGATACTGAAGTGGACAAATATGAAAAACAAGGGATCTTGTAAGGTATTGGGGTGTGTGCATAATGTAACCCAGATCCTTGTTTGTCATCTTTCACCAATAGTATCTAGTACATGAGGAAACAGCAGGTCCAGAAAAGAATGGGCTAGCATTCAAAGAAAGCATCTTTTGTAAACACCCGAGTGTTGAATACCTGAAAAATACTGATCTCTAAGAGGCACAGCTGGCACAATATCACAGCAACAAAATGTCTCATGATTGCCATGAGCCTAGTTAAGTATCGGTTTGCTTTTTGCTGCTTTCATAATGTACTCACAAATTGGCTTTCCAGATGATATTTTGCAAACCAGTTCTATATACAGTTAGCAAACAGGTTTCATTTTTAATCTAGGCAGATCGATCTTAACTTTGCAGCAGAGCCAGTTATTTAAAACCACAATCTCTTTATATCCCTCTCAGCACTGAGGGTTCTTTGAATATTTAAATGTAGTGTATCCACCTGGCATAACTGTGCTATTTCAGAATGCTTGTTAACAGAATCTGAAAATCTGTTTAATGTATGCAGGTACCATTAACAAGCTCATTGTGTAGTAGTCAGTAACATTTAGCTCTCAATCTGTGGCCAGATTCAGACACCTACTGAGGTGGAGCAAATGTATGTCTGTTCCCTTCACCACATAGTCTTTATGGACTAATTGACACACATCTTTATCCTTAAAAAAGAAAAAAGTGGGATGATCACCCATACAGTGTGTTTGGTTAGTTTCTGAACCAGGCTATTGAATATCACTACCTGATAAGACTGCACCACTTTTTCTATTATAACCACCACAAAATCCCCCATCAATCAATGCTTGGGGTTATGGGTAGTTTGTTTTTATTTTTAAGCTTGTTATCTCAGGATTTTGTTTCTCTCCTCCATTCAGTAAATATTTCAGTTGAGTGATCTTTTTAGCATGGAGTATGATTTCTAAAGATCCCCCCCCCCCCGATTAAGGAAAGCTAGGGGGGAAGTATACCAGTCAGTGCAGTTCGGTGAAATTATTTTTGAAATTCACAGTATGCAAATAATACACAAGTAGTCAAGGAGACTGCTTCTGTTTCCATAAATTCTTCAGCCTCATTGCATTTTTATGTATATCTAATGATCTTGGGCCACACATATTTGAAGTGTAATAGCTGTGTTTCACACAACTTAATTTTGACAGTGCTTAGTCCAATGTCAGTTTGCCAACAATGGTTAAAAGCAGGGCTTTTTTTTCATCCGGAACTCAGTTCCAGTTCCTCTCAGGTGGACACCATTGCTATTATAAGAGAGCAAGGGAAGCGTTCGTTGTGAGTTCCAGCACCTCTTTTTCTAGAAAAAGTGCACTGGAAAGGAAGAGTCTTGTGGCTCTTTAAAGCAATAGTGGGGATGGTGTTGGATTGCAGAAGCTACCAGTATCATCCCTGACCATTGGTCATGCTGGCTGAAGCTCATAGGAATTGGACTCCATCTTCATCTTACAAGCCACATGTTTGTGCCTTAAAGACAATTTTATTTTGGCATTAAGCTTGCACGGATGAGAGTTCATCAGATGATAGAAATGCGGTTTTTTTCCTGGATTGCATGCTTTTGATGAAGTGGCATATGCCGTAATTACTGTATTTTTCTCGGTCTTTCAGGTGCTACAAGACTCTTCGTTGTCTTTGTTGCAGCAGGATTAGCATTGTGTTACCTCTTGGTGGGGTTGCTGTATCTTGGAAGAGCAAAAAAGAGGACAATCCCGAAACCCAGACATTTCCTTTAAAACGTGAAAATCCTCCGAGATGGGCATGTTGGCCTCCCCAAAAGAGGACATGTCTGGGATTTCCTGGATGTATGGCAACCCTACCCCTTTGGAAATGGTCACAATTGAAGCAGGCTACAATGGTTGTTTCTTTTCAGATGCTTTATGTTGCCCAAAATTGCACCAATTGCTGCCCTTATTAAGGCCAAGCTTAAATTAGTGGTCACATTTAGCAACTCTGAAGTGGGGTTACTTTTTTTTGCCCCTGCAAAAATAAGAGTCCCTGAAGCTGCTATTACCATTAAAAGGCAAGCCGATATTGGTACTAATATTAACTTACGATGGGAGTGCATGTTGGGAGTGTAGTGCAAGCCCCAACACTGGTTAATACTCTGGTCCTGATTCTATTAGACTCCTCAGTCATAGCTGTTGTAAAAGAGAGAGAGATTTAAAATGCATGATTGCCCCGAGCATTGCTGCGGTGCATGTAGGGTAGAATCCTTGTGAAACAGCAAAATCAAAGCCAACATAATTTAGGATTTGTTGACTGAATTTAATAAAATGGATCCAGTAATTACATAATTTTAATAATGCTTGTTTTTTTTAAAAAAAAATTAGACTCCCGCAGAGTTAAAAATATGAACATCTCAAGGGGGAGGAGGGAGTTAAAATATTGGTATGTTAGACCTTATTCTGCCAGCAAGCAAAAGGCTCTTGTTCTGTCCCTTGCAACTGCCAAATAATGAATTTGAATAAAGCTTCTAAGGAAATAAAAAATCCTGCATGATTTCTCCCCTCCCCTTCCTGCAAGTGCTCACTGGAAAGAGGAACAACAAAAGTCTAAACCAGAAAAACCAGCACCAAAATTAGGGCAGAATCCAAAAGGTGAATGGGCTTCTGTATACACCATTGCTTTTTAGCCTTTCCTATCACCATAGCTGTCAACCTTTCACTTTCCCCCCGGGAAATTCCCTTAATCCGAATAGGATTCCTCGCAAGAAAAGGGAAAGGTTGACAGCTATGCCTATCACACAGGAGCATGGTGAAGCACAGGCAAAGGAGTCTGGAAAGTCCTTTCAATGGGAAATGCTACCACGCTAAGTCTTGGCTAAAGGCTTTAAGGACTGGATAAGGCAGAAGTTAAATACCGGTAAGTATTCTTATGTGATGAACTAACTAAAAATGCTTAACTTTTGTGGGTGATGACACAGGAAATGGTCCAAGGTCACATGAGACAGTTCTTGCTGAAGCTAATCCAATCTTTTGACCCTGTAAGTGGCCTATTTAGCGAGACCACTTTGAGTTCATTTAAGTTATACTGACATTTATGGAAGAACAGCGTTGCAATAGTGAATAGTAACATATCCCCTCACTAATTCAGAACTGGAAAGCCTGGTGGAGATGTGCTCATCTGGCCATTGGTTTTGCACGCTTGGGCATTATATGTGCTTTGTCTGTCCAGTGAGTGACTAAGCAACTCTCAGCCAGTGCTGTCCGGTGCCCACTGAGACTGATAATAATAATAATAATAATTTATTATTTGTACCCCGCCCATCTGGCTGGGTTTCCCCAGCCACTCTGGGTGGCTAGGGTGGAAGATGGGAAGACCAACAGTAGATGGAACCTGAGCCAATGACGGGCAGTCAACAATTCTAGTTTGGGCCTCAAACCCAGCGTACATGCTGGTTTTGGACTAGATCCAGGCCTTATTTTGTTATTGTCTCAAGCTTAGTACTTGGGACAACAACAAAATCAGGTCTTCCCATCAACAAAATCCAGTCCAAAACCAGCTTGTATGCTGGGTTGTTAAGTGATGTTGCAATTTTTTTAAAATTATTACTACCAGGGCTTTTTTCCAGCTGGAACTCAGTCTGTGCACCTCTCACACACGTGCAAGTGAATAGAAATATCCTAAAAAGCAAGCAGACAAAACAAAACCCAAATCAGACCTAGGAAGATTTTATTAGCAACAGAATGTTGACTTGGGACAGGGAAATGGGAGGGATGATATGGCCACTTGAAGGTGAACATCGCTATAAGTTGGCAAGAACTCTGTGCGGTGTGTTGCTGTCAGGAGGTGTGAATACGTTCTAGCATTTTTTGGTGTGTCTCACTGTCATATGTAATGCATAACATTTGTCGCAGAAATAACATCTGCTACGTTCTGTTCCTTTTGAGTTATACGTGTAGCCGGTTCTTAACTATGTTAAAAACTCTGGTTTTATTTTTTGTTGTTTTAAACAAGCAGGGTATGGAAGAAAGACACTTGTCTCTCATTATTCCTGCAATAATAGAAGTAGAGGATGTATGTATTTGTGCAATCATGCCCAATCAAAAGGACATTATCAGAATGGTGTTTTAATTATCCGGATGAAAAAATGCTGTTATCTCTTGTGCGCCAAACAGTTTAATAAAGTTCCAGAGACGTATTGCGTAACTATGTTGCATTGACATCCTATAATTAAGGGGCAGATGGAAAGCAGTAAGACTGAAGAGTGAGATGCTGCTTCAATCAGAATGTGTGGAGTGAATCTGCTGAAATAGGCTAGTGGGCAGGGAGGATTAGCTGCTGTGCTCCCTGCTCCTATAATTTGGAGCTGGTGTTTTTCTAAAGTGGAATGAGTTCCACTAGCCTAGAAAAGCCAGTCACAGGAAAACAAGTACCTAGCAATGTTGTAATTGTAGCAAATAGAGTACTATGTATGGTTGCATCAGAGGTCAGGTTTAGCATTTGTTCCACATAGATTTGGTACCAGCTAGATACCTTATATGGATAATACATTCAACTGGCAACCATCCCAAAAGTGCAGGTGCTTTTCTCTCACATCAAACTTAGTCCTTAAGCTGCAGCCTGCCTCTTCCTCCTTTCTTCTAGCTGAAAGTTCCCTTGTTCTAGCAGTGTGGTTTAATTGGTTTGTACCATGACAAAAAGCTACACAGACCAGAATGTACATGTTTTGTTTCCTTACATTTGTCCATCATGGAATTCAAGGTGGTACATACGTGGCTATCCAGATGTTGACTAGACCCAGACTTGCTTAGCTTCAGCAAAGCGGTGGACTCTTGTGCCTTCAAACCGCACCCAGTTGGTTCCTATTTATATTCTTTCCTGCATTAAGAACATTTGCAAGTGGTACAAAGGGCATAAGCAGTTGTTGTTTTTTAATATTGTGTTTGAAAATTTCCATTGTTAGAATAGCTTATAGGGGTTAGAGTAGAACAAAGCTGTTGTAAATGTAAAAAAACACCAGCTTAAAGAAACTCTGAAGCTTCCACTCACTTAACAGTCTTTCGCCCTGTGCAATCTTGCTCTTTCGTTCCGTCGCTAGACAAGGTTGGTAAAGGTTACCTTGAAAATAAAAAGGAAGCCTGCTGGTGCTCTTCAGATGTGAAGAGGGAGGAGCAACATTCTACCTGAGAAGAAGCGCTTGAAAAATTCGTATGTGAAAAGGTAAAGAAGGCTATGAACTAAAGTCATCAGTGAGGGATTTGCCAGTAAGAGAGAAGAATTTGCTATTCCTTTTTAATAGTAAATGTAGAATCCAGAGAACAGTGTTAGGATCCACATGTTTTACCTTCATTCTGGATCTAGATTATTTTCACTGATCATGTTAGAATTAACTTTGAGTAATTATGTCTTTTATTAACTAATTAACAGCTTGCAAATGAACCTGAAATGGGCAAGAGATCCATAATGACCATATATGATCATGACTACGCATCCTTGAGGGAACACTGCTTCACATTTTTGGTGGGGGAGGACATTTTCTTTTACAATAGAGCTTCACTTTCTTCTAAGCTAGTATTACTTCTGACTTTTTTATTGGAAGAATTAGACATGAATTTGGCAGCTCCGCAGGGCAGGTGTCATCTTTCACAGTACAGCACTCCACAAAGAACAACTGTGATGCAAATCACTATGGTAAAAGTGTGCCTGGATGAAATCTAAAATAATTTAGAGCAGTTTGAAAGTTGATGAAGTGGGCCCTGGTAGCAGGTTCACTCTCCAATACGATTTGCAGGAGAAATAGAGGACACTCAGGCCATTCATAATTTTCACTCTATACCAGGGATCTCTGAAAAGACTGCTCAAATTTTCCTTGAACAACAGAGAAATGGCCAGATGTATTGGGTTCTAACCAACTTGCCAAGGCAGAAGGTTCACAGAACTCAGTAGAAGGTGCATCTTCTGAGAAGACCTGTGTGGTATTGTACATGCAGAACATGGTTGTGGTTTTGGGCTTTTCTTAGCATCAGAAGTTCTGACGAGAACTTCAAACCCGGGAGAGTTAGGAGGCACTTCTGCAGCTAAGAAGCACTTCCACCTTTATTTTTATTTCTTAAACCCAGCCTCCAGATGGGTAACTTAAAACCAAACCAGCCTCCATACAGTCCAGTTTTTCATTTAATTCTTTGGCGATGCTCTCATGAACTTGAGGCCTTGTAATGGTGATGGCTTAGGCTGATGGCCAAGGAAATGGTGTGCTTTGACAAACGGCAGAGAGTTTATCCTTTTCAGAAGGAGCATGTGTTGTTAAATGGAATGTTGCCTCTTTCCAGAGGCAGAGGCTTTCCACTTTCCCCTCTGTGTTGTGTCCTAAGAATATTGCCGCACTTTGTCAGTACAGTGGAACCTCGGGTTACGTACTGTCCTCCTTACGAACACTTTGGGTTATGAGCTTCGCTAACCCGGAAGTAGTTGTTCCGGGTAGCGAACTTTGCCCCGGGATGCAAGCGGAAGTCGTGCACCGGCGGCAGTGGGAGGCCCCATTCTCAGGTTAAGAATGGTTTCGGGTTAAGAATTCAACCTCCAGAATGAATTAAGTTCGTAAATACAGAAACGGGGTTCCATAGTTGCCTGGCACTTTTTGTTTTGCTGCTTTGCAAGCTGGAATTCCCCAAATCTGCAACACAGACAAGTTTAATTCCCCTCCCTGTTTGCTGAAGTCCTAAGCAGACCACCCCCTGGCTGTGTTTTTGTTTTTTGAAGAAGGAAAGAAACACATTATGTTGTTTGTATGTAGTTGGGTCCTCGGTGACTAGCTGTTGGTTTTACTTGGAGAATATGCTATCTTACAATATGCTTAAAGGTAAAGGGACCCCTGACCATTAGGTCCAGTTGTGTCCGACTCTGGGGTTGCGGCGCTCATCTCACTTTATTGGCCGAGAGCTGGCGTACAGCTTCCGGGTCATGTGGCCAGCATGACTAAGCCACTTCTGGTTTACCAGAGCAACGCACGGAAACGCCGTTTACCTTTCTGCCAGAGCGGTTCCTATTCATCTACTTGCACTTTGACGTGCTTTCGAACTGCTAGGTGGGCAGGAGCAGGGACCGAGCAACGGGAGCTCACCCCGTCGCAGGGATTCGAACCACCGACCTTCTGATCAGCAAGCCCTAGGCTCTGTGGTTTAACCCACAGCGCCACCTGGGTCCCAGACAATATGCTTAACTGTAAATAAATAAGTAAATTAAATTAACAAATATTTATCTGATCTGTTACTGTTCTTCACTCCCTCCACTTTCAAATTACTTCTGTTAAAAATTCTATAGCTGCCTGCTAACAACTTTACTGGCACCAATTTATGTAGGCAATATATGATCACAAGATAATTGCTGGTGCCAAGCATCCTCTTCTGTCACCTCTGAGGGTCATTCTACCTATTACTCAGGTTTGCTCTAAAAAAGAAGCTACTTGCCAACCAGAATTCCCTAATAAGTATGTTTGCATGATGCATATGTTTGCCAACACATTTGCCACAGTCACACTACAATAGTGAAATGTTATGCCAGCAAAAGCTTGATATAATCAAATTTGGACTACAGTCCTAAATTCAGTTAGCTGGGAGTAAACCCCATTGTGTTCAGTGGGAATTCTAAGTAGGCATGCATAGAATTGCTCTTTTAATTTAAAGCTTCCATTTGTTTAAAAACTGTTATTTTGAAGCTTCCCAATTATTGTGATGCATTGACTGCTGTTGAAGATGTTTGGAAGCTTCAGCTAAGTGCAGATTACAGTAGCCAGGCTTTTGATGGTGCAGCTCATTTGGGTCACATCTCAAGTTCTAAAAGAATAGTGTTGGCTGCCTGTTTATTGCCAAGCCGAATTTGAAGCGCCAGTACTGTACTTAACTTCAAACCACATGGGATCCAGGCATCTGAAAAAGTTTCTCCTCACATGTCAGTTTCTTCCACACTTGGAAGATATTCTGCTGGTCCTCTTTTATGGGTGCCTTAACCTTCAGAGATGAAGTAGATATGATCTACAGAAAGAACTTGGTGGGGGTTGTATTACTCCAGTGGGAGACTCACTCACCTGGTCCCATGCTAGTATTATTATCCTCCGGGTAGCAGGTGGAAATCTTTTGTATTCTTTCAAGAATGTTTTACGTATGGTGCACCTATAAACTTCTATCTCTTTGTTTCACAGGGTTATGGGGCTGTTATATGTGAAACATTTAGAAATATTTTTTGACGAAGGGTAGTGTATAAATGCTTTAAATAAATATATACGCATATGCCTGCACGGCTGTCTGCCCCAGTATAGATCAATATGGTCACTTAGATCACCTGGGGAAATTCTACTTGTCACACTGCACCCTACAGAATACCACATGGCGGTAACCCCAAAACAGGCATTTTCTGCTATTCTGTGTTGTGGAATGCCTTTCCATCTGTCATACGTGAATCAGCAGTCCCCAGTTGCTTCAGATGCCTTGTAAATATTTATTTTGCCCAAGAATTCCCTGATTCTTCAGATAGGACCCCAATGTACAAGTTCCCTGAATTTCTGTTTTTCCTTGTTTTTATAATGTCTTATTGGTTTCAGGTTGCCTTTTTAATAGGTGATGTTTTTATATTGTACATAGTGCACACCACTTACAAGATTTTAAAAACATGAAGCACTGCTTTTAAACAGAAAAGAAGCAATTAATACTGAGAACGTTCATTGCTTGTTCTACTAGCCAAAAGCACCATCCATTATAATACTGTAGTTTTGACCATGTTACTGCCGCTGTAGTCTCCCTGCACTATACAAAAGTTATACTGCAGTTATACCTGGAATTGAACATACCTATTTACAAAAGGAATTTCTATATGATTTTTCATGTGGCATACCAAAGTGTTGTGCAACATGATTAAAACATTAAACACCAAGCAAAATATACAGAGAGTCACAGAATAAGTATCAACAATGAACACATATTTAACTGCTGACAAAAGCGCATTATGGAGGGTGCTCACCCAATCTGTGAGGGGAGGCTGTCACTGCAGAGGAAGCCATTTTCCTGTTGATGCAAGGTGGATCAGAGCAGCCATGGCACCACCTAAAGCTGCTCCTCTAGTCTACAGACCTTGGTGCACAGGTAGGTTCACATGGGAGGAAGCATTCTCTCGGGTAATTGAGTTCCAGTTGTTCAAGGCTTTATTAGATAACAGAACCTTAAACTTAGTTATGCAGCAAATTGGAAAGCAATACAATACCTTCAGGAGTGGTGCTACATGGTCTAGAATGCAGTAGTAGGTAGACCTAGATCAGCATTCTACACCAACTGCAACTTCCAAACCCAAGCTTAAGGGCTGCTGCAACCCTCTGGGACGCAAGTGACAATGATGGCTCCAAGGGCACCCTAAACTACTTAACGTTTCTAAGGGGAAAGTTCAGCCCTGTCCAGAACAGACAATATCCCTGATTCCCTGATCTGGGATGCACTCACTCCAAAGGCCTCTGTCTTAATTGCCACCATATTTTATTACTCACCATCACACACACACACACACACAACAAACTTCCCAACATGAGCATTTAAAAAATAATTTCAGAATTCATTCTACAATCTGAAAGTGTTCTAGTTCTGCTTGCATTACAAAACTCGTGTGTGTATGTGTACATGTGTGATACTCGGAGTGCAGATTTTTGTCCATTTGTTGTCTTGTGATTTTATTTTCATTTAAAATCTCATTGTGCTGTCCTTAATGTGTGCATTGTACTTGGCCAAGTCCACCTGTACCTGTGAGATCGTTTGACCTGTGCTATGTTTGTGTAGTATTCCGCTCCTGATGCAACTAATGGAGTGATTCATGGGCTAAATCATGCCTGTTGCCACAGGCATGTGGAAGAGGGAGGTAGAAGTTGAGCTCTGCGTTTATTAGAATATAACTTTGCCTTTCAGAGTGTCTGTGCCGGGAAACTCCCTTGCTGTTTGTGAAGATGTCACAACTGAACTGAGCTGAGCTAGAGAACACCACACAAATTCATTGTGGAAGTACATGGAGCAATTGCTAAGTGGAGCCTAGCAAACAATCAGAAAGCAAAGGATGGGCCAGGCAGCAATAATTTTCTTGAAGTGGCCAGCAGACACAGGTAGAAACAGGTTTTGTCTTGACACAAATACCATAATTGGAACTGTCAAAATTGTTGCTTGCTAAATTAATGGTGTGTGCGCAGTGCTTCTGTTCTATAGCAAACAAAAGGGATAACCTGTACCATAATGTACCAGTCCACTAATGCGTTCCAGAGCAACATTCTGGAGAAGCAAGTATGTAGAGTAAGGTGTGTTCCCCAGTATCTCCTACTTTCTCTTCCTGTCCAGTACCTATTTGTACTTGTTTAGCCTCTCCTACACTGAACAGCTTAAGCATTCCCCTTATTTCAGTGGATACCAGGGCCAGACACACTCACACACCCTTCTGATCTGAACAGAGGAGAGGTGCAAAGAGCAAGTATGCTTCATGAGTGAGTACAGCAGTGCCTGGTGCAGGTGCCTTTGTTTTCCATTTATGGGGAAGGGCTTATGGGGCGCACATCTGCACCATTTTACACTCCTCCCTTTTTCGGCTCTTAGATATGGTAGTCATTTGGTGTTAAGCCACACCCCCACAGCAGCCATTTTGTGGTAGGCAACTATGACCCTTTCTCAAAATGCTGTATAAGCCCAGTGGCCTGAAAAGGTTGGCAGCCACCGGTGTGAGGGTTAAAAAACTTACTTTTTAGCAGGAGTAAAAGCTAATGTTTTTGAACAGCCACAACTGGCAGGTACTGTACGAAGAGCGATGAAGGTAACATCCCCATGATCTAAAATACATACCACGAAAATGGAAAGCGAAAGGATTGAAAATGGGAGGTGAGTCATAAAGCTGAAAGGGGTGGTGGGGAGGAGAAAAACACACACAAAGGCTGAAGCAGCCCTAAATGCAGTGCAGGCTTGTCCATTAGGACATATAGGGCGCTGTCTCACCAACCTCGCTCTTGCCATCAACTGGCACCCTCTTTCATGTCTTCCTGTTTGCGTCCAGGCCAGGGGATCAGCTTCCTCTTTATTCATTACTAGAAGTCCACTTCAGTGGGTCTATTCTGCATATGATTTAGTTGGATGCCACCCAGAGTCTTTAAAGGTAAAGGGACCCCTGACCATTAGGTCCAGTCATGTCTGACTCTGGGGTTGCGGTGCTCATCTCGCTTTATTGGCCGAGAGCCAGCGTACAGCTTCCAGGTCATGTGGCCAGCATGACTAAGCCGCTTCTGGCGAACCAGAGCAGCGCACAGAAACGCCGTTTACCTTCCTGCCAGAGCAGTACCTATTTATCTACTTGCACTTTTGACGTGCTTTCGAACTGCTAGGTGGGCAGGAACTGGGACCGAGCAATGGGAGCTCACCCTGTCGCAGGGATTTGAACCGCCGACCTTCTGATCAGCAAGCCCTAGGCTCTTTGGCTTAACCCACAGCGCCACCTGGGTCCCTTATCTTTAAAGGGTACTGCATTTAATTTAGATTGCGGGTCCTCACTGGCCATTCCTGCTGTATATTCAGCTTTGGGAACATTATGCACGAGGTACCTTCCTGTCTGAATTTCTGTAGCATCTACAAAATGTTCACATTCCCCATCCACTCACCTCTCTTGAATTGGACATGCCATTCAGACAACGCATCTAGGACTTTCTTTTTTTTAAGTTCCCTTTTTTCCTAGAAGCATAAAGAATAAGTAATTTGCCACCACAGCAGCAAATTATAGACACAATGTTTGCAGAGACATCCTCATTTTCCTTTGCGAGTAAAGGAATATTTTCAAAGGCACAGGGAGGAGTGTCTGGGAGAATTATGCAGGCACTTTCACTACCAAAAAGAATTAACTTCTCTTTTTCTTTCTTCTACGGTACACTACATTGTATATAATGGCTCGCCTACAAATAAGTTGCCCAAAGAAACACTGGCTGCTTTTCAAGAACTGCCGAAGCATCTACCAAATATTGAGAAAATATAATCACTTCCACTGGTAGCAGCTCATCTACTATTAATATCTCACATTAGTTTCCTGGGCGTATGTGTGTGCCTGCATAGAAAAGGATAAACATTTGCCGTAAAGTCTAACATCAGGAGGGGGGCTTCACTAGATTAAAAAGATCAGTTTTTTATCAGTTTTTATTTGTGTTGCTCACATGACTAAAATAGCAATCCCTATCTATCTCATACAGAGAGAGAGAGAAGTCAGTGGGGTTTACCAGCTAGTAAGCATGGACGCGGGTGGTGCTGTGGGTTAAACCACAGAGCCTAGGGCTTGCCGATCAGAAAGTCGTCGGTTCGAATCCCCGCAACGTGGTGAGCTCCCGTTGCTCGGTCCCTACTCCTGCCAACCTAGCAGTTCAAAAGCACGTCAAAGCGCAAGTAGATAAATAGGTACCGCTCCGGCGGGAAGGTAAACGGCGTTAGTCATGCTGGCCACATGACCCGGAAGCTGTATGCCGGCTCCCTCGGCCTATAGAGCGAGATGCGTGCCGCAACCCCAGAGTCATCCGCGACTGGACCTAATGGTCAGGTGTCACTTTACTTTAAGCATGGTTTAGGTCAGGCATACTCTCCAGTTAACATGAATTCTAGGATTTAAAAACGCAACCGTTCTGTTTAAGTGAGGAGTGTATTTATTATTTATAACACTTTTCACTGATGGTTTCAAAGGGCTTAAAGAACAGCACGGCACAAAACACAGTGTTAAACAATAGTAGCATGTGAACCGCTTTGGTATTACTTTTTGTGCTGAAAAGTAGGGCAATCTCTACTAAGTCTCATTGAATTCACTGGGGCTTGCTCCCAGGTAAGTAGGGATAGGATCGCAAGCCTAAGCAATGAAGGCTGGAAGTGCTTTGCCTGTTTGCAGAGTATCAGAAGGGAACCCCACAGAACACCCCCCCCCCCACCGCCTTCAGAAATGTCCCTGGAAGGAGGAATGGAACCAGGACAAGTTGGTGTCTCATTTGTGTGTCACAAAGGCAGTCCAGAAGGACATGCGTGACTGATGGCACGTATTTGAAGAAGTGTGCATGCACACGAAAGCTTATACCAAGAACAAACTTAGTTGGTCTCTAAGCTGCTACTGGACAATTTTTTAATATATTTTGATGGCACTGAATCACAGATGTAGCGGAGAATCAAAATGACAGGAGGAATTTAGGCTTTTATGAATGCATCGTTCCAAAAAGCATGGAAGTTGCAAGTTAAAAGCTTTTTCTATCCTTTGGAAATGGATGATGAAAGTCTGCTCAGCTACTTTGGCTCTTTCTTTACAAATTCAGATGTGATGCGAGGGACTGTATGGCATGAAGCTCTGCTCACTATTATTTGCAACACAGAAGGGCAGGGAGGTCCTGACTTCCTTGTACAAAGACCTTCAAAAGCATAAGACAAAGATGGCTTGGCTTATGTCAAAGATTTTTCAAAGGAGAGGAATCGAGTTCACTCTGACAACACAGACAACTGAAAAACGAGAGAGAGACGTCGGGAACGATGGCTGGTGGCTGAGAATGAAGTATTGGAGCACATGCTCTCTCTGTCAGCCTGGCACGATTTTTATGTTGGTCTGAAATGTGTTAGAATCTTGTATCTTGGAGGAAAACCAGTATCTGCTAAAGCAGACCTTTGAGAGCAATCTCTAAGGCAATAGGTCTGTTTGGTCCCCTGGGGCATTCTGGCTTATCTATGCTATTTTTGTAGTGTAGCCAAGGAATGCTCACAGCAGGAAAGGGATTCAAAAAAGGTAAGGCCAATAAAAGAGGGACTATCTCTGAGCTGCAGAATACCAAGCACACATGCATTCCTTTCCACTGATACTGGCAGTAGTTGGTGAAGATAAATAAGAAATATATATTATTATTATTACCTTTGGTGGCGATAGGTGTCCTCAGGACTAAGTACTGTACAGATGGCAACTTTCCTCATGTGCCTCTTAATAAACTCTCATGTAAATAAAAACAAGTATTCTTAATTTTCCTTATTTAATGATTATTTCCTGCAAGAGGTATTAAGAGTGACTGCTTTTTCTGGCATCCTTGTTTATCACAGAACATTTGTGTAGCGCTACATTCCCCTTTTCTTTTAAATATAATAAGTGTTAATTACTCCCCTTGGGTACACCTTGCCCGCTGCTGCCTAACACACATGGCAAGTTGTTTTCTAGAAGATTAGGCTTGAAATGAGGATACAGTCACACGTGTGGAATTAAATATGAATATACCCCAATTAACGAACAAGCCCAAGCAACTGTAGGAGAAAGAACACTCAGTGTCATTTTCAGTATCTCCTGTTTCCATATTAGCTAAAGAGACACCCATCCTAAGGATTTTCTGGCCCAGTACACTGTGTGAAATGGGCCCTCAAACCCACTAGGAAAAAAGGACAATTTGCATAAAATTTGTGTATTTTTTGTTTCTATTGTGAATTTGTGTCCTCTTTTCCAAGCAGAGTGGAGGACCCCAAAATAAATCCATGGACACGTGATAAAATGTCTGCGCAGGCAGAATGTGAAGAGATGAAGTTTGTCCCATAACTGGTGTTTCCAAACGAGAAAAGGCTTAAACTGTTGTACACCTAACTGTTAAAGGTACCAAGGACCCTGCTTTTCCCCATTGCCAGCTGTAATGCAACACTTAGACTTCAATCCCGTAATGGGAGTAAGCCCCATTAAAAACAGACTTATTTCTGAGTAGTAGTAGTAGTAATAATAAAATTTATACCCCGCCCATCCGGCTGGGTTTCCCCAGCCACTCTGGGCAGCTCCAAACAGATTAAAAACAGAATAAAACATCAAACATTAAAAACTTCCGTAAACAGGGCTGCCTTCAGATGTCTTCTAAAAGTCACCTAGTTGTTTATTTCCTTGACATCTGATGGGAAAGCATTCCATAGGGCAGGTGCCACTACTGAGAAGGCCCTCTGCCTGGTTCCCTGTAACCTTGCTTTTCACAGTGAGGGAACCGTCAGAATGCCCTCGGAGCTGGACCTCAGTGTCCAAGCTAAACAATGGGGGTGGAGACGCTCCTTTAGGTAGTAGACGTATACCATAGTGCTGTAAGTTAACTGTGCATCAAATGCTTAAGTGCCTGGACTTTAGGTATAACTAAGCATCCTGGCAAAGTTATCCCAGTCTCCATCTGTTCAAGAACTGTTTTAATTGTTTTTGTATATGGAATTACTTTTAGTTGTTTTATATATGGAACTGGTTCAGTTTTTGCATTTTTCTTGCTTTTATGGTTGTAACTGTTTGATTTGCTTTTATAATTGTGTATTTTATTATTGCAAAACACCCTGATAAACATATGGTAAAGAGCAGGTATGGAATCTAATAAACAATTGAACAGACTTGCTTTCCCCACTGGACTTTTTGCAGTATGGAAAGTGCAGGGAAAGTATGGGAGAACAAATCATAATGAATGCTCAATAAATAGCCAACACCCTGCCAACAGATCAAAATTAATAAATTATTATTATTATTTGTACCCCAGCCACTCTGGGATAACTGCTTCCAGCACATAATAAAACCTTAAACCTTAAAAAGCTTCCCTATACAGGGCTGCCTTCAGATGTTTCCTAAATGTTAGGAATGTCTTCACATTTGATGGGAGGGCATTCTACAGGGTGGGCACCAATACCAAGAAGGCCCTCTGCCCGATTCCCTGTAGCTTCACTTCTCGCAATGAGGGAACCGCCAGAAGGCCCTCGACGCTGGATCTCAATGTCTGGGCTGAATGATGGGGGCTCCTTCAGGTATACAGGGCTGTATACCCAATAAATGGAAGCGGCCTGAGGCCAGTGACACTTACTCCTAGGTAAATGCATATAGTATTGCAATCTTAGCTTTGATCTCAAGCATCAATGATTATTCTGCCCAGAGAATGTGTTCTGTGGTCCTTTGTTTGTGCTATGTATGTATCTATGTATGTATATCTCTCTCTATATATATTCCAAGAGATAATTGATTGCTCAACTGTCAGCATCAAACAAGTCCTGCCAACTGATGGGCCATTGACTGCAGTAAGAGTGAATCAGCAAACATGCTCATTAACCCATGGCCTGTTTATTCTCACATTTTTGAATGCCAAAACGTTTTCCGTTTTAAATAATTTTCTCCATGTGAAAAATTCCTGTGAAGATGCTCCCTGTTACCATGAGTATTTTAATTTTTCTACAGTTGGAAAAATGATCCACATTCACAATTGTTTTTCTTAAAAAAAAAACCTCGTGTGGATTTTTTCTATTTTTCGTCTATACATTGATGACCCTGGTGACTTGTATATAGGCTCATGTATTATTTTCCCTTTCTTTTCTTTCACTTTGGATTTTCGGGTCCTTTTCAGCTCCTTTTGTTCTATTCATTCATGGCTTTCAGATCACTTCATTATCCTGAGGCTCTCCCCTTAAAGTCTCCTTAAATACACTTTTTAAAACAAAATAAAAAATAAAAAAATTCCTCCCAGTAACACCTTAGAGACCAACTAAGTTTGTTCTTGGTTTGAGCTTTCGTGTGCATGCACACTTCTTCACATACACACGCACACGAAAGCTCATACCAAAAACAAACTTAGTTGGTCTCTAAGGTGTTACTGGAAGGATTTTATTTTATTTTTTGACTATGGCAGACCAACATGGCTACCTACCTGTAACTGACACTTTTTAAAGGTTGTTTCATGCAATGCTTTTCTTCTATCAGTGCTTGCCTTCTCAGCAATCTCCATATAAATTACCTTAATGAGCGGGTTTTCTCCACACATGAAATTCTCCTGAAAGCACATCGTATTTCATTTCTAGAATGCTTTTTCCTCATTACCCTTAACTCCAAACAAATGTAGAAGTATGTTTTCCTTCAGTTGGCTCTTCACACAATGGTTGTTTTTAGGGGTGTTTTTTTTGGGGGGGGGGTAGGTGTTTGGCCAAAAAGTCACTATTGCACTGTAGACTGTAAGCTGGATGGCAAACTACTCCAACCCTTTCAGTGCCCTCAAAAGTTGGCAGGAATCCATGAATCCCTTGATTAATTTACCAACAACTCCTCAGAGTGGGGATGCTGTAGCCCAGGCATAGGCAAACTTGCCCCTCCAGATGTTTTGGGACTACAATTCCCATCATCCCTGGCTAACAGGACCAGTGGTCAGGGATGATGGGAGTTGTAGTCCCAAAACATCTGGAGGACCGAGTTCGTCTATGCCTGCTGTAGCCTTTCAGATAATGCTGGACTCCCAACTTCTGTCATCCCCTGCAAGCATGACCAATGATTAGGAATAGTGGGAATTGTAATCCAACAGCAGTGGTATGGTCACAAGTTCTTTAACACTGCTCTGCATTTATGCAAATGGGCATATAAGTGAGACTCAGTGCAGTTGTCTCAGAAGTTCATCAGGGTTGTTCACTCCTGTGAGAAAATGTGTGAATTCTATGTATATGGTTTGCCTCCCTTCAAAGCCACTGATATCAATTCAGTTCATTAAGTTTGGACTCTTTCTGCTTGAATACTAACTAAACACTCCTAATTGGTTCAAAACCATCTGATTAAGGATCCACCTCTACCTGAAATGAATCTGGCGTTCAGTGGAAAGGGGTGCGATTCTTCCTTGAGCAAAATTGAGATACCAGCTGGCTGGATGCTGCAAGGCAGATCTGTTATTACCATATCAAGCCGATTGGTGACACATAAGAAGTGAGGGCAGAAGACTGGCAAGGATGGATGTTCACCAAATGTATTGACCATTGCCAAAGAAACAAATGAACAATAACCTCTATGCAAACCAGTAAAGGTCATCTTCATCACTCTCATAACTAGGTAGGGGTGAATCTGGCAATTTCAATCCCCCCCCCCCCCCCGTTTCTCATTTTTCCAATCATAATTTCTGTATGCAGTCAGCATTTATTTTAATCATTATGTAACTATACCACAATTTTAGGGCATATTTCTCCTCAAAACAAACCAATTTCCCTCAAAACAACGTACGTAACAAGTTTTTATGCACACTTTAACCCAGTATACCGGTATGTATTTTTTGTACACATTACTTGGCTGGAGAATGGCATTGCAAATTTCAGAAATATGCAAATTTCAAAGGGTGGCTTGTGTTTTGGTTTGCACATCACTTCAGAAAGAGCCTATCAGGTAGAGTTGCCTTGAAATGCAAACAAAGTTAACCATCTTTACTCATAACAAAATTCTTCAGATGTTACTATATATCTACGCTAATCTGAAAGATTACTGTTGCTCTGCTTAGCTGCCCCATGCATAATTTGCTTCAGTTAATAAATTCATGGGCAGACAATGCTTGCTAAATCTTCTCAGCTCTCTGAAAACTCATGAGATGTGAGACTCCAGATAACTGAAGCAATTTTTTTTGGGGGGGGGGTTGTATTTTCTTATTCCTTTTACTTTACAACTGTTTTAGGCTGCTTTGACTCCTATGCATTGCTGTTTTGTCTTACTTTTGGTTCTTGTTACAGAGATGATCACCACCACCAGATTATTTCTTAAAATAAAAGCTGAAAACAAAGTTGGAAGTTTCCTCTGACCTCATTCCCCGCCTCACTAACCCCAGAACAATTTTCATATCGAACTTCTGTGATGCAGTTTAATCTTTCTGACATGCATGAGTTAAAATGTGGTTTTCAGAAACCATACACAAAGTCGTTTGCCAATCTCTCATCTTGTTGTCCAACTGTGTTCAGCTTCAACATAGCTGCACCTGTTGCTGACACCTGCTTGTCAGCAACAGGTAATTTTTATGGTGTCAACAATGCAAGAGAAACTTTATTCCAGCTGAAGAGCTTAATTGGAAAAGAGCAAAGTTCTCCATAGCTAACAGAGTGAGCTTCAGTGGAATACTACGCTATGTAGCTCATTTACTGTATCGTTCTGAAAGCCATACTTTATATATTTGGATAACTATGCCTACCTTTTTCATGCCTGTTTCTATTGAATATTTCAATATTTCATTATATTTAACCTAAACTTCTTAGATATTTTTTAAAATTTGAGTAGTATATAAATCTTGTTACATATGATAAAAATAAATTTATGATCAGATGCTATATTAATCTAAGGCTCCATCTTGGCCTGAATGGAATCCATTATGTGAAGATAGTAAGTCTGCAAAGATGTATATCCACTTTGCAAAATTTATTCTGGCTCACCGAGTAAGAGGGAGGATTTAGATGAGAGTACAGGCCCTTTGACCAATAGGCAGACAGCCTTCTCCCATGTCACAAAGGACTGGAGACTTATATTTCACACACACAGGGATAATACTAATGGATTTGTTAATTTGTTTTTATTATTTCTTTAGTAAAATCCAGCTGATATAGGACTGACTGCCACCTCAGATCATGTCTCTCAGGGTGAAACTACACATTACATTAATAGCATAGATTAATGTTTATTGTCTGGTATGGGGCAGGGTGTGTGTGTGTGTGTGTGTGAGTGTGTGTGTGTGTGTGTGAGAGAGAGAGACTATAAAAATGGTTGCTGTGTCAGTCTTGCAGAAAAGACACCATCACCCTGAATACATTCCTCTTACATTATAAGTACTTTATGCTACTAATACTAATACATGAAAGGAAGACCATCGAGGAGTACTAGAATTTAATTTTCTGTGGCAGTGGAATTGAGCCAAATAATTTATATTACTTGTATTGTGCACGGGAAAGGTTTTCTGTGGACAGAAGCCTGAGGACATGGAAAGAATTTCAACTAAAGGAGCAAACAGCACTTTGGGAGGAGGGGGAATAGCACATAGGGGGCAATTTTCAGGGAGAAAACAAAATGGAGAAGAATGAATGCGACTCTCCATTGAGAACCCCACAGTCCAAAGGCAGATGATGGACCCCAAGTGGTTACTTCATTAAAAGAGGGGCTAGCACATACTTCTAAAAAAAAAAGTGCTTTACCACATAGAGTTTGGTGACCCTACTTTCTCTATTACTATCTCTCATCTTCATTTTCTTGTCAGAACTTACTAACTTCTTACAACAAAAAGCACAGCATCTCAGGATTCCAGGACATGGACCAATAACAGGACTTGAAAATTTAAACCAAGGATGGCATACCTGTAGTTCTCTCTCATCTACAGTTCCCATAATCCCTGACCATTGGGATGGATTTGCTTTGTAATCCAACACCTGGAGGACCACAGCCCCACCCCCAAACACTGATGTGGAGAGCAGCATTCACACAAAATTCTTGATCTATTGCCCCTTGGCTGATAGTGAACCAAAGTTGTCCAGTACTTTTAGCAAGTTCCTAGAATAATAATGTATTATTAATTTATTTTTATTATTAATACCCCGCCTATCTGGCTGGGTTTCCCCAGCCACTCTGGGCAGCTTCCAACCAAACATTAAAAACAATACAGCATCAGACATTGAAAACGTCCCTAAACAGAGCCACCTTCAGTTGTCTTTTAAAAGTAAAATAGTTGATTGTTTCTTTGACATCTGAAGAGGGCATTCAACAGGGTTGGCGCCACTACCGAGAAGGCCCTCTGCCTGTAACCTTACTTCTCGCAGCGAGGGAACCACCAGAAGGGCCCTCAGCACTGTACCTCAGTGTCCGGGCTGAACGATGGGGGTGGAGACGCTCCTTCAGGTATACAGGACCGAGGCAGTTTAGGGCTTTAAAAGTCAGCAGCAACACTTTGAATTGTGCTCGGAAACGTACTGGGAGCCAATGAAGATCTTTCAGGACTGGTGTTATATGGTCTCAGTAACCACTCCCAGTCACCAGTCTAGCTGCCGCATTCTGGATTAATTGCAGTTTCTGAGTCACCTTCAAAGGTAGCCCCATGTAGAGCACATTGCAGTAGTCCCAAGCGGGAGATAACTAGAGCATGCACCACTCTGGCAAGACAGTCCGCGGGCAGGTAGGGTCTCCACCTGCATACCAGATTGAGCTGGTAGACAGCTGCCCTGGACACAGAATTGACCTGCACCTCCATGGACAGCTGTGAGTTGAAAATGACTCCCAGGCTGTGCACCTGGTCCTTCAGGGGCACAGTTACCCCATTCAGGACCAGGGAGTCCTCCACACCAGCCAGCCCCCTGTCCCCCAAGAAAAGTACTTCTGTCTTGTTAGGATTCAACCTCAATCCGTTAGCCGCCATCCATCCTCCAAGTGCCTCCAGACACTCACACAGGACCTTCACTGCCTTAATTGGTTCTGATTTAAGAGGTAGAGCTGGGTATCATCCGCATATTGATGAACACCCAACCCAAACCCCCTGATGATCTCTTCCAGCGGCTTCATGTAGAAGATGTTAAAAAGCATGGGGGAAGAGGATGGATCATATTTTTAAAAACCAAAAGTCCATTTCTTGCTATCCATTCCTTTCAGATCCTGCACTACTCCTCTGCTTGTCCTACAAAATATAGCTTCACAGAAGAATGAAGCTTTGGATCTGAGTCAGGAGATCAGCATGTCTGCTTCAGCTGCATTTGATGGGCGTGTATCACTCGCCTGAGGACTTCCTTAATCACAGGTACAGGTTGAGTAACGTCAGGGTTCAATTGCACTGTATGTAACAACCTACATTTTAAAAATAGAAACTATACATCCTGCAATTGGCCTACTTATCTCACTGATTTTCCCACCCTGCTCATATAAATTTGTTGCTTCTGAATGGAAATATCCCATCTTGATTCCTACTAAAGCTTTCTCAGATAATTCCAAGAATTCAGCCTATGAAATTATCTTTCTGACAATTTTGATCTTCATATCGTTCATGTCTAGTGAGGCAATCCTGGCATTCCTGGGACTTCAAGCTTACTGACATCATCATCATCATCAACATAAATTTATTTATAATCTGCCTCTTTCCCTGACAGGGACTCAAGGTGGCTTACAAGTAAAAGGTAAAGGGACTCCTGACCGTTTGGTCCAGTCGCGGATAACTCTGGGGTTGCGGTGCTCATCTCACTTTACTGGCTGAGGGAGCCGGCGTATAGCTTCCGGGTCATGTGGCCAGCATGACTAAGCTGCTTCTGACAAACCAGAGCACCGCATGGAAACACTGTTTACCTTCCCGCCGAAGCGGTACCTATTTATCTACTTGCACTTTTTGGCGTGCTTTCAAACTGCTAGGTTGGCAGGAGCTGCGACCGAGCAATGGGAGCTCACCCCATTGCGGGGATTTGAACCACCGACCTTCTGGTCGGCAAGCCCTAGGCTCTGTGGTTTAGACCACAGCGCCACCCGCGTAAGAACCACTAATAACATCGATAGAAAGCAATCATTAAAAAACAATTGAACATTGATAGAATTAAAACGTGTGTGTATGTTTGTGTGAGTCTCTCTCTCTCTCTCTCTCTCTCTCTCTCTCTCTCTCTTTGTGTGTGTGTGTGTGTGTGTGTGTGTGTGTGTGTGTGTGTGTGAGAGAGAGAGAGAGAGAGAGAGAGAGATACAGATAATTACAATAAAAACAGCACTGCACCAGCCCTTTCATTAAAAGCATTCAGTTCCCCAAAGCCTGTTGGAACAAGAAATTCTTCACCTGCCAGTGGAAGGACAGCAAGCAGGGAGCAAGTCTAGCTTCTCAAGAGAGGGAGTTTCAAAGCCTGGGAGGAGCCACTGAGAAGGGCCTCTCCCATGTCCCTACCAAGAGTACTGGTAAGGGTGGCAGGACCAAGAAGAGAGTCTCCCCAAATATCTCAAAACACAGGCAGGTTAATGAGGGAATACAGTCATCATAAGCCACATAGATGTCAAGGACACAGAAGAGAACCGCCTCACCCAGTCCATCACTTTGACCTGAATTGTGTTGGAAGATACATCCCAGTGGCAACAGAGGGTGTCAAACTGGGGGTTTTTGCTGCCCATAATGTTTAAACTATAAAATCAATTGACCAGTTGTATGCAAGTAGCTGTGCTCACACACTGTTGGCCTTCCTACCACTGATACAGTATCTCTGAACACTGTTATCCTTCAATTTTAGGCTGTGCTCCTATATTCACTTACCTGAGAGCAGGTCTCATTGAACTTATCTCTGAGTGGGCATGCATTTGGTTGCACTGTTCATTGAACACATAGCTTTATTCTTTTCTTCAATTTAATCTCATTGTGTTCCGAACTTGACTTTTTCCATCTTCACACATTTCTGAAATCTGTTACTTTGGATGCTTTATTCTCTCGGTGCACAAGGTATCGGCAGAGAGAACTCCCGTTACCAGCTGCTAATGGGAATTTTGTGCTTAAATCTCCTGGGCGTTAGAAGTGAGAACGTTCTCTTCCTCTTTGAAAGCAGCTCTCTTCCTTGAGCATTCACAGAAAGCACAAAACAAATCGATGCCATGCCCAGCTAGAGACTTCTTTGACTAGCTGAAGTGTCCAATTTTGGTTCCATACTCTCAGATACAGAATGTCCATTAACAGTCCAGATTAGAATGCTAATAAACTGCAACATGATGGCCTTCTAGAGCCAGAAACCCAAATAGGGAAAAGTTGAATATTTAGAGAAATAAGTCATGGTAGTGGGGCTTATCTGCTTCTCAATCTCAGGAAGGAATAGCTGCTTGTGAACTCTCCACTCTTCACATGCCATAGAACAGGCATCCCCAACCTGTGGCCCTCCAGCTGTTTTGGCCTACAACTCCCATAATCCCTAGCTAACAGGACCAGTCGTCAGGGATGATGGGAATTGTAGTCCAAAACATCTGGAGGGCCGAAGTTTGGGGATACCTGCCATAGAATGAGGTGACTGAATGCTGAAGAAGTACAGCTGGCTGCATCACCTCAGACGCCGG
The DNA here is from genome assembly GCA_034641385.1 of Darevskia mixta. Classification (NCBI taxonomy): domain Eukaryota; kingdom Metazoa; phylum Chordata; class Lepidosauria; order Squamata; family Lacertidae; genus Darevskia; species Darevskia mixta. Next base: position 5,670,460 of record JAWWNH010000105.1, read on the forward strand.
CTCTGGAGTTGAGTCATGTTTTTGAAAGCTCACCTGTAGAAAAACAAACTCAGAAGGGAGAAACTTTTCTCTTTGCTGGGCTAGTTTGCTGGGAGTTACCACCCCACCTGCATCCCGAAAAGGTAAAATCAGGGCCACTTTGCGGCTTGAGGGGCTTCAGTTGCTTTTAGGTGGCTGAAAACCACCATTTAAATTTCCCACAGTGCTCCTGGCAACAGTATGACAGGGCCGCCATAGGAAATCAAAATGGCAGCGGTCCCTCTCTTGCTGTTTTAAAGCAGGGCCCAGGGCAGCTGCCTGAAAGTGCTGTGTATTGACACACACGGTGGCCACATAGAGAACAGTCCTCTGGTTGAAGGTGTCTTCTGCCTGAAGTGTTGTCTGGTTCAAATCTGGGTTAAATGCAATGAGCCAAAGGAAAGGAAAGGCCTCACAGTTGTCCATCAACAATCGGCATCTGGAACGTTGACTGAGCTGAGACACAGGTCACCTGACCGCAGTCGTCCCCACAATGGTAAAATGGATTTCTAGTCCCAGGTTCCAATCCACACTCAATCTATGACACTCACTGGGTTACTATGGGCCAGTCACTGCCTCTCAACCTAGCCTATCACACAGGGTTGCTGTGAGGATAAAATAGGTTTGTGTTTGTGGATGTGGATGTGTAACTGTTTACACCATGCTGAGCCCCTTGGGATAAAGATGGGATATAAATGTAGTAATAAAAAGTGCATTCATACATATAAATTATTAATTTATTATTATTATCATCATCATCATTATTATTAAATTTGTATACCACCCTATAACCTGCAGATCTCACGTGGTTCACAACATTAAAAAAATCACAAAATAAAAACACAAAATACGTAATAAAAATGAAAGCAAGTACAACCCAACAATCCCACCCACAACAGATTTTAAAAGATTTATTTTGTATAAAAGTGGTGTATGTTTATATCTGAAATGATATGGACACACACACTTCACTTTTCTCAAGGTAATAGTTTCCTATTCTGGTTTTGCTGCTTGCCTTTGGCTGCTAAATGAAAGAGTTGCTCCCTCTACAGGACACTTCCGAGAGTAATAATCAACTTATTTTAGGGATGAAGTGGTTATACAATTTCTTTTCCACTGGAATAGAAATAGGAAATAAGTGTTGTAGCTATTTACTTTTATTTATTCATATTTTTATTTACTTATTTCATAAAATTTATACACCAATTGATAAAAGTTCAATAAAAATGACTATTTACCACTACCTGTGATGTACGGTACTAACAAATGAGTGAGGATAATTTTCTTACCCATTTCTTCTGATCATATGCAAAAAGGTGGTAAAGATTTTTTCTCTATTTGGCAGGATGCTTCAGATGACTGGCTTACAATTTGGCTTACCAACTTCAACTATATAGTGAGAGATGGGCAAAGTGGAGGTACCGAGTCATCTTAATCTTTCAATCCTTTAGAAGATAGGATGGGTTGGAAGCCAGTCTCCAAACCAGACTGAACAAATTTGGATTCAGAGTACATTAAAGCCTGTACAAAGCATATTGAAGTAATCAATTCTATCCCATTTCCTCCAGAACTGGGTAGAAAATATATTGTCTAAAGTGTAAATAAACTATCACATTTAGTTCACATTTAAAGGTGTACCTACCTAATTCACAATTTCTGAAACACCACAACTGACATTCACCCATCCTTCAAAATTCACATTTCCTTAAATTTTGCAGTTCTCAAGCTGTGTAATGCATACAGAAATGTATAGCTAAGGGTAAATTGTGCATACAGACACATACATTAGGCAAAATTGCATATAAACATGGGTATAAAAGAGGAGTTTGGATTTGATATCCTGCTTTATCACTACCCTAAGGAGTCTCAAAGTGGCTCACAATCTCCTTTTCCCTTCCTCCCCCACAACAAACACTCTGTGAGGTGAGTGGGGCCGAGAGACTTCAAAGAAGTGTGACTAGCCCAAGGTCACCCAGCAGCTGCATGGGGAGGAGCGGAGACGCGAACCCGGTTCACCAGATTACGAGTCTACCACTCTTAACCACTACACCACATTGGCATTAACATATTTATGAATTTTTATGAGAATTTTCAGAAAAATCACAAAATGATGTGGAAATGTGGAGAGCTATTTTTAAGATTGGGGGGGGGGGGGAGACTGAACAACAGACAGACTTGCCCATCCCACTGATTTCAATGGGAAGAAGTAAGTATATGTGCAACTCAACAAGGATCAATGGGACTAGGCCTCAGTTATCTGCAAGTATTTATCTTTGGCTAAATCGTGCCTCTACTCACCTTAAACCCCAATTTTTCATTCCTCATTTTTTATTGTTCACATGAGGGAACCAAATGTATTGACCTTAGGCAGCTGTATGTAAACAAACACCTACAAAGACTTGGCAGAGTAAAAACCAACTCCTGACAGAGCCTTCAGTTCAGTTTCACAGGCATTGTATTCTAGCAGTAAAAAAAGGAAAGGAAAAAGCTGGCATAACAGATTAGGTTCAGCAGACTTTCTGTTTACACTTTAAAGGACAGGAGAGAGCTATAGCTCTTTATTAACCTGGAGAGATTCATCTATCAAGATTCCACATCTGTCTCTTGCTGCTGCTTCTTTAAGACAAAGATTTAATGTTTGCTTTGCCACTCCCCAAGTTTGGATTTAGAGCTTTGACCTTGGATCCCTTCCCATATGCTTTTGGTGCTGTGCTTATTAGCTGAAAAGTACATGCTGTATTTGTGTGCTTCAGAGGGTACAGTGGGACTGAAATGCTGGAGACTTTAGGTGCAACTAGGAGCAAATATTAGAGCAATCGTCCCCCACCAAATGAAGTTGGTCTAGGGCAGAGGTGGGGAATGTGTACCTCTTTAAGATATATCTGGACTGCAGCTCCCTGAGCATTGGTCATGCTGACTGGGTCCAATGGGAGTTGGAGTCTTAACAACTGGAAGTCCATCTTTGGTCTAAGGGGGAAAAAGACTAGATATACATAGTCTGCATTAGGCATAAAAGGTAAAGGTACCCCTGACTGTTAGGTCCAGTCGCTAACTACTCGGGTTGCGTGCTTATCTTGCTCTTTAGGCCGAGGAAGCCGGCGTTTGTCCGCAGACAGCTTCTGGGTCATGTGGGCAGCATGACTAAGCCGCTTCTGGTGAACCAGAGCAGCGCACAGAAACGCCGTTTACCTTCCCGCTGCAGCGGTACCTATTTATCTACTTACACTTTGACGTGCTTTTGAACTGCTAGGTGGGCAGGAGCTGGGACCGAGCAACGGGAGCTCACTGCGTCGTGGGGATTCGAACCGCCAACCTTCCGATCAGCGAGCCCTAGGCTCTGTGGTTTAGACCACAGCGCCACCTGCGTCCCATACATTGTAGATATTTTCCTCCCACATATGCCAACATTTGTGATCTCTCTTACGTCTCCATCTTAAGATCAAGCTCTAGGAACTCGTTGCTGTTCTCTCTTCTTGAGTGAACTCTTTTATGTCCACGCTTTACTCTCCTTTATTTTGTTAGATCCATTTCATTATTTTTTTTCAGGCAGACATCAAGATTTTCATTTTTTTAAGGGTGCCAGCATGTCATATCAAAATGCAGTTTCCAATACGTGTGATACAAGTAAAAGCAACCGTAAAAATAAGTAAAAGCAATTGTTTAAAATACAACAGACTAACAGCAGATAAAGCCTTAGCAGCTCAGTGTTTTTTTTTTAAGTAAAATAATTTCAACAGCAGCCTTTCCTTTCCCTTTCATTTCTTAAATTACAGTTTCAGTGGGAGCCAGGATTGGGACCACAATGAAGGGGTCATGCTACAAACCTGACACACACAAAAAATCACCCTCCAACCTATTCACAATCAACAGGTCTGGATGGACATTTGATATTCCACACACACACACCCTGAAGCAGAAAAATCACAACTGGTGCATTGCTGCTAAATCACTCATATCTGGAGGCATCCTGGACTTTATATATGAAGCATGTAGTCTACCACTGAGTTATGAACCTAGTCCAAACAGATCCTAAAGCAATCGTGTACAAGGCAAAGTGGCAAAGTACCAGACTCTTCAGGGATCTACTCAGCAAACACTGTCAAGTCAAACGTCTGGATCTTTGAATTAGCCTCCATTTGGGATTCAAAACTCGAGAAGCTTTTGCAGTTCCATCCCTTCCTCAATTTGTGCACCATTGTCAATAATAAAATAATTCACCAGACTGGCCTTAATTTTTTTCATTAAAAAAAACCGCATACCCAGTGGACACACATAAAGCCCAATTAAAATAAAACTAAATCTGCAAAACAAGAAGGCCTAAGTGTTCTTACACGTAGTTCAGATACACGTTACGGCTTGGTTTGTCTCATGAATACTTCAAGCACTAATATCCCCAGAGTCTGTTTAAATGAACTGGCTGTACCCAATATGAAAGGGCATGAGTTTCAATCTAGTTCAATTCCAGGCAAACTATGTGAAATCAAACAAAGGAAAGCTGGAAGAATTGCTTGCCTCAAGTTACACTGTAGATATAAAAGACTTATCCTGAAATAATAGCTTATGGCAGGAATAATGGGCTTTATTAATATATTCAATTACTCATGGCAGCGCCTATACATTGAATTGTATGAATGGTTCACCATTCACACATAATCTTAGAGGGGGGGAATCTTCTGCTTGAGGCTAAGATGGAAATTAATTTGTTTGTTGAAGCTTGTCCTGTTTACAGTTTTAGCAATTGTTTCTGCAGTTGAAAGGGTTGCACTTAGTACTGTACTGCCAACAGATTTAATAAAGTCTATTCCAGATGTTGAAAACCAGGAATACAACTTATTTGCAATATTTGGAGAAGGGACAAATGTGAAGGAGAGTGATGTTTTGACCTGCATGTTAGTCTGGGAGTTGTGGATCAGCTCAGCTCATATTGGAATCCACAAGAATCACATTCCTTTTGCATCCCTAGTCCAGGGTATCTGAAGGAGGGCTCTCCTCTGATTTCTACCTGTGTTGCAAGAATTTTAGGGGAAATTATCCCATTAAAGGGTCCAATTCCGGGTGGAATCCTGAACCTCGGCAGAACATTATTTTGAAACCCCTGCCTGCGGAGAAAGGACAGAGACCAGACCAGAGTTCTAACAAAAAGCAAGGCGACTAGTTTATTAAAAACTGTTGCAACAGGGTGCTCCCCACACCCAGGAGGGACCCGAGCCATGCGTGCAAGCCCTTAGACATTTTAAACTGCCCGCCCTGGAGTCCTAGACCACCCCCAGAAGCATCACACATACATTACAGAAGGGGTGTGGCCAAAGACCACCCCCAGAATACATCCAGAGAAGGGGTGGAAATCTGGGTGTGTTGTTTCTTCCTGTCTGCCAGGTCACCTGATTGGATTATCTGGGTTTGGCCACTCTTTTGTTATTATAACTACTAGTTCCTGAGTCTAGGTCACAGGCTCACCCCCTGTTCATATCTTGAATGTGCCCTTAAGACAGGATTTGTGAGGACAGGATTTGTGAGTTAAAGGTAGATAGCCGTGTTGGTCTGTCATAGTCAAAACAAAACAAAATAAAAAAATCCTTCCAGTAGCACCTTAGAGACCAACTAAGTTTGTTCTTGGTATGAGCTTTCGTGTGCATGCACACAATTGTTCTGGGCCTAATCTGTGGAGTTTCAAACATGTGGTTTATATATAGTTATGAACATTTTATTTATATAGATATATATAACCTTAATATTCTTATAACAACCTGTCTCTGAGCTCAGATTTCTAAGTCTATGGGACACAGCCTTCTCCAGAATGACACTCAGATCTTTGAATTCCCTTCCTTAGGAGGTGCGTTTGGCTCTTTTTGTCTCTTCTTTCCAGCAGTTGGTAAATATCATTCTTTTGCACACTTTTTCTGTTAAGTGACTGTTTTTATTTCCTGATTCTAATGTTTTGTTGCTTTTATTTTGCAACTGGGAGATTTGAACCATTTCTTTGTTGGCTTTCTTGGTTGCATTTGAATAGGTTGCTGGCTTCCTTGCAAACAAACCCCTTCAGGCAGGAAAGTGGCATATAAAAATATACAACAACAATTAAGACTTATAGAATACCATGTTGTCATGGTGCCTAGGAAATGCTGAAATCTTCTTCCATGGCCATCAGCAGACCAAGTTGCCACTATAATCCATTATTTGCCCACAATAGGTGGGGGGGAAGTGAACAAAATGGACCATGGAAACTCATGGGGCTGTTGCATTTGTGATGGGCTTCTGAAGACCCCGCATGAAATAAACCTTTCACCAGACACAATGCTAATAGAGTCATCAGTCTGGCACATCAGTAATGCTGAAAAGAAAGTCTGCTAATCCCCTCTGCAGTCTCCCGCTTTATGCCCTTAGGCTGCAAAGAGACTTGCCAAGTAAAGGGAAATAACTGGCTGCAAATATCTTCTCTCAGCTGTTATCTACTCCATTAAGGATCTAGGTGAGACCAACCTCTGCTGAGGACAATGCTGTACAAAATATCTGATTATCCTGCTGACTTTTGCTATGGGATTTATAGTCATCCTCATCCCTCTCTCTGCTCAGGTTGAGGGACTGCCCAGGGCTTTCAGATCATGCCATTTACATCTGGAGGAGAGCAGTTCACCATAGAATTCTCTTCAGTTGCAATCCTTAACTAACTTACCTGGGAGTTAGACCCATTGAACTCCACCACACTTAATAAATAACAACAACAACAATAAATAAAACAAAATAATAATAATAATAATAATAATAATAATAATAATAATAATAATAATAATAATAATAATAATTTATTTATTTATACCCCACCCATCTGGCTGGGTTGCCCCAGCCACTCTGGGTGGCTTCCAACACATAAAATAATAATAAAACTTCAAACATTAATAGTAACAATCTGATCCTATATAAAAAGTCTGGGCAAAGGTGGTAAGGATCATACTGTTAGTATGGTACCAGCATCAGTATGCATGCATTATATACCAAGAAATGAATTTCTGCCTACAAACTGTAAAAAAAAAAAAAAGTTTGTACTTAGTTTACAACTGGTTAAAAAGAGTGCTGAGAATTCTATAGGGCAAAAATAAAAATTGCAGCTCTTCCCGGAAACGATTGAGCATTTTTCTCCCCATAAAGCACTTCTGTGTAAAAAAGAAAAAAGTGCAACATTTGTGTATAGCAATCATTGCACATGGCAAATGCCTAGGGAAGTGTTTTGCCGTGTGTAGTGTTTGGTAAACTGCTATGAATGGCAGCTTACACTATGGGCTTTGCAATACTCAGTTTTAGATACACACATGCATGATAGCCACATGCAGCACATAGGTCCCATGCTTTCGCCAGTATGGAAATAATCCCAAGTGCGTAAGAAAAGTGTGATGTGCAAAGTGGCATAAGATAGCCTCCAAAGCAGTTGCTGTTCCACCCCGATTTCTTTAAAGTCACTGCAAATACAGTTAAAAGCAAGTAATAACCACAATGGATTGTATCTTAGTCTATTCACTGCCACAAGATGTGGTGAATGCTGGGACAACACCTTTGTGGCATGTGGGTACCACTCCTAGGACTATGCACATGAGTTAACCAAGGCCCACATCCCAAACTGAATTGGGCTTTGGTTAGATCAGGTAGAGTCAGGCAGGCAGGTTTTAAAACCCTGATTAAGCATGTGGTTGCGAGGGTATGCGTGTGTCTCATTTTGCTCCCGTTCTGACCACATGTTTAATTAGGGTTTAAAACCCTAATACAACATATTTGTGCCAATCCAAAGTTCTGGTCCCAGATCGGTATTTGTGTGTGCACAGCCATAACTACCATACTGTACAATTGTAGCATCACATGTGTTCCGAACCCCTGGCCTACCTGGCAGCAAGTCAGTAGGCCAAGTCCAAAGTTTGAAGTCTGAGGGTCGATTCATGCACGCAAAGTCCAAAGGTCAGGAAACGAGGCACAGGGTCAATGCAAGTAGCCAAGCCCAGCAGTCAGGATGCAGTCCAGAGTCAAACCCAAAGCACAGTCCCATGGAGGTCCAGGAACATTCAAGTCAAGGTCCCTCAACATGGGCAGTTGAAAAGACACTGCACCTCACCTCACCTCTGCTTCCCTTTTATACTATTCCTGCTGATTGACGCACCTGGGCTTGATGAGGCAGGTGACTCTCACCTGCTCCAAGCCTACTCCAGCTGAGGAATCACTCAGCTCCCCCCAGAGCTAGTGAGACCCACCTGGCCAGCTAGGGAGCTGGGCTGTGGGCCTTTGCCTGCCTCGGCCTCCTAGAGCACCCCTTCCTCTTCCTCTTCCTCCTCCCCGTTGTCCTGCCAGTTCATGACAACATGAATGGTGAGATGCACACATGCACACTTGGCATTGCTACTTTGGAGCATCTCCGGTAATTGTTTGCATGCTTTCTTGTTTATATGATTTCTAACCCACCTATCACCAAGGAGATTCCAGGGTTTTGTGTCACCAAAGCTGCTAAAGGTGGTATCTTTTAATGTCTGCTATGCCTGTTCAGTTTTGAATCACAGGATCATTATGAAGATATGCTTAGATAGAGCTGTATTCTGGCATAGCCTGTGCACTTGGGACAGGGTGGGAAAGATAAATTTATCAAACACGTTCTAGTCAAGTGAAGCCATGTGTTTAGGTCATGGCAGGAGCACAGATTCTTTATTTTCCTCATTAAGTGTTTGTTTCTACACCTTGCTCAGTGTCTATTCATAAAGTGGATGTTCTAGAAGACTCATTCGCATAAAACAATTACTATAATAGGAGTCCTTCAATATATTTACAAAATGTTCAGACAGACTGAGTAATACTAGCCTCAGCTAAAATGAATTCTATGACTGCAAATAAAACATGTTAAGTGTGTTTTAAGTGACACAATGTGACACTAGATAGTGATGGTGAGCCTTATGGAAAATTCAGTGTATTTTTTAAAAATGTTTTTTTTTTAAAAAAAAGCCTTTCAGAACGGTTTTTATATGTGTGTAGATTCCACCTTATTTAGCTCATGAACAAGTCACTGGCCAAGACCACACCCACATTCAGAGGCAGAGCTACCTGCTCTGGCACCCAGAGCGGCATGGGGGCGGGGCTAGCTGGCCTGGGGTGAGCGTCAGGGGGTGCTGCTGCTAGCACCTCATCGCTCACACAGCGAGTGTCGAGGGAGGGGCACCGCTAGCCTCCCACCGCCTGCACGGCGAGCGTCAGGGCGGGGTGCTGTAATCCGCCTGCGCAGCGAGCGTTCAGGGGAGCAGCAATGTCACCCCCAGGGGGACCCGGGGCGGCCGCACCCCCCGCACCCCCTTCCTCCGCCAGTGCCCACATTTTAAAGTTACATTTGAAGAGGGGAATACAAAAAAAAAAAAGAGAGAGAGAGAAAGAGAGAGAGACTTATTTTTAACATTTAACATGGCTGAATTTTCCCAAACAAGCTCTGCTGTTAAAGGAACATTTATCTTCCTTTATGCTGCGTTTTTCTACTATAATAACTAGTTGCTACTAATCCATGATTCTTCCAACAGGTGTTTGGCACAATATGGCTTCAGGCACCACTGAGCTAAAAACTCCCTTGCCTGTTTTCCAGCTTTCCCAGTACAAGAAATAAAAAAGAAGACGACAATTCTTGTGTGATTTGTCAATTCCCATGTGAGATTAGTACGAATGCGGGTGATTAAGTGCCAACCTCTAAATCCTACCGTAGTTGTCCCCCAAGTTCTCAGACAGGCAGGAAGTGTAAAATGTGGAAGAGAAAGAGGGGGCGGGGAGGATATTGCATGTTTGCAGCTGATGAAATATGAGTCATTCAAGCTAGGGCGGTGTTAAGCAGGCAGAATATTTAAGAAAATAACTGGTTGATTAAAGAATTCCTGGAGTGAAGTTTGTCAAAAGAAGCTCCGCTGCTAAACTGCAAGTTAAGTTGCATTCATTTACATGAAATATTTCTAGTGTAACAACGCCTTATTAATTCAGAATCCATGCACCAGATGTTTGTAGCGGGTCGCAGTAACAGGAGACGGTGACCACTCGGGTACAAAAACTGGATTGCGTAAAGTGGGGGCAGAGCAACCACCAGTTGTACATTTGTGGAAATAAGCACGCCTGCTTATTCACTCAGCCACTCTATGCATCAAGGGAGGAGAGGGAGAAGTTGGTTTTTAATGGGCTCAGCTTGTTTAAAAACAGCTTAAAGCCACTTCCTGTGCTATTAAGTCCCTATGCGGGGGGACGGACAGTGTTGTCCCAACCCCTCCCTCCTCAGTCTCTCAATACATCTCAACAGGGTCTATTTTACATTTTGTTCAATTTAAACAATAAAAAATTGGAATGCACCACCCGATCACCTCAGCCCTGGAAGAATAGTTGCTGCTTGGATGAATTTAATGTGGTAGATGGGGAGGCAGTTGCTACAATTAAATGACAATTTACCAATAACAGCGAATCATGGCTTAGGTGCTACTTCCTCTGCATCCAGCCGGTCTATGACACCTGGGCAGGGCAGAGGAGAGGTCAGGGCTTTGTGGACATTGGCTGTGTTGCCCCTTCCAGTGTGTCTACCGTGTTGCCCCTAAAATAAGACACCGTCTTATTTTTCCCCCTCAAGAAAACACACTATGGCTTATTTTCAGGGGATGTCTTATTTTAACCGCTCTGCGTTGGTACGCTGCATAGCCATGCCTATCCAAGCCGTCTTAAGGGAGGCGCCGCATCACTATGTCTTATTTTCAGGGCATGGCTTATATTGCGCAAATGCATAGAAATCCTGCTACGGCTTATTTTATGGGTATGTCTTATTTTCGGGGAAACACGGTAAATAGGTTCACCCTCACCACCACCTTGTTCCCTCCTAGCACTTCTCACGTAAGCCCTGCGGCTTACAGTGCCAGGAAGATGCCTCCACGGCCCTTTCCCACCACCCTGACTTCTGTTGGCTTTAGATCATTTATAGACTCTATGGTTCTTTTAAGAAAATTGCATTCATTTGTATGTAGAACTATGTGTTCAATGTTTCGGATAATCGAAAACTTATAGTCTGGCAAAAATCATAAATAAACCCCCTCTCAATAACATTTATCGGTAGATTATTCAGTGTCGCAGTCGTTTTGTTTTGTTTTGTTTAAAAAAGGCCAATATTAAGTATGTTACATTATAAAATCAACTTTATTACAATGATAAATAAAAAAGAAGAGGAAAAATTCAGTTCAGAACATAATAGTCAACATTACCAGAAAAAGTACGGAGAACATGTTCTTAGTAAATACTATTAAGCCAGGGGAATCCTCTGAAATATTCATTCACAGCTTGATCCCCCAAATGCTGATCCAGCACTTCTTGCTGTGAGATGCCTGGGACTTATCGCTATCACGGTTACTGTCTGTTGTTGACAAAACAGCTTGTATTACGGTTATAGCCAAAGCCAATATACAACTAATGGAAGTAATAATCCGCAAAACAATCTTCCAAACTTTATTCCTGTGTAAACTCTTTCTAATTTCTTTAGGTCATGTACTAAAAGTCTTGTTGGCTTTTTAATCTGGTGCATAGAAGCTCTGTAAAGTGTATAATACCACTTACTGGTCGCTCTTCTTTTTAACCTCCAATTAAAAAATTATTGTGCAGCAGTGATGTAATTAGAAAAATATTTTTTTCCTATTAACATCATTATTGGGCCTACCTAAGTTTTGGTGTGTTTTTTATTGTCCGACAGAGCAATCTTATATGGGTTTAAGTAAGGCTCCATTGAGTTAAATGGGATTCACTTCCAGGTGAAGAAAAAGTTCAAGATATAGAGCAGGATGGTTCAGATCAATCCATCTAGATTGAAAAAGCAGGACTGTAGATTTCTGGTAAAAGCTCACACCCCTTTTGTTCATACATCTTTCGGGAATCCTGCCCCACAGTTCATGCACTAGATATAATATTGTAGATAAAGACTAATTGAGTTAATCCTAGGAAGGGGAGCAGAACTCGTATGTATTATGGGAAACTTATGGATAAACTCTTACTGGATGGGGAAAATGCTGCTCAGGGAAGAGTGATTTCCATGTCAGGCAATATGCCTAAAGAAAGGGTGGATCTCCATATGTGTGCTCATCACCTGATGACGATAATATTATCACGTGATGCCTTGCATGCAATAAATACCTATCACAGAGCCAACAGCACAGGAAGTCTTTCATATCAATTCAAACAAACACCAATTCGAGCAACCAAGTCTTGAGACACGAACCTCTAGTTATTTGATGCTGAATACAAAATTTTAACCTGAAATCCATGAACTCAAATGATGACTTCAGTTTTCAGAATAGATGAAACAGAAATTTTAAAATCTATGTAAAGAGGGTGTACAAATAAAGGGTGGGATCCAAGACATACCCAGAGTAGACCCATTGAAATTAATGGACAAGAGTAACATGAGTATAATTAGCACTGGACATCAACCAAAATATATGCATTAAAGGTAAAGGGACCCCTGACCATTAGGTCCAGTCGTGACCGACTGGGGTTGCAGCGCTCATCTTGCTTTATTGGCCGAGGGAGCCGGCGTAGCTTCCAGGTCATGTGACCAGCATGACTAAGCTGCTTCTGGCAAACCATTATAGTGTAGTACCGGTAATTTTAATTATCATGCCTCATGATAAGTCTCTGCATAACACTTGGTATGATCCAGAATTTTGGGGAGGTAAAGTAGTCTGAAAATAGGAAATACTGAGACAGATAAGGCTTGGCATGAAATGGGATACTAGAAACTGTAATTTCAGTTCAGGATTTGAACCTGGGACGGATATCTAATTTTTCTTTGTTGATACCCTATCTGAAAAAAAACCTATATACTCTCATCACAGTTCTACCCATGCATACTAGAAATAAGTTGTGTTGTATTCAGTGAATCTTATTCCCAGTAAATGTGCATGTGATTGCAGCCCCAATTGCTCTCTGGGGAAAAAGACCTACTGAACACAGTGCAATGTACTTTTGAGCATAAGATTGCATGCCATAACATCAGGCCTCATTGGAGGTATGTCTAGAACATATTCATTATGGTGTGTATGCATATTATACAATGTAACAAATATGTCAAGTTGCATTGTTGGGAGATAAAATGAAGCAGCAATACAGAATATTATCTACATGCAAGCATTACATCAATATTCTTTTCTGTTACCATGATTAAAACAAAATCAATTACTCAAAACTGCAACTCTGTACTTCATAATATATAATCATATATAAGTAACACTTATGGCTCCCCTAATACATATTAAATGTAAAGTTAGCCACATTGCCTCATAGCTGATACACAATTAACACAGTGAAACAATAGCTCTTTTGAGTAAGTCCCTTAATTCGAATGTCAGAACAGGTTGTCAGTGGTCAGAGTTTCACAGCACACTTCATCATCATCAACACATCCATCTATTGTAACTGTTTCTTGGAAAAACCACTTAATAAAGCAGTCATTACTGTCAAATATTCTAAACTGATTGTACCTCTATTTGTAATCTTTATTAGATCAATCAAAAGCTTTGCAGAATCAATTGGTACAAAGACTTTTAATGCTCTGTGAACCAATGTACTCCCTACAATACCAGCAAGTTGTTCCTGAAACAGTGATAAACATAGGAGCCAACTCCTAGGGGCTGAGGTCCCTTTGTTCCGCCCCCCCCCCGTAAAATATTTGAGCTCCTCCCCAGTTGATGGGCATTGCCATTCAAATGGAGTGTGTGCACCACATCTTGTGATCAATTTTGTGGGGCGGGGATTATCTCCACACACCCCCCCAAACATTTTATTCAAGGTGGCACCCCTGATGATAAAACACTATAAGCTGCACCCCATTCTAAATATTCCTTTGCTGGTGACACAAGTTACACATCAGACTATTGTGGGCTAGCTCTACCATTAGGCCCAAGGAGGCAGCTGCCTCAGGTGGCAGATTATGAGGGCGAGGCTCAATGGTGAGATGTTGGAGGATAGAGTTATGTGTGTCATGTACTTTTACTGCTAGTCTGGTCACCTTCGGCACACAGAATATGTGGGTCCACCATTTTGTCCTTCACCTCAAGCAGCAAAATGTATTAGGCTAACTCAGAATTCACACTTGCTTATGTATACCCTCCCCCCACTTACCTGAATAAAATTATAAACACAGTCACATGGAGATATCTCTTTCTCTATGTGGTTGCATGTCCATGTATATGTTCACTTAAGTGAAGTGAGGGTTTTGTGTGTGTGTGTGTGTGTGTGTGTGTGTGTGTAAATACCCATGGATCAACAGGCACAATGCTCTCATGGTCTGGAAGTTGGGACTTGAATATTTGTTCAACATTCTGAATGATTGAAAAGGCTTTCTCCATCCCATTTAATATTTCTTGATGGTGCCTTTTGTAATGCATTACATTGATCAGGCCTGACATGTCCATAGTCATAACTACAAACCAGTACAAGATCGTCCACTCTGCATTTTGAATCTCAATAGTTTAAGATGGCAGCTGAACACTCAAACATTCTCCAGAAATCAACACGAGCTTGGGATTCCAGTGAAACAGAAGAATGGCTATAGATCCATGAAGCAAAACAGTAATGTCTGCTAGCACTGTGAACTACTTGCCAGAGACTTCTAGGGACATTCAGGTTGAAATGAGAGGTGGAAAATTAGAGAGCACAGAGCAGAAACGGAGGCAGGTCTGAAGTGTCCACTCTTCTGTGGCTCTTCTAACCTGCAGAGGTGCCAGTGGCAGTACGGCTCTGACTGGGGTGCAAATCCCTTCATATTATGCTGAATGTAGAAGCAGCCAGTGCAGGGGGAGCAAGGCCATGCGGCTGCTCGTACAGCAGTGGTTCTCCTGCTCCCTAATGGGATGGGGCATGGTGTCAGGGGCTGCCCTAGCCCCAAGGCAGTGTTGGAAGACACAGGTAGCGTAGACAGAGCACAATTAACTCCGGAAGCGGTGTTGAAGCTCTGGGACGCTGAACAAGCATTGCCCACGCAAGGAGGAGCTCCGTTAACGCCAGAAGTGGTGCTGAGGCAGTGGGATGAGGAAAGAGCCCTAGCCATGCCAGAAGAAGGAGGAGGGCTTAGGGACCCAACCGGGGCTTCAGTGCAGTCGGAAGGCGGGGAGCAGGAAGTGGAGGGAAGCAGGGATGAGATGAGGCTGGAGGATGCTGTCCAAGCCCCAGAGCCAACTGGCATGGAAGACGAGAACGGGTTGCCCAAAGCTTTTATGTTGGGGGCGGGGCCGCCAACCGGTATTCCGGGAGTCTGATTCAGACGAGACGGATGATGAATTGTGAAACCTATAACGCTTGATGCTGTAAATAAAGCTATTAGCTTAAAAGCAAGCGCGTATGGATGCTTACTTCTGAGAAGACCTCACACACCTCTCACACACGGCAGCCAGGTTGGGCCTGTGCAGGAAGGAGACACTGGATTTGCTCTACTGCTGCACCTGTGCTGCCTCCCCATCACTGCCACCCAGCCCCAGCCCTGCACTGCCCCATTGAGCAGCAGCAACACTGCTGTCAGGGGGAGCAGGGGCGTGTCCCTACCCCACTGCACTGGCCACTCCTGGTTGATCATTACTGCGTTCCCTTCAGTATACATATCTCTTAAGGCTTTATGGAACAAAAGAGTGGTTTCCCCCCTTACCTTTGGATTGTCATTTTGCTTTAATTCATTTTGTGCAGACTGTACATTTGAGCGGAGGGGGCTTGAGGCTGAGGCCAGCGTATGCAGCCCTGTTTCCCCTCCTTGCCACAGTGCCCATTACTACCCAGTTTGATAAAGCTGGACAAGGCAATCAAAGTATTCAAAACTGGTCCGAGTAAGCCGTGTCACTCTTAAGACAAGTGGTTTGGTTTCTGAGGTTTGGTTTCAAATGGCAGACAGCTGGAAGGCACAGCACCAAAGTTTAGATTAGGACAGCCCTTTATAACAGCCAACAAAAACCACGATGAAATGCTTGTCCATTCTGTTTACAAGTGTTCACTTCTTCCTTTGCAGTTACGTTCTACCAAGTCTTTGGTCCGATCCCTTTGTTTGTTTGTTTTGGTAGAAAGATTCACACACCACAAGCAAGACCACACTGGTTAGGCACTGTCAGGCTGTCATGTCTCTATTCAGTTTTAGGTCGGAAAGTGCCACCTGCGCCTTTTAATATTTTGTCGGCGATGCTCCCCATATTTTTCTTCATAGCTTTCAGAGGATTCTCATGCAGGAGTGTCTGTATTAGATATTTCTCCCGTTTGATTTTGCTTTTGGTTTTCTTTGACACATCCGGAATTATGTGTGAAATAGCAAATTTCACGAAGTAGATGATATGCTGGATGGGGGAGGGGGAGGGGACACAAACAGAGTCAGCTACTCAGAATATACAACCATTATAAAAGAGAGTTATTGACTTTTGTTGCAATCTGGAAGTCTGTAGGCCACATCTGCAAAACACATTTAAAGTGCTGCTACACCACTTTAACTGTCACCGCTTCCCCCAAAGAATTCTGGGTATTGCAGTTTCTTAAGGGTGCTGAGAATTGTCAGGTTAGGTGACTCCTATTCCTTTCACAGAACCGCAATTCCCAGAATTCCTCGGGAAAGGAGATTGATTGTTATACCACTCTGGCAACTGTGGCAGGGCAATAGAGGTCTCCCAACATTTCTCAGCACCCTTAACAAACTGCAGTTCCCAGGATTCTTTGGGGGGAGGAAGCTATTACTGTTTAAAATGATACAATAGCACTTTAAATTCATAGTGCAGATATGACCTATGTGCACTCAGATAACAGACACATGAGAATCTGCACATTCACATTCATTTCAAAAGATAGATCTAATCTGGAGATGCAAAGAAACAACCTCACATATTGATCTGCTCTAATGCACGGCAAGGGGAAATGTTTCTTTAAGGTTTCCTGCTGGTTGCTAAGAGAGTTTCTGAGAGCATGCCCAGGTGGCAATTTATTTCTCTTTCCACTCCCTGCTAGGAAAGCGCCAGCCATGCAGCTGTTTATCTGTGCCATCCCAATGTGCTACCTACCATGGAGACCACAGAGCTATGCACTGTTTGTGCAATATGGACAGAGAAGGACCCTCATTGGAGTCCTCCCTGGGGACAGACTCTGGGGGGGACAGCAGCTTCCTAGCTGCCTATTTACCCCCTTTGTGAAGAAACAGTGTGAATGTATTTTATGTTTTGTACCATCGCTGCCATCCTGTGCATTCAGTGCTGTGGGCCCAAGGCTGTGGGATTCCATCCCAACCGAGATTAGACACGCCCCTTCCTTGCAGACAGATGGGCGGGGTATAAATAATAAAATTATTACTATTATAAAATTATTATTGCGGAACTTCAGGTGCCTGAACCAGACTTTCTTTTTCCAGCAGATACAGTACTATGAGATAGACCAGTTTTATGATAAACATTTATTGCTTCATTGTCCCATTTTCTGTGGATTGTTTTGATGTAAAAGGACACTGCTTAGAAGTGTGAATAATTAAGCAAGACATAAACATCTTTAAAAAAAATAAAGTTAACCAAGTGAAGGCGAAAATCGGGTTGTTGTTTTTTTGCAATGGCTCTTTTTTTCTTTTTCTTTTTTGCAGGCTTTACTTTTAACTCCCAACTAGGGTGGCAGGCAGAGATCTTAGTGGAGTTTATTATCCTTACAGGCGGAGTTAAAAAATAGCTACTAATAACATAATTTTTAAAACCCATTCACAAACTTTTTGCCTTTTTGCCCATCTCAGTCTTCAGAAAGGCAGTTCAAAAAACACCCCCCCCCCCAAAAAAAAACAGTATTCAAGATTTGCTCAGTATTTCTCCACCCTGCACCAAAGAGGAGAAAGGGAAGAACTGGTAGCTTTTGTTTAGACTTGCTTTAGATGGAGGACATTCATGAGGATTTCATTTTGCACAATTTTCGTATGTTTTTCTTCCGAAATGTATGTCATTAAGGCAGGCTGCACCAAAACTGCATTTAGATCAGAAAAATCTGTTTGCTGATTTCTTCCCCCCCCCAACTCCCCCATCCAAATTTATTGATTTTCATGAGGACCTCACCAGGAAATTTCAGAAAAACATGCCTGAGAAATTTCCACCCCATTGCATGGCTGGGATGGGCTTACTCAAGGTATACAAAGGGCACTACTGCAACTTTAGGGTGAAGGAATGGAAGACACATGCTGACATGGGTTTTTAATGCAAAATGATAAAGAAACTCCTTTTAGGAGGAAATATACTGACCTCCATGACAATGATGAATGAGAGCTTGGCTGCAATAACATGCCAGTAATAGATATTGTGTTCATATTGATGTTCATGCCCAGGGGGGTATCGGAAATCCCGGTACCTAACAGTCAAAGACATTGAAGCAATCATTTCAGCAGACTCTGCAATATGGCGCTCAGACCAGAAGGGGGAGCAAAATCCATCCCATTCTCCTGATAAGGCAACACACAAGTTAAGCAGAATGTAATCGTAGAATTGTAGAGCCGGAAGGGACCCTGAGGATCATCTAGTCCAACCCCCTGCAATGCAGGAATATGCAGCTGTCCCATAATGAGAACGAAATAAATCACATCTACTGAAATGCATTAGTTTGTAGACACTAAACAATCTTTTTTTTTTATCTTCTCTTTTGACCATTGTTTACTATTACTACTTTACAATGCTGAGAAGTAAAGTATAAGTAAAGACACGTGTGTATGAGAGAGAGAGAGAATATACAACCATACCTTGGAAGCTGAACGGAATCCGTTCCAGAAGTCCGTTTGACTTCCAAAACATTTGGAAACCAAGAAGAAGAAGAAGAAGAAGGAGAGTTTGGATTTGATATCCTGCTTTATCCCTACCCGAAGGAGTCTCAAAGCGGCTCACATTCTCCTTTCCCTTCCTCCCCCACAACAAACACTCTGTGAGGTGAGTGGGGCTGAGAGACTTCAGAGAAGTGTGACTAGCCCAAGGTCACCCAGCAGCTGCATGTGGAGGAGCGGGGAAACGAATCCGGTTCCCCAGATTATGAGTCTACCACTCTTAAACCACTACACCACACTGGCACCAAGCCGCCACTTCCAATTGCCAATTGGAAGCTGTGGAAGCCGCGTCAGATGTTCGGGTTCCAAAGAACGTTTGCAAACCGGAACACTCACTTCTGGGTTTGCGGCGTTCGGGAGCCAAAATATTAAACTCGCAAGGCGTTCCAGATCCAAGGTACGACTGTATATATCCACACACACACACACTATTTTAAATGGACTTAAATAGACTTGCCTGCATGTTGTCTGGTTGGCAAACATGGGAAGAACGACTGGCTTGCTTTCGTTTCTGAAGTCTGACACAGCAAAGACGGAAAGTGTGTTGTTTATGTACCCCTTCATGGTGTAAGTGCTCTGACTTCCATAGGGAGGAACGGAAAATGACCAGTAATACACCAGGCGTGGAATCATATCGGATGTAAAAGCAATTATCATTGCCTGCATTTGAAAAGAGAGGGAAATGGGCAAGATTTAACTGCATCTATGTAGAATTTTACACACACACACACACACACACACACAGAGAGAGAGAGAGAGAGAGAGAGAGAGAGAGAGACACTGTGTCTGTATCTGTCTGTAAATGGGAAATATATTATTGTACAAAACAGAAGTACATCACATCCAGATCTCTCCAGTTTCTGGCTGGCAAAAAACTCAACTCCCTTCCTGTTTCCATTATGATTGTACCCACAACAGGCTATGTGCAATGGTCTGTGTCCCTGGTGGGAGGGTGGGATAAAACATAAGCAGCTTTTCCCTGACAGACGACCACACAATGCATGCAATAAACTGTGGATGTAATACTCTGGTGGCTTTGCAGAAATGATTATAAGAAGCAGGTTTTTGCATGCAAGTAGGGAACACCCTCTGAGTGATCACAATATTATACCTTTCTAACACTGCCCCCGCTTCCCACTTTTCCTACGTATAAGAACACTGAGTTATTGCGAAACGTTATTTGGAATTCAGTGCAACTTATTTGCTCTTTACTCTGCCTTTCTCTCCTCCCCCCCCCCTCCAGTATTCTTCCCACATAAACTTTCACCTCTTTAAATGCTTTCCAGATGTGCAATAGCAGTGATGACATACACAGGAGAATATATTCTTCTGCATACTCTGTAAAAATAAACTCCCCTCCACCATTTGTAGGCTGTTTTTTTTTTTTAAGAGAGGATCACACTCAAAAAATATTCTGATTTCAATGTTCCAAGACGTGATCACTTTTCCTATTACCCAGAACAAAGGAAAACTGGGCTTATGCTTGGCAACTGAATATAGCAATGTCAGCTCTGCTGCATGAACTCTTAAGTGCCAAGGTAGCTTTGTACAATATCCACTTAAAGTTCTGCCAGTTTTGCAGAGTAATCCATAAAGTGGAAAGAAATGGAACTTGCTGTAAAAGAAGCATGGCATCAACTATTTTAGGGATTTTTATTTTTTTTATTTTAGAAAGCCTCTGCTGTGGTTATGACAGTCAGGCTTCCTGGGCCACTGTGCATTTTCAGTGGATATTTTTACTAAGGGTTGCATTCTGTGCTAGTTCTACTCAAGAGTAGACCCACTTGAAATTAATAGCCATGGCAAACTTTGATCCATTCATTTCAATAAGTCAGCTCTGAGTAAAACTTAGGTGGCAATAATTATTTGGCTGTCCTATGATCAAACCACCTGAATCCATTTGAAAACAATTGAACTTTTTAGATGAAGAAAACATCGACTCGGGAGAAAAATCACACATGATTTCTTTTTAAGTGACTTACTAGTGTTGCCGGAGGCATCTCAGAAGATGCATTCCCTCCTCCTGTGTGAAAGAGAAGGGGGAATGCCTCTAGCATGGTGCCAGCTAGCAGTAAATTTTGGACACTAAACCTGGCACCAGCCAGTTTAATTGAGTGGAAACTCCTACCGCAGAGCCTTAGCAAAATTCATTGCAGTATGGTTTGTTGACCCTGTCCTCAAAGGGAGAAAGAGAAAGCAAATGGAATATATTTATTCAATTTATAATATTTATATACCAGCTGTCATCACACATTGTCTTGCAATGGGTCATAACAATTTAAAGCACAATACAAAATAAGAACAAAATAGAATGCACAATAAAGTACAACCCAAGATGGTCAGCTTGTATACAAACAGATATCACAAAGGCATCATGAGTCTTAATTGGTATCTCATAAAAAACCAACCAACCAACCAACCAACCAACCAATCATTGGTACCACTGTTGCTGGACTTCTCATTCCTCGAGGAAATGGAGAACATCTAACATGTCAGCAATTTCATACTGTTCGAAGGTGCGAATGTGGAGAACGGACATTACAACTGATTGAAGAACACTTCCTCATGGGAAATAACCGTTTGGCATTTCAGATCCCAGATTGTCACTACTTACACTACTTACTGTACTTACATTGGTCACCACAGCAAGAAGAGCTATTCCTTGCATGATTGGCTGCCATGCTCCTATGTCCTGAGCTTTCTGAGGAACTATGCGCCTGAACTGTGTGGTAATCTTCCAGGCGTCTATACGTATTTCCAGTAAATTGTTCATAAGTGCCAGAAGGGGAGCCAGTGGGAATGAGGCCACAAACAAAGTGACAAATCCAAACTGTATAACTGCCAATGAGAAATGTGACAAACACTGGTGAAATATTAATTAGCATCGTGTGCGCTTTTAGAAGTCAGGCATGCCAAACTCAGTGGCTAAACAGAGCTACTCTAGATCATTTGAAAGAGCTGGGTTCTTGGATCAGAAAAGTATGGAAAAGTTACCCAAAGTCTATGGGTGATATTCAACTAAGATTTACTCAGACTAGATCCAATGAAACTTCATTAATTCACTCTGAGTAAATTACTTTGAGTAATACTCAGTTGATTCCATTCATTATCTGCACTCTGTAACCAGCAAGAAACCAAGAGAATTGGGAAAAGGAATTTATAATGCCAATCAGAACATGGGGTGTATGGAAATCTTTTTGATAAATAAATATATATATATTTGCAAGAGAGCAACATTAAATAGTACAGTTAGAGAACAATCATGTGGTTGTTCACTCCGTAGTAAAGCCCCACTGTATTCAGAGGTGTTTACTCTCAGGTAAGTGTATATAGAACTGCAACCTTAATGTCTTGTGTACAACCACAGTTAAATACTCTGTGTTCAGATTTTTTTTCTTTTTAAGAAAGGAATAGCACAGCCATCCAATCTAGCAAAATCCACCCATCCTGCTTTTACGGGTTTGTAATTATTTAATAGAAGGTTAATTATTAAAGAGAATTATAGCAGCCAGCTTACCCATTTCAAGATACTCATAAAACAATCCAAGTTTGCCAATGGATTGCAGGTGGTAGTCCTGTTCCCAGCGAGGGACAACTTTTTCAGATCGTGCAGCTGAACAAAATCTTCCAATCAGGTTCTTAAGCCACCTATGAACGGAGATCACCAGCTAGATTTATCCTTTATGGTAGAAACCATGCAATTTTTGTTCAACATGGAATAGCTAAGTCTGCCTCTTTGCTTTGAGATAATAATGGGCTGAGTTTTGCCTTTTCTGGCAGATACAGACAAGGTCAAGCTACATGTTACACTGGGAGATCCATTCATTATTTCATCTGTATAGTGTCTGATGGATTTGGCCTGCTTGGATCCTCATTTTTCTACCTTTTTTTAAAAAAAAATGGAGACAAAACAATAGAGAATAGGGATTCTATTCATGACCTCTTCATGGTCAAAAGCATATGTTGCTGTGTTTTCCATTGATGGAGACGTTTCTGGACCTTGCTTTAATCCACTGCCACTTGTTTCTTAGAATTTCCAACATTCTGAGACGTAATTCAATGTCATAGTTTGAACCAGTCTCATGTTTCAGAAAGTAAAATAAGACACAACTATCTCATTGTTCATTAATATTTCCCCAATCTGTAGGACTGGATGAGGCCCTTTCTCACCTCCTATGGAGTCCTCATGAATTTCTGATCATTAAACCACTCTAAAAAACAACAACAACAGTTGCAGCTTTTTGTGTTTTAGGGGCTGCCTTCTGCTGTGAGCTCAAAGCTACCAAGAGGTTTAAATTCAGGGTCACTAAAAACAACCACCCTGTTTTCAAATTCAGGTGTGGTTTTGACTCCTAGCTATCAACACTATTTACTTACGGAAGAAGCACTTCTTGTATATTATTCCAGATTGCTTTGCCTCCCATTATTATTGTCAGTTGTGTTGTAAGTTCAAGGAGACATCCACCTGGATCACACTAGGATTGGAAGAAGAAGGGGGGGACATGAATTTTTTCAGCTCATTAGCTGCAGGGAACGAACTTTCAATTAATGAAAACATTATATTAAAATATATTTGGTTACTTCAAAAAGACTAGCATAATTTTTTGTTTAGCATCATTCTATTAACTACTGTATCCAGAAAAATGCACAAACCATCTAACATTGGTGATTATCACTAAAAAAATGTAACACCTTCATTTTTAATAAATTTGCTTCATTTATACCAGACTTTTTCTCCGAAAAGCAAAGAATAGCTTTCATATGGCTCCTGGGGTCTTCAGCCCACAGAGTTTAGAGGTTAAAGTTGTGTAATGTCTGCAGCAGAACTACATTTACCTTTAACCATAATCTAAGCCCTCCAAAATAATTGATTACCAGTGTGGGGATTTGTTGTTTAGTTGTTTAGTCGTGTCCGACTCTTCGTGACCCCATGGACCAGAGCACACCAGGCACTCCTGTCTTCCACTGCCTCCCACAGTTTGGTCAGTCTCATGTTGGTAGCTTCGAGAACACTGTTTTCCTCTATTTCTTTGCATTGCTCGTTTAAGAAGGTCCTCTTGTCTCTCCTTGCTATTTTTTGGAAATCTGCATTCAATTTCCTGTATCTTTCACTATCTCCCTTGCATTTTGCTTGCCTTCTCTCCCCCGCTATTTGTAAGGCCTCATTGGACAGCCGCTTCGCTTTCTTGCATTTCCTTTTCATTGGGATGGTTTTCGTTGCTGCCTCCTGTATAATGTTACGAGCCTCCATCCATAGTTCTTCAGGCACTCTGTCCACCAAATCTAAATCCTTAAACCTGTTCCTCACTTCCACTGTGTATTCATAAGGGATCTGAATTAGACAGTGGGGATAGCATATAGTTAATCTTGCAGTTAAGGACATTCACTCAGAAGCCTGCTTCCAGAACTCGCCCTGCTATTAGGCAGAGCAAAGCAAGAAGTTGGAGGGTTCTGAGTACCTTGTAATTGCCTGCCTTGGGTCTAAAAGTTAGCTTGCTGTCCTCAGATATGGTGCAGGTTTGCGTCCTATTGTCAGTGTCGAAAGAAGAATCACAGAGTGAAAGGCACCGTATTGCCCTGGTCTTCGGCAGCAAGATGTCTTGGGCTGGCCCTATCTGCTTCTGTCAGTGCCCCGACCTGATTCAGGGCACTTACATTTCTCACAATTTAGGTAAGTGGAGTTGGGGTGGGGAGAGTGGAAGGGCTGAAGCAGCCCCAAAGATTCTTTATACAGCTGCAGAATAGTAACAGCGCCATGTTGTCTACAGTGGTATTGCCATTTGCAGTGTTCACAGGCATTAGGGGAAGTAAGCAAATCACCTGCTATTTCAAGCAATATTGACCATTTTGTGAGGCCTCTCCATCATCATCATCATCATCATCATCATCATCATATTATTATTATTTCTACCCCACCCATCTGGCTGGGTTTCCCCAGCCACTCTGGGCTGCTTTCAACAGAACATTAAAAACAGAATGAAACTTCAAACATTAAAAACTTCCCTAAGTCATTGCAGCTAAGTTATTTTTTTTGGGGGGGGGAGGGGGGTCAGCTGTGGCTGCAAGAAGCTATGGCACCTGAGGTTTGGTGGAATATGAGCTTGGAGAACTTCAGACTCAGCTCAAAATGGCGGTAATAATAATAATAATAATAATAATAATTTATTATTTGTACCCCGCCCATCTGGCTGGGTCTCCCCAGCCACTCTGGGCGGCTTCCAGCAATATTAAAAACAAAACAAAACAATACATTAACATATTACAGATTAAAAACTTCCCTAAACAGGGCTGCCTTCAGGTATTTCCTAAATGTTAGATAGTTATTAATCACTTTGACCTCTGATGGGAGGGCGTTCCACAGGGCGGGCGCAACTACCGAGAAGGCCCTCTGCCTGGTTCCCTGTAGCTTTGCTTCTCGCAGTGAGGGAACCGCCAGAAGGCCCTCGGCGCTGGACCTCAGTGTCCGGGCTGAATGGTGGGGGTGGAGACGCTCCTTCAGGTATACAGGACCGAAGCCGTTTAGGGCTTTAAAGGTCAGCACCAACACTTTGAATTGTGCTCGGAAACGTACTGGGAGCCAATGTAGATCTCTCAGGACCGGTGTTATGTGGTCCCGGCGGCCACTCCCAGTCACCAGTCTAGCTGCCGCATTCTGGATTAATTGCAGTTTCCGGGTCACCTTCAAAGGTAGCCCCACGTAGAGCGCATTGCAGTAGTCCAAGCGGGAGATAACTAGAGCATGCACTACTCTGGCAAGACAGTCCGCGGGCAGGTAGGGTCTCAGCCTGCGTACCAGATGGAGCTGGTAGACAGCTGTCCTGGATACAGAATTAACCTGCGCCTCCATGGACAGCTGTGAGTCCAAAATGACTCCCAGGCTGCGCACCTGGTCCTTCAGGGGCACAGTTACCCCACTCAGGACCAGGGAGTCCTCCACACCCGCCCGCCTCCTGTCCCCCAAAAACAGCACTTCTGTCTTGTCAGGATTCAACCTCAATCTGTTAGCCGCCATCCATCCTCCAACCGCCTCCAGACACTCACACAGGACCTTCACCGCCTTCGCTGGTTCTGATTTGAAAGAGAGGTAGAGCTGGGTATCATCCGCATACTGATGAACACCCAGTCCAAACCCCCTGATGATCTCTCCCAGCGGCTGCATATAGATGTTAAAAAGCATGGGGGAGAGGACAGAACCCTGAGGTACCCCACAAGTGAGGGCCCAGGGGTCTGAGCACTCATCCCCCACCACCACTTTCTGAACACGGCCCAGAAGGAAGGAGCGGAACCACTGTATAACAGTGCCCCCAGCTCCCAAACCCTCTAGACGGTCCAGAAGGATGTTATGGTCAATGGTGTCAAAGGCCGCTGAGAGATCCAGCAGAACTAGGAAACAGCTCTCACCTTTGTCCCTAGCCCGCCGGAGATCATCGACCAGTGCGACCAAGGCAGTTTCAGTCCCATGATGAGGTCTGAATCCCGATTGGAAGGGATCCAAATGGTCCGCTTCTTCCAGGCGTGCCTGGAGTTGTTCAGCAACCACTTGCTCAATCACCTTGCCCAAGAATGGAAGATTTGAGACTGGGCGATAGTTGGCCATATTGGCCGCATCCAAAGATGGTTTTTTAAGAAGCGGTTTAATAACCGCCTCTTTTAGCGGGTCTGGGAAGGCTCCCTTGCAAAGAGAAGCATTCACCACCCCGCAAAGCCCATCGCCCAGCCCTTCCCGGCTAGCTTTTATAAGCCAGGATGGGCAAGGATCAAGGAGACAGGTGGTTGGTTTCACTCGTCCAAGCAGCCTGTCCACATCCTCGGAGGTAACAGATTGGAATTGATCCCACACAACTAGACTAGACAGGACTCTAGCAGTCTCCCGCCCCGGCCCTGCTCCCACGGTGGAGTCTACCTCTTCCCGAATCTGAGCGACTTTATCTGCAAAAAACTTTGCAAAAGCATTGCAGGAGATCTCTGGGTCCCTACCAGACCCCGATGACGGCGGTGGCTCTGATAAATTTCGAACCACCTGGAAGAGTCTCCTGCTGCTGTTTTCTGCAGATGCAATAGAAGCGGTGAAGAAGGTCCTCTTCGCCGTCGCCATTGCCACTTGGTAGGCTCGAAGTTGAGCTCTAGCCCGTGTCCGGTCTGATTCGGAATGAGTTTTACGCCACCGGCGCTCTAGCCGTCTCAACGACTGTTTCATCGCCCTCAGCTCCGGGGAGAACCACGGGGCTGTCCGGGCTCCATGCAATCGGAGAGGGCGCTTCGGAGCCAGACAGTCAATAGCCCTGGTTAGCTCCACATTCCAGCGGGCCACTAGGGAATCAGCTGAAAGGCCATCAGCATGGGATAAAGCATCCCCTACCACTCTCTGGAAGCCAATTGGATCCATTAAGTGGCGGGGGCGGACCATCCGAATCGGTCCCACCTCCCGGCAGAGGGGAAGGGTCGCGGAGAAGTCCAGTTGCACCAGGAAGTGATCTGACCATGGCACTTCTTTTGTTTCGCTTTTACTTAGTGTCAGATCACCAACATCCATAGAGGTAAACACCAGGTCTAAGGCATGTCCGCGGCTATGAGTTGGGCCAAACTTATTCAGGGACAGGCCCATGGAGGCCATGCTTTCCACGAAGTCCCGAGCGGCCCCTTGTAAGGTCGTGTCGGCATGAATGTTAAAATCCCCTAAGACAACCAAACTAGGTGTCTCCAGGAGCACATCCGCCACGACCTGAAGCAGCTCGGGCAGGGAATCCTTGGTGCAGCGGGGAGGTCGGTACACCAAAAGGAATCCTGTACTGCCCCTATTGCCCAACTTCCAGAACATGCACTCAGAGAACTGGGTCTTCCCAATAGGACGCCTGGTGCAAACTAATGACTTCCTAAAAATCACTGCAACCCCCCCTCCCCGCCCAGATGGCCTGGGTTGTTGTGCGTAAGAGAAACCTGGTGGACAAGCAGCGGCAAGGGCTGGCCCATCTGCCTCATCCAACCAAGTCTCTGTCACACATGCCAGGTCAAATCCTCCATCCACAATCAGGTCGTGGATGGCAGTGGTTTTGTTCATCATTGACCTGGCATTACACAGCAACACTTTCAGGTCATGTGGGTATCCCTTGTTGATTCCAGTACCCATCCGGTCAGGGCCAGACCTGGAGGCAGGGATAGTCCTCAAACAACGACTAAGCCTGCCTCCTCGGTAATGACATGGTCTGGCCTTAGCGTAACTCCTCCTCCTGCCCGTGATCACTGAGATCGGGTGTCCCAATACATCCCCCCCTGTGGAACCTGCCCCAGCCATTCTGTAGCTTCAGTAGCTGCGAAGCTGAGTTCTTCAGTTTACCATTGCGAGATCCCAATCCCACCAAACTTTAACACCATCACTGCTCTCCATGTATCTCTTGAAACTGATGAAGTGGCCAAGATTCAGGACCAAACTAGATGTTACACGCATACATGTATAATATTACCATGATGGGCTTTTCAAAAATCAAATTAAGCTTTTGAAGAGGGAGCTGTGATGGGTGTGTGTGTGTGCACATGTGGCTTTTTTTGGTGTGTGTGTGTGTGTGTGTGTGTTTTGTGCTGTTTTTTCTTTCTGGTTTTTACGGGATGGCATGCAATTTTGTTGCACTTGTATAGCGTTGTGCTTGTACTTGTGCAATGACAATAAAGAAATTATCTTAACTGGGAAAAGCTCAGTAGCAGCAGCATCATTCATCTTCTGTCTGTTTTCCTACTTTGAAGTGCATGAAAAGCAGTTAGTCAGGAAAGGGTTAAGCATCTGCTTTCCCTTCTGCACAAAAATTCTTTAAAAATGATATTTGGCTAATGTTGCTTCCATCTATATGTAACATCTGTTTTGACCTTGACACTTCTAGCTAAAAAAAAAATAAAAATGAAGAGAGGAAAACCCGCGGCAGGTAGTTCATTCATACCTCTTCATTTCTGTATTTCCCCAGCCAATAAACAGGGTCGCCAGGGTAACCTACAAATTTACCCTTAAAGAATGCAATGTAGAAACAGGAAGAATAATAGTTGACAAATTGGAATAAGAACATCTTCATGGTGAGGCTGTTTTCATAATCTGTCTGCGTCCTTGGTAGTTCTGTAGTTTAAGGGGTGAGGGAGAGAGAAATGGTTAACTCGAGAAGAGCTTTAGAGATCTGTATGTTGCAGACTTGAATACAATTTACATCTTTATAATTTAGATTATTTGGAGTTCTCTAATATACTGTAGCCATTATGTTAATTTCATGACAACGTGTTATAAAAAGGGGGGGAAATATGTGCTCTTCCACAGAAGAACAAGCAGCAATTCTCAATGCAAAAAGCCTCCAGCAGATTCAATACATAATGAACATAACATTTTGATGTGATGCAAATGAAAGAATATTAAAATGAAGCTACTTTAGATGCGCCAAAATAGGACAGCTCCTTTAATGTAAATGACCTGGATGGGAAGGAAACCAGCAGTGTTTGCTCTGTTTTCGCTATTTACTAAGGCATGAACAGTTTCAAACAGTGATTCTTTCCCTTTTTATTTACAAGAAAATGGCTACGCTATCTATAAACAATACCGAATGTAATTGAATGCATTATGCAGTGCTGGTCCATTTTCATAAGGCTGGAATTATTACAGTAATCTTCCGTGCTTTGTCAGTTTCATAAATATACAGCTGTAAACAATTGATCTTTCATGCTGGCTATAGAAGGGATTTCTTAGGCAAGGAGCTGAATGCCATTTCTTTGTTAACTGAGAAAGCCTGAACTTTAAAATCTTTAGAAGTCATTGCAAGCAGTGGTGGGAAAAGTTCTCAAGTACATGGCAGAGGCACCCTGTTTTGCTGAGTTACCCCTTAAGAACACAACGTTTTTCTCCATTTACTCTGAAAGGCTTCGTAGCTGGGCCACGATATCGTCTTACCAAAGTCAGTAATCATGATTGCTACTTTCTCATAGATCATGTTCAGAATCATAATGATGATGAAGCTTATGATGGAAGCAGAAACTGAAGTTGCTGCTTGTGGAGTCAAGTACTTCTGGATGGCTTCGGTGCCATTGATGTGCCTTGGGAGCGTTGCGGAAAACACCAGGAAAACAGACAGCCTGTAAACAATTATGCCAATAACCGAGGCAATAATGAGCAGGATCTGAAATCACAAGAGCAACATAACTGCTATGTAATA
Organism: Darevskia mixta; assembly: GCA_034641385.1. Taxonomy (NCBI): domain Eukaryota; kingdom Metazoa; phylum Chordata; class Lepidosauria; order Squamata; family Lacertidae; genus Darevskia; species Darevskia mixta. The sequence continues at coordinate 5,700,478 of JAWWNH010000105.1, forward strand.
AGTATGATATATTTTATGTGTCACACATAGCATACACACACACACACACACACACACACACACACACTTAATTGATGAATATAAACACAGTAAAGGTAAAGGTAAAGGGACCCCTGACCATTAGGTCCAGTCGTGTCCGACTCTGGGGTTGCGGCGCTCATCTCGCTTTATTGGCCGAGAGCCGGCGTACAGCTTCCGGGTCATGTGGCCAGCAGGACAAAGCCGCTTCTGGCGAACCAGAGCAGCACACGGAAACGCTGTTTACCTTCCCGCCAGAGCGGTTCGTATTTATCTACTTGCACTTTGACGTGCTTTCGAACTGCTAGGTTGGCAGGAGCTGGGACCGAGCAACGGGAGCTCACCCCGTCGCAGGGATTCGAACCGCCGACCTTCTGATCAGCAAGCCCTAGGCTCTGTGGTTTAACCCACAGCGCCACCTGGGTCCCTATAATAAACACAGTAACATATATAATTACATAAAAATTAAATGAAACTATAAATACAAATATATTAGATTTATACATTATTTAAAAGTGTGATTAAATGTATCAATAAGTATTTATATAATCATTAACACGCACTTTCCTTTATGCCACTGATTGATTGTATATAGCAATCGATATACTATTATTCTGAGGCATATACCTACAATGCATTTCGTTCCTCTCATAATTAAACTTCCTGAACATAATTATACTCCCAGATCGTAACTCAATTTTTAAGACATAAAATTTCCCCCAACAGTAAATATGGGTTCGCTGAATCTTAGGACTGCCATATGACCAGATTTTCATGGACAATACTGGGATTTCCAAGCCGGAATTGACATCTGGGGGGAATTTCTGGAGGGAAATTGTCCTGGATCTTAGGCAAGTCAATTGAAAAATTGTATTTTGGGGGCTTGCCTAGAAAGAAAAAGCTCGGCTCTCCCTAAAAAAAGCTCAACAACTTGTTGTCCTGGATTTTACTCCTTGAAAGCTGGCAACATATGACCTATGAATCTTCTACTTCATTTCTGGTACAGAAAACATTTCCACAACAGCATCCACAATATCTATTTGCTGCGGGAGAAAACATAAAGGTGAGCATAGGGAACTGGAAATGGAGGGTGAAAGGAAAAGTGGAGAAAGGGAGATAGACAGGAACACAAGAATAGCATGCAGTGCAGCACACTGTAATAAATTTCACCCCTACAGCCCTGATTATAATTTTAGCTTTGACTCTGCTCATTGCAATGTTCTTCCTTCTCTTGGCCCTGTGGTATGTTCCTTAAGAGGAAGATTACAGTAGCACTTTCATGACAGTACCTACAGCCGTGCTAATGACAACCCTACCACTGGCGTTGGCTAGTGCACACTGGAACTCTTTTTGAAATTCTTCCACGATGCCACACATTTCCCCCCATGGCTGGCTAGACTTCTTTTAGTTTCTCCTTTGAATTAAGGCTGGAATTGAGGGGGGGGGGGAGAAGAAAAGACACCCTGCTTTGCTCTCTTAATGAAACGGGTAAAGAAAAGACCCATTAATCTGTAACACACTATTGAACCAGATGCCTGGAACAACACATCTGAAAAAAGTGGCAGGGAAGGTAACGAGGTTTGGATTGACCATCACTTCATGGCAAAAACGTTGTTTTCTACCAAGTGCCAGGCCAGCCGTTGTCTATCTCAGCTCCCTGGAACATGAGTCCTATTATAGAAGCTGCTGGTATCATGTTCTGCTGTGCACATACGTATCATTTTTAGATGTTTTAAAACGTACCTTTGAAATATAACCTGTGAAGGAAATGAGCCAAAGTATTCCAAGAACTCAAGCTGATGCACAAGAGGTAAGAAGGGGGTTCAGAAGAGATGGGGGATCGAGATGGGAGTAAGGAGACAGAAATCCAGAAATGGAGCCACCAGGAGAGAAGTCCAGCTATGCAAAAACACCTGAAATTCAATGCAGGATAGCATAAAAAGAGGGGAAATGGGACAAGGGGAGGGATCAAGCCTGGCATAAGGAAGAAAGATGCTGGGCTTTCTTGGAGGTGAGGGAGAACAAAGTGAGGCATCCTTGCCATTCTGAGATCCAGTTTAAAGGCACAGTTGCTCGCATGGCTCAATTCTCGCAGTTCCTTGCACTGTCTCCTTTGAAAGGAGAGCTGTTTTTCAAAGTGTTCTTAAGACAAAAATAACCCATGAAAAGCTTTAAAATGTCAGGCCGGAACTTTCTCCGATATTAGATTTCCATGTGCAGAAATGTATTTCGTTTTTAAGAGAAGAAAAGTCCCATGCAATTCTGAAGCAGTACAGCCATGAGAAATGAGTCCACCACATGAACAACTGTCCTTCCGGAAGGGGGCCACAACCATTTAAGCTTTACAGAATCTATCAGGCTGACGAAGCTAAATAAATGACAAGCAGCAGTAGTGGAAAATTTACCCAGAATAAGACAGCACTCGTGCAGAAGGTCATCCTCATGCACTTTCCACAAGCTGTGTAGGGGATATGCTCTTCTTGCTGTGAAGAAAGGGGGTCGAGAAAGAATTCCCTTTGTTAAGAAGAAGAGTTTGGATTTGATATCCAGCTTTATCACTACCCAAAGGAGTCTCAAAGCGGCTAACATTCCCCTTTCCCTTCCTCCCCCACAACAAACACTCTGTGAGGTGAGTGGGGCTGAGAGACTGCAAAGAAGTGTGACTAGCCCAAGGTCACCCAGCAGCTGCATGTGGAGGAGCGGAGACGCGAACCCGGTTCACCAGATTACGAGTCTACCGCTCTTAACCACTACACCACACTGCACATTTCTTTTTCACGTAGCTCAGTGTTTCAGGAAAACAGTTCGTTTGTGTTTTTTATGTTTCCAGATTAAGATACTTTGCTTCACATATTGTCCTCAACCTGAGAATTATCTAGTTTTGAGAGGCTTTAGCGGGTTATGCTAAAATTACGTACTCCCAAAAAAACATGGGCTCCCCCGAAAAAACTATGCAACTAGTTCCATGCATCTAAAGGAGCTTTGGGTTTCTCACAACAACAGCTCTCTCAATGTCATTTAGGAAAAGGCTTTTGGAATTGAAAGGAATTTCAAAAACAGCGCACGATATCCCCAACACTGGCCCTGCTATTAGGTAGAGAGAAGTTGTTAAGCCAGGCGGCAGGTTTCGGGTGTCACGGAAGGGCAGAAAATGGTTAACTTATCTAATTTATTATCACTCTATCTTCCCTCTGAAGGTGAAAATAAACCAACCAGCACTGGGTACTAGGCACCATGACGTTTGTGTCAGTGTGTGGGTGACGGCTGTGGCGGGACCGTTCGCTGTTTTGCCTCAGGCGGCAAAAATGTCTTGGGCTAGCCCTAGATATACATTGGAGATATGCTCTTCAAAGGAGAAAAGGTTCCGAAGCACCTTGGCCATGCCTAAAGTAATTCTGTGGATCTTTTCCAAATGTATGAAAAATATATTGTGAAAAATATATTGACTTCTTTGAATTGCTGCCCTCTCAGTGTTTGGTTCTACCTCTCCTGCACTTGAATGATCACAAATATTTTCTGCTTTATCCATGGACAATGATTTGTTCCAAGGCAGGCATGCCTCTTCTCCCTCCCTGGCATCAGTTTAAAAGTTGCTCTACCACCTTTTTGATTTTAAGTAAAAGTAAAAGAAGCAAAATGTGCTTTTAAGTTTCTGTCAAAGGAAAAGCTTACCATTTGAAAGGATGATAGAAAATTCCCTTTGCTGAAAGCAGAGAGACAGCACTGAGATTTGCTTGAAATAATGCTCAAGATAATGCAGCTTCAAAAATCTCACCACTAATATTAGCAATTGTTTAACACAAGATGCAAGCAATTTAGATCCATTCAGGTCAATAATCAACTGACTTAAAAGTAAAAGTAAATTATACTCGCTGTGCAATAACAAATAGGTATCTGATCACCATAGCATAACCTGAAAGCAGTTTTCCCCTAGGTGAGAGTGGTAGGTGATATGCTTTATGGTGTTATTACAAAAACATTAAAGAATTGGCAACAAAGCACAAAACAGTGAGAAAAACAATTTCATTGCTTTTCAGCACCAAAAATGGAGAACAAAAGATTTTTTTTCAAAGGGCTGAAGCTAGATTTCAATACTGGAGGATAATAATGTTAGAATAAAAATATTATAGGAAAAATGCCACATATTCATAAATGCTAATCTGGAATTCTCCATGTTCGGGAAGATGATATTAGGTGCAAATTAGCTGGCATGCCTTCATGAGTATCAATATTCTTGCTATATTGTACTACAGAATTAAACAGATAAAGCTCAGGTGAGATATTTATTTAGGTCAATTTTGCAAATTGAATTTAATGCATAGGTGTATAAACATCAATACCAGCCATGTATCATAAAAACTCTTAATATCTAAGCTATATTCGGTCTTCATAAAATTAAAATAGCTTCTTGCCATTCCTCAGCCAAATACAGGTATATATCGTTAAGCTTGACATTTTAGCCACCTTCCAATTTTTTGCGGACCATTCTTTCAGAGTAAGGACAAAGTCATCACACCATTTATTGGTAATGAAACTATTTGCGACTGTTTGCAACGAATTCCAGACTCTTTCAGACAACTCAAAGTACTGCAGCTGTTGTTTTTGTTTAACCAGTAAAGCCCTGAGTATCTCAGGGAGCTTCTTTCTCCCATACAACTTGCATAGTGTTTTAAGTTCTGCCAATAAGTTCTGCTCTGGAGTTTGTCCTTGAGAAGATAAGGATTCCAGGCATCAGAAATTCCGTCCCCTGGGAAGTTCCAGCAGTAGTCTCTGCTCAGAACTAGGCAGTGGGAGGTTGTTCCACTAGAGCTAATGGGGCACAGCCCTACCAAGGACAATGGCTAGTGAATACAAAAAAATAAATAAAATGAAATAAAAACCACATACTGTTTCACACACAATTAATCCTTCCATTTGAACTCAAGAGAGGCTCTGCAGACATTTCTGTCAATCTACCATTCTCCAGCCAATCAGATCTCTGAACCACTCAGCCAGTCCATATCCAAAAGTATAGCTCAAAGCAAAGAGGTCCCTCTCAGGTATCTCTGAGCAGAAAAGCCATGTGAAAGTTGAATATTGCTGGTGAAAGCATTGTTATTCAAAATTAGTTGGTTTCTAACTTTTAAATATATATATATATATAGAGAGAGAGAGAGAGAGAGAGAGAGCTAGCTTTAAATTGCTTTATACTGTAAAAATTGGATTTATTTTCATGTGTATGTTTGGGGTTTTTTGGAAACCACTTGTGAACACTAAAAAATAAAAGAAAAATAAAATCTGGTGCATCAATATTACAATAAATAAATAAAGTTCTGTTCACATGGCACCCATTGCAGTCATAGAGTGATTTTCTTTTTCATCATATAGCTTTAGATTTGTGTTGTAGTATATTATGCAAGCACCTGCCTCACACCCAACATCATATTAAATAGTTCCCCTGCTTTAGAAAATATAAATCAACTCATTTCAGATGGAGGTTATGGGAAGGCATTGTAAACTATCCCCCTTTACTCCATAATCCTCCACGTAAATTACAATCTGCTAGGATATATATCCTTTGAGTCCTAGTTATGGCTGATGACATGAGCCTTATTTATTGACGGCGAGACTTGCCCTCAGAACAGCCTCCTTTCCAGGATGAAATAAAGTTCTAATATGAGAACTTTACTAGGTCATTAGAATAAGTTTGGGTCTTTCCCCCCAGAGCCAAACTATGAATTTAAAATGCGCAGTACTCAGACAGTGACAAACTTATTATATAATTGAATACGTAATTGAAATATAACAGAACGAGGGCCAGAGCTCAGTAGTGGAGCATATCCTTTAAATGTGTGAGGCTCTTGGGATGAATTCCCAGGCTAGGAAAACTCCTGCCTGAAACCCAGGAGAGCAGCTGCCAGTCTGTGTGAACAGATGGGTTAGCGGTCTGCTTTAAAGCTCGTTCACCCTTCCACACTAGAATGCATGGGTCCGAATGGTTTTCTGCTTGATCCATGCTTTCTTAGGCATGGGTCTGAGCAGCTTTCCGTTTGTCCCAGGGGCGTAGTGTAGGTTGCCAGAGCCCGGGGCCATGCAGAGGGGTGGGAGGTAAGGAAGGAAACACACTTGTGCATTCAACTGCTTAATGGTATCCACATCACCCAGAAGATCACAGCCACTGAGATAAGAAAAGAAGAGCCATTCCATTGTCTGGAGCAGGCACAGGCAAACTCCGGCTCTCCAGATGTTTGGGACTACAATTCCCATCATCTTTAGCTAACAGGACCAGTGGTCAGGGATGATGGGAATTGTAGTCCCAAACATCTGGAGGGCCGGAGTTTGCCTATGCCTGGTCTGGAGAGGTCACTTGGTCTGGAGAGGTTCACATGGAGAAGCCATTTCCAATGGAGCCCAGCAAAAGAAACGTGCAGCTGTATTAAGGCAGCAATGGGTATTGAAATTTTGTGCTCCTAACAATTTTGCACCCAGGGCAACTGCCCCGTGCCCACCTCCACTACACCACTGGTATGCCCCGCCACTTTCCCTGGGGAATCCCCCTCTTCACTGCTGAATTGGAGCAAACGTCAATCCTTGGGAAACTCAACTTATGTTTGCTCTGATTCTGTGGTAAGGAGTGGCTTTCCTTGGGGAAGCAGTCGGACAAGTAGAAGTGTGGACGACCCCATAAGTATATGGAACCTCCCTATGCTCTTATGTAAAGCTTCTTTACTGCCACTCTATTCTCTGTTAGCAAAATCTCTTGGTTAATCAAAGATTATTTTGTCCTCTTAATTTTGAGAAATTCTTGTAGGATTTCAACTGGCAACACATTTGCCAATTTTCGTTATGAAAAGCTGACAGCCTCTGAAGTGGTGAGAATCGATGTAACTGTTAGCAAAGACAAAGATGATCTCATCACACTAATTCACTTCACTTAAATGTCTGATCTGACTTCTAAAACAACCCTGTCAGAATTTCTAGGTTTTTAAAAAATATCTTTATATTTTGAGCATCTTTAAGCATCAATACTGCTGAAAACCAAGACTGAATAATAGGAACTGGAATAAGACTGTAAAAAGCCACTATATCTCAAAACTAGCGTCTGCTCTCGCCTAGTACTGCCAACAGTGATGTGGACTTCAAATTCATCCTCCCAACATTTCTCTGATGAAAATAGGGACATCCTATACCATACCCTCCAACATTTCTCCAATGGAAATAGGGATGTCCTAAGACCTAAGGAAAAGTGGGACCTTCCAGGATCAAATCAGAAACCAGGACAGCTTCTGTAAATCCAGGACTGTCCCTGGAAAATAGCGACACTTGGAGGGTCTGTCAACTCAGATCTTAGTTATTGCATCTAACTAAGTTATACTCAGAGAAGAACCATTGACATTAACCAGCCTATGTTAGTCATGTTTGCTCATTTATGCCAATAATTACTAACAGTGAATACAACCCCAAGTTTCCTGAAGACGCTTTTCCAAGCCTTTCCACCCAAAACTCCTGAGGTTGGAGTTTTATCTATGTAATATTTTATTTTATATATTATTTGCTTAAGGTATCAATACCAAGGCAGGGCACAACATAAAAAATGCAAGTTAAAACTACCAGTAATCAACAACATTCTTAAAAATATCAGCAAACAAGGGCAAAGTAATGCCAAGTTGTGATTCTTTGTCTGTATAACATGATATTCAGCTTAGCTGATATACATTTCTACAAATAGATATGGCTCCTGACAAAAACACTGGACTTGATAGAGTCCAAAGAACTTGTTTTATAATATTTCCAAGCACATTAAAAAAAAAAACCCTATCCAGACCTGTGTTATTTCGTTCACTACGACGCGATGGCATCTTGCTTCATATTCGGGACGTATTTGTTCCTCTTGCTCCAAGAACTCAACAGTGTCCCATTCATATTCCAGCTCAGCCTGCCGTCTTTTCCAAAACTCCAGAAACAAAGTAACTGATGAAAGAAGGATTAAGCAAGGATAATTTTAGCTGTTGAGGATTACAAATCCAAGGTTTATTAGTTTTCCTTGCTAATCTGTGAAGAAATGGAGTAAAATCTTGCCGGTTAATGGAACGGCAATCAGGTGTTTATAAGGAAAACTGGAAACTATTTTTTGTTGTTGTTTTTGCTTAGATCGTCTTCTTTTTGTGATGCATCATTATTTCTATACGTGCAGAAAGAACTCACAGCAGCCAGTGTGGCCAATGGTCAGAAATTATGTGAGCTGTACTTCAATAACATCTGGAAGGCCACAAGTTCTCCACTCCTGACCTAAAACATACTCAGCTTTCCTTTATAGATACACATTGTAGGGGAAGGTTACCACTGTTTTTCAGGGACCCTTCTCTGCTGTTACTGTTCTTTTCATTGAGAAACCCCTGGTAAATTTCAAGGTGCTGGCTTTGGTGTATAAAGCCCTATACAGTTTGGGACCAGGATACCCAAAAGATTGTCTCACACCTTATATACCCAAATGATCAAAGTACTGTGCAGATGAGGGGCCTTTGCCAGAAGCCATATTACCATGAGGTCCTTTCTGCACAATGTAGGAATTGGGCCTACATTGATTACAATGGAGAAAAGAGGAATGCTTCACTAATGTTGCAAAAACTGTGCCTTTTGAGCACATATGGAAGCTTAAGGACATAAGGAGAGCTGAGCTCCTCTGGACTGGGCCAAAGGCCCATCCAGTCTAGCCCTACATCCTCACAGTGGCCAATTGGATGCCTATAGAAAGCCCCAAAGCAGGACATGACTGCAACAGCAGCATATGTCACATACAACGAACAAAGCAACTCAATAACAGTGCTGGATAATGTGCTTTCTTCTAGCTACACGTTGCCTCAATATACTTTTTTGTAATCCACAGCTCTTGTTAGAAACTTGAGGATCTCTTTTTTATTTAGGAAAGCTGTGGGTAATGTGTACTCTCTCTCTCTCTCTCTCTCTCTCTCTCTCTCTCCCTCCCTCTCTCTCTCTCTCCCCCCCGCCCCTCTCTCCTGATGCAATGCTAACTCAACCATGGTGTTTTTATTATTAAAGATTTCTTCGTTTACAAAAATACGTGCATTGTCTCTTTTTCTAAGTTGTGTTTTCTACAGATCACTTTCACTTGTGGTGAGACAATAGTGTTGCATGCAGTATTAGGTTGGGAAGAAAAGAGGGGGAGGTGGGAGGTGGCAATGCTCCTATTCTTCTACTTAGTGTATGTGTGGGGTTTTAACTCAGCCATGGTTAAGACCAGAACAAGGGCCTGGGACTTACCCCCACCTGTCTTTGGTATACATTGCCCCTGTTCACCTTAACCATGATTGGTGCCTGCCCTAAGTAGAGTTTTCAGTTAGCAAGGATTTGAATCTTGCAGAAGCTATGCTGTTATGACACCACTGTGGGAGGTGTACATGTTAATATAATGCACTAAAATAATGTGTTGCATCATTGGAAATCCCTGTATTAAATTATAATAGAACCAAAAAGCCATTTCGCACGGTGAAGCAGTTGGCTATTGGGTGACATGACCCATGGGTACTTCGGTAAGTTGCGCTTCCATTACTGTAATTATTATTGTTTATAAATATTTAAGAATTGCGCATTACCGGCAAGTCTTTTATATTCAATTTAAATGTTGTAGAAAATAGGTAGTTTTGGTCCATTTTAATGTTAAGTGTCTGAGAACTAAGTTGCAACATACTTAACATTGAAAGCCTGTTGTTGTCAATTTGAAATATTTGCCTAAAATGTTACAACGGCACCTTTCTGTATATTCACCTTTACAGAGTGCTAATGGTGGCCTAAGTATTACTTGACATACTGTGCAATTAGATTTCAATATAGCACTAATTTTAATTACCAGCAAGCAAGCATGGTGATTAAACAGGGTGGATTAATGCTAGTTATTGTGACCTTGTAAATAGCATCTATTCAGTGAAACAAGATGCTTTCTGGGTAAAAAAAAACCCCAACAACCCAAAACTTTACTATGACCATTTAATACGTTAGTTGCTAACAACTGTTGTGTGTATAGAGTCATAATAGAATAGAATAGAATAGAATAGAATAGAATAGAATAGTAGAGTTGTAAGGGACCATGAGGATCATCTAGTCCAACCCCCTACACTGCGGGACTCTTTTGCTCAACATGGGGCTCAAACCCATGACCCTGAGATTAAGAGTCTCATGCTCTACCGACTGAGCTATCCAGGTGTGCGGTAGTATATGAACTAATAAAATGAGGAAAGATGCAAACATTTTCTCAGTCACACTAGTGCCTCTTTCCTGATGTAATAGTTTATCACATGCAGGGTTCTTTTTAAAGGGGGAGCACACAAAAATATGAAACCCTTACCTGCAGTCTGAAATGGGACCCTCCAGAAGTCTACCCATAGCAACAAAGCCATATTTTGGCTTTGGTTTGGATTTTAACCCCCTCCCCAAAAAATCCCCCTGCCTCAAATAATGTATTTGAAATTAGCTTACCCCATACTCCCATAAATACTGCAAACACAAGTGTTCCGAAGCTATCGAAGATACACAGCTTCTGGAAAGCATTCAGAAAAATAGGGGTTAGCATACAATTTTGCATTGTCTTTTGGCACAGCTAAAGAACACAGGCTGTTACACAACACCTAATTTCATAAGAGGGGCTACCTATGCATGGAAACAGATTTTCACATGCAGACCATCTCTTCCGCCATGGAAATGGAAGCCCCACATAGACCTCTGCATTTGGCATTGCTGCAGTATGCATACAATGCCATAAGAAAAGCATTCCTTATCATTTATGGGGAAGGGCTGAACTCAGTCATCTCCTTGCTGCTTTCTTGCCCCACAGCTAATCAGCTGAAGACATTGACCATCTGTTAGCTAGAGGGGAGGAAGCGTTTGCCAACTGGAAGCAATGGCGATGGCACACAGCTTGCTACTGTTTGAGAAGTTGCCTTGATAACAGTCTGCATTTTATAGTTAAATAAAGTTTCCTTTTTTAGTGTTCTGCCAAGTTTTAGAAAGCAGAACTGTAATGCCAATGTAGTCCCACATTATGGAAATGGCAAAATATGTGATACATAAGGTTTTTTGGTGTTTTTTTTTTAAAGTCAAATCAATTTATAAAGCTCACTTATCCTGAAAAGAGAGGCAAAATATGTTTCAGTGTTGGGAATATTAAATGCATACATAAAAACCTGAGCAAACTGAAAACAAATGAAATGTCAAAAATTATATATTCCCAATGTGATGGCAGCAACCATCAGATGATAATATGATTGTGCAAAACTAATATCACAGATTAGCAGCTCCAGCTGTTGCATTCTTATCATCATATAAACAAAAGATCTACCAGTGGAAGGCATGCTATAATGTGATAAGCTTATCACATGAAAAGCATGCTAAGTCTAGGTCTATTAAAACACACACATATTTAAAATGATTTCATATCTTTGCTGTTTATTCAATTTCTTTCACTTTCATCTCTATCATATCCCTTATATTACTCTTCAACGCAACCAACACGGCTACCTACCTGTACCTATTACTTTTCTAAAGTGAGGTTTGGGTTGCTCTATTTATGAAGGAGAAGAAAACAGTTTGTGGCCAGGTCAGCCTTGCTGTAAGAAGCACCAGACTATCACTCCTCCTTCTTCAAACACAGATGCGCAGGACAAACCACATGTAAAGGTAAAGGTACCCCTGACCATTAGGTCCAGTCGCAGACAACTCTGGGGTTGCGGTGCTCATCACGCTTTACTGGCCGAGGGAGCCAGCATACAGCTTCTAGGTCATGTGGCCAGCATGACTAAGCCACTTCTGGCAAACCAGAGCAGCGCACGGAAACGCCGTTTACCTTCCCGCCGAGCGGTACCTATTTATCTACTTGCACTTTTAACTTAACCTTCCCTCAAGTTCAATTATTGTAATCAGTAAGTTGCATTTTCCCCTTTTCATTAGTGGTCTCGTATTATTAATTAGCATCCATCCTCTTTTCTTTTTTCTTTTGCATGTATTTCCAACTTCGCTTCAGAATAAAATTTCATGCCCCGGAAGACAATGTCTTTCCATATTCTGCAAGAGTAAATGTTGTTGTTACCTTGGACGATTCGCAGGTGATTGTGAGGTTCCAGTATGTACATTCTTGATCACATTGGGGGCACATGATGATTTTACCTCCTATGTTCGGGTCACAGACTTCTTGGCTAAAAGTAAAAGGATCCATCTGAGATGCTGAGTAATTCAATGAACAAATTGCTTAATTCACTGCGTTCATAGTTCTCCCTGCATGCTATATTCCCTTAAGTTTCCACTTTGCAGTTACTTCAATAAGGCCAAAGTAGACTTTACGTACAATAGTGCTTTTTACCATAGTGACTCATATATACAGAAAAAAACAAGTTATGGAGAAGCGATAACTTCTCCATAACTCCATTCTCCGTGAAAATGATTGAGTGGAGGAATTGCTTAATCTTCTCCCGTCTTCTGTTGCTCTTTCCAAAATGCCACCCCTCCAAGTGACTTCTTGCAATTGAGTTCCAAAAACATATTCTATATGTACACTGCAGTAACTTATATTTCATTGCTCTTCAGCTACAATCCTAAAACCCCTTGTGTAGCATAGCCCTGTTGATTTCCACCTTTATTTTCCCCCATCACTATTTTGTGTTTTATTATATTATCGTTAGCATCACAATTTTTTAAATTCATAAATCAAACTAATATTTATACGGGTTTGTGAGTTTCAACAGCAGATTTTTTTCAACTGATTTCAGCTGAGAGTTGTATATAAAAGAACTGCTGAGATTTCCCTCTAAGCCCATGGTATGTCCAGAAGAGAGGATCGTTAAAGATCTTCAAAATATATTACTCTAGAGAACTATGAAACAAAGGAATAAGAGCAGAGATAAAAAAGAAGTTTGGGAAATTGGTCATCGATGATAGGAGATTTGTGGGGCAATACAGTACCACACACTGAAATTAGCTGGCCTTAGCATACTTTAACCTTTTCACACTGAATGCATACCCTCCAACATTTCTCTGATGACAGATGTCCCATTCCATAATGATAATTTTACTATTTATACCCCACACATCTTACTTGGTTGCCTCAGCCACTCTGGGTAGCTTCCAACATATATAAAACATAATAAAACAAAAAACATTTGTTTAAAAAACTTCCCTATACAGGATTGTCTTCAGACAGCTCAGGGGTCAGATAACTCCATACCCTCCAACATTTATCCAATGACAATAGGGACATCCTAAGAAAAAGCGGGGTATTCTGGGATCAAATCAGAAACCAGGACGGCTTCTCTAAATCAGGGATGTCCCTGGAAAATAGGGACACTTGGAGAGACTTTGAATGTGGTTACTCAGTAGTAAAAGGGGTGGCATCTTTTTCTAATCTTTCAAAAGATGTTTGAACACTTAAACAATAACTTGACCATTCACATATTATTATAAAACAACTAGTAGTGCAATCCTATGCATGCATGCTCATTAGGCTGCGGTCTCAACCCCACTGACTTGAGAGCAATCGCCATTGAATTATGAGTCGATATGTTTGAGATTGCACTGAAAATCCTACTGGGTTCTGCTGAACTCTGGAACAGCAAATTATTATTTGGGAATGGTCCGCTTAATGACGTTTGGATCTTTATGCTGTATCATATGCATGTTGGATCATATGCAACATGAACGGCACGAACTGTTGCAGGTTACCTCCAAGTGCAGTTGTCCTTCATGAAATAGCCATACAAAAAGCACCCAAGTCCAACAACTGCTGCCAGGAGTAACATCTGAGTATAGAATCCCAGCCAGGCAAAATAGATTCCAATTTTCTCCCCATAATATTTCCTGCAGATAAAAACACATATTTAGAAACTACGAATGGATATGCATTTCCTCTCAATCCAATAATTAGGGGAAGCGAGAAACTCCTTATATTTAATGCTGACATGCATGGATCATTGTGTACTGCCATCAGTTTTGTGCTTCCAGATTTCTTAAAGCAGGCTTCCTCAACTTCGGCCCTCCAGATGTTTTGAGACTACAATTCCCAGCATCCCTGACCACTGGTCCTGTTAGCTAGGGATCATGGGAGTTGTAGGCCAAAAACATCTGGAGGGCCGAGGTTGAGGAAGCCTGCCTTAAAGGAATTGAACCTTGAGGCCTCATTTTCTGTATTTATGAATGATCTCCAAGAGCATTCAGAAGCAGCGATGCCATCTTTTTTTTTTTTTGCCCTAGCAAGTTTAACAAGACACTTCCTGGCACAGAGGTACAGAAATAGAAAATACCTTTTGTCTTTTAAATTTCTGCTTGTCACACAGATGTTAAGAAACCTTGGGAGCCTTGTCCCAAAGGAACTCTATCAGAGCACCACAATAACAATTTCATTTGCGTTAAAAATTGTATAATATTCACAGTGGATTCTCTACTAATGTGAAACCTCCTTATGTTGGAATTTTGCTAAAGTGCAAGCCTGGTAATTTTTGGTTTAGGGCTAAGTTTTTATAGCTTTTGCTAAACTTTTTTTTTTTTTTTGGTTAACAAGTTTATTTCATTTTTTAGAAACCTAGTTTCAAAGATTTCCATTTATGCTACAGTGTTAGGGATAAGGCCAATTATAAATATCAAGAAACAAATACCGGTAATTTAGTTGCATGAAAACTGCAATCCTATGCAGACTTAGACAATGACTTATGAGTAAGTCCCACTGAATGAGAAGGGGGTATACATTGGATAGACATGCATAGAATTGTGCTGCAAATTACATGGCTTTGAGATAACTTCCAAGTGGGACCTTGGTTTTCTTATTCATTACACAAATATATTTAGGCATCTTGAACATTCTCACAAATATGTAACAAGTAGATGATTATACAAAATCAAACTGTCTCCGAGGAACATCAAGAGAAACAAATTAACATGACTAATTAAAGCTAAAGGGACCCCTGACCATTAGGTCCAGTCGCGGATGACTCTGGGTTTGCGGTGCTCATCTCGCTTTATTGGCCAAGGGAGCCGGCGTACAGCTTCCGGGTCATGTGGCCAGCATGACTAAGCCGCTTCTGGTGAACCAGAGCAGCGCACGGAAACGCTGTTTACCTTCCCACCGGAGCGGTACCTATTTATCTACTTGCACTTTGACATGCTTTCGAACTGCTAGGTTGGCAGGAACAGGGACTGAGCAACGGGAGCTCACCCCATTGCAGGGATTTGAACCGCCGAGCTTCTGATTGGCAAGCCCTAGGTTCTGTGGTTTAACCCACAGTGCCACCCGTGTCCCTCAAGGTGACTAATTAGAGTCCCTCAAATATTCTGTGTCCTTTTTTTTTTATACAGATAGTACTTCTCTGTAGGAATTGGTGGATGATGACACACACTTGACTAACCTACCTGCACTCTGCATGTTTTCTCTATAAATAATGATTATATATGGAGCAGGGAGGGATCACATTAGAAGAGGACTTTCAGCCTCTCTCATGCTTGTCCATACCTACCTGACAAGATCCAAGGGCTGTAACTTGAAAATATTTCGAGGATGAGCCCATTCTCTGTACAGCAGGTAACGTTCATTTGGACAATTGGGATCCTGTGACTGGTAGTTGAATCTTGACTGTGAAACAGAGGATTGAGTGGATAATTAAAGAATTCCCACCTCCTTGAAGGCACAGTTCATGTCATGCCTTTTTAACGTCAGCTGTTGTTCAGTCCCCTGCCAAAAATGGAA
The DNA here is from genome assembly GCA_034641385.1 of Darevskia mixta. Classification (NCBI taxonomy): domain Eukaryota; kingdom Metazoa; phylum Chordata; class Lepidosauria; order Squamata; family Lacertidae; genus Darevskia; species Darevskia mixta. The sequence continues at coordinate 5,716,214 of JAWWNH010000105.1, forward strand.
TCACTTCTCTTGTAGCATTTGCAGTGCCTACCAGGAAATGCCTGAGGGTCAAATTACACCATTTTTCATTTAGAGGAAACTACAATCTGATGTTTTATCATCATCATTATTTTTGTAATGCTGCTGCTGTAATGTGCCGCAGCAGTCATAAATGATTTCCTGGTAGCTGCTGCAATTGACACAGAAGCTTCCCACACTATGCAGAAAAAAACCACAGAGACAGTTAATGCTGCCCGTTTTGACATGTGAATGTCTGAGGCTGTTTCTAGCTTCCTTTGAATGATAAGAGATATTAAGTAGAATAGTCTTCTTCAACCTGGTGCCCTCCAGGAGCTGTTGGACTCTTGAGGTCCCATCAGTCCCACTCAGCATGGCAAACGGTCAGGGAAGATGGCATACCCTCCAAGCGTCCTGATTTTCCAGGGACAGCCCAGGAATTACAAAAGCCATCTTGGCTTCTGATTTGATGCTGGAATGTCCCTATTTCCCCCTCCAGTGCTGTTGCTGCCGAGCTCAGGAAGGAGATTGAGCCTGTGCTTTTCCCGAGCAGAGGTGGCAAGGGATCATCTTGTTGCCTCTCTGTGGTCTTTCCCTGGCTGCTACTGTCAGCCACCTCTCTTGAGGGGAAGATGCTGCGACTGAGGCCCAGCACCAAGTGATGCATCAGTGTCGCACTAAAGGTAAAGGTAAAGGGACCCCTGACCATTAGGTCCAGTCGTGGACGACACTGGGGTTGCGGCGCTCATCTCACTTTATTGGCCGAAGGAGCTGGTGTACAGCTTCCGGGTCATGTGGCCAGCATGACTAAGCCGCTTCTGGCGAACCAGAGCAGCACATAGAAACGCCGTTTACCTTCCCACTGCTGCCGTACCTATTGATCTACTTGCACTTTGACGTGCTTTCGAACTGCTAGGTGGGCAGGAGCAGGGACCGAGCAAAGGGAGCTCACCCCATCGCGGGGATTTGAACCGCCAACCTTCTGATCGGCAAGCCCTAGGCTCTGTGGTTTAACCCACAGTGCCACCTGCGTCCCCCAGTGTTGAACTAGTTGCATTTTATTTTTTATATTATATTTATTTATTTTCAAAAAGTGCAAACATAACAAAAAAAGAGAAGGAAAGCAAAGAACAAAACATGTGAATCACAAAACACCGCAGTCTAGAAGGACAAAAGCACAAAGATGGATAATAAAGCATTACCTCACAAAAATATTTTGTTTACAAATAATAAAGATATATAAAATTAAGAGTTTTCTTCACCTTTGAGAGAGCCATCGTTATAGAAAATAAAGGTTTCATAACACCAGTTTTATTTCAGCTCAAAGAATTGTTGACAGCCTTGGGACAAGGTGATTGCACTAATCAAGAGAGAAAGCTCTGCTGTGAGTCTAAGGGGCAAAAGCTACCTGCCACAAGCATGGGGCAAATTGGCATCTCTGGGTTAAAAGAAAGGAGGAAAAATGTGCATGGCTAAAGAATAAGCCAACCCAGAGCTCAGGAATTCTATTTCAAAACCAACATGGAAGATATGAAAAAATAATGCTGAAAATAAAGCCTGGGTTTTCATCTTTTGTTGCAGCTTGAAAATAAGAAAACGTATAAAGAAATAATCCTATTGTTTCTTTGTCTCATTCACTGAGATTTAAAATAACCATTTTACTCCATCTGAGTACTTTTAAAAGTTTAAGAACCTTCCTTCAAATGACGCTAAGCATAATTAATTTTGTTATTTGGTCCATGGGCCAATATATTCCCCAATACAAGATGGTATTTTGCACAGACCCCTCTAAATATACAGTGGTACCTTGGGTTAAGAACTTAATTCGTTCCGGAGGTCCGTTCTTAACCTGAAACTGTTCTTAACCTGAAGCACCATTTTAGCTAATGGGGCCTCCAGCTGCTGCTGCGCTGCCAGAGCATGATTTCTGTTCTTATCTTGAAGCAAAGTTCTTAACCTGAAGCGTTATTTCTGGGTTAGCGGAGTCTGTAGCCTGAAGCGTCTGTAACCTGAGGTACCACTGTACATAATTCTTTTAAAGACACTGAGGGCAAAAGCCAGGTAGTGACTTTGTTAAAACTGTGTATAATCTATCTATCTATCTATCTATCTATCTATCTATCTATCTATCTCTATCTCTATCATCTCATCTATAATCACTTATTGTTTGTCCATTTTGCAATATTCCAGAAAAAGTATTGTTTGTCCACTGCAGCAGCTGCAAAAGAGACAGTCCACAATTTGGCATACAGGGTGCTTCCAGATTGCTATGGTTTTTGGGTGTAATTTTGGTTGTCAATCACATACCAACATATTCAATTACAATTGCTTTGGTGACGTTGTGCAACAAATTCACTCCCAAATCAGGCTTTTTGTGATAAGCAAAACTGCACTGGAAAGTGTATGATGATAATTCCTTGATGAAACACTAATATTACCTTCCCACAAACAAATCAGAATGAATGCTCAATATGTAGCTAATGTTTCTTTTTTTTAGCCTCTTTGCAGTTTTTGCGCAAGCAAATCAGGATGAATGTTCAACAAACAGTTTAAAAGGCCAGCTAGTTTTTTCTTATTGGCTTCTATAGAACCTTTTGTATCATTGTTTCTAGGATTATTTCTAGGATTGCAGGGTTGTTTCTTTGGTTTTTCAGAAAGATACTTTAAAAAAAAAATATTGGACTTACATCATGGAGTGGAAAAGCTGCTTTGTAGATCCCAGAGTCCAGTAGCTTATTGATTCCAAACTTTCTCACGTTGTCTCTTATAGCATATTCCCCACGGCAAAGAATAAAGTGAACCTGAAAAAGCCCCAAAGTTCTTTATTAATGAAGAATTAGACCAGGATAAGCTCAGGGGACATCTATCATGTGGTAGGAGTGTCTAAAATTATGCATTGTCTTGATCAGTGGTCTCCAACTGGTCCAGACCAAATACCCACCACCGACTCCCAACCTGCAAAGGGGGACCGACTTTTACAAATTCACTTCTGATGTATACTTAATAGTGCTAATCAGTCACATTATTAATCCAAAAATGGCAGCTCATGGAGCAATATACATCGTGTTCCTTAAGTATTACTACTAAATGAAAACCACTGAAGTGGGCAAGCAGCCTGAACAGATATTCTGAAATGGGAGGTAGGTTTACGCTGTGAATCAGGGAGAAAGGAAATGGAAGCAGGATCAGTTGAGGCATTTGGAACTTGGCAAATGGACAGAGAGAGGCTTCTCTGCCCAGCAAGGAACTTCCCCCCTGACTCAATCCTATTTCAGATTGCAGTGAGAGGAGTGAGCTCCTTCTAACTCTCATGTTCTGCAGCCAGACTCCTGTTGTCACTTGCAGAACTGAGCTACCCACCACAAGTGTCCCAATTTTTCAGGGACAATCCTGGAATTACGAAAGCCATCCTGGATTCTGGTTTTATCTTGGAATATCCCTATTTCCCCCACCAGTTCTACCACTGCTGAGCTTGGGGAGGAAGATGAGATGGTGCTTGTTCCATGAGATGGTGGTTGTGGCTGCAAGGAAGCGTCCTGTTGCCTCTCCATGGCCTCTCCATCGCCGCCACTGTCGGTCTCTTCACTTGGGCAGCTTGTAGAGACTGCTGGAGTGTGGGTGAGGAGGAAGAGAGACTGCGGCTGCTGTGGCCCAGCCCTGTGTGATGCACCAGGGGCAGGCAGAGGGCAGAGCTGCCCTGGACGGGAAGAAAGGGGGAGCAAAGCAGAGCACAAGGATTCTTGATTTTTTTAAAATAAAAAAATGCTTTGTGCGTCTGCATCTAATGTTCCCATTTCTAAAGTTTATTTGTTGGTGTGTGCTTTCCTTTTTGTAAATCTACCAAAATTAAAATTAAAATCGGGATTAAGGAGTTTTCTCAGGATGGGAACACTTCCGAACAAAAACATTTGTGATTCTGAAGGACAGAGAGTGGTTTTCTTGAAGGCACAGAGGCTGCAGGGGACAATATGTGTGAGTCATGGCCCACAGCAGGCATAGGCAAACTCGACCCTCCAGATGTTTTTGGACTACAACTCCCATCATCCCTAGGTAACAGGACCAGTGGTCAGGGACGATGGGAGTTGTAGTCCCAAAACATCTGGAGGGCCGAGTTTGCCTATGCCTGGCCCACTGGCTACACTTGCTCACATAACCATGTGATCCAGCACCGAGGGCCTTCTGGCGGTTCCCTCACTGTGAGAAGCAAAGCTACAAGGAACCAGGCAGAGGGCCTTCTCGGTAGTGGCGCCCGCCCTGTGGAACACCCTCCCAGCAGAGGTTAAAGAGATAAACAACTATCTGACATTCAGAAAATACCTGAAGGCAGCCCTGTTTAGGGAAGTTTTTAACCTGTGATAATTTAATGTATTTTAATATCTGTTGGAGGCCACCCAGAGTGGCTGGGGGGACCCGGCCAGATGGGCGGGGTACAAATAATAAATTATTATTATTATTATTATTATTGATAAAGACCAGGAAAAGTTGTGGGAGTAAAAACTCCCACAGCAGAATGAGCCAAAAGTTCTCATTTGAGCCAAAGTCAGAGGAACGTGGGAAGTTACCTTATACTGACTCAGACCATTGGTCCATGTAACTCAGTATTCTGTTCATTGTTTGACAGCAGGCTTTCCAATGTTTCAAACAGAAGCATTTTCAAGTTCAATGTAGAGATACCAGAGGCTGAACTGAGGACCTTTTTCCACAACAAAGCAGGAGTTCTCTCACTGAGATTTGGCTCTTCTCCAAGTAATGAACCTTCTCCAAGCTACAACCCATCCCCAGAGATGGATTGTACAGTGCAAAACATTGTTCGTGCATTGTTTGGCTGGTCTGATGCTCAAAACAGCTAGAAAAAAAACATAGGTCTAGATATCTACACCAACAGAAAGTAAATTCATCATTACGTAAATGTTGGGAACTTACTATCCGGCTCCTGGTTGCTGGATTGAAGAAAGTGTCCTTGTCCTGTATGTAAAAGTCTGACAAACGGTCGTTTTCAAATGGCGCAGTGAAAAACTCCTGCTCTGGTTTGATGATATTTTCATCCACACTGAAGAATCTGGTAATCCACTTAAATGGTGAGTCACGGGTTTTCAGGTCATTGGGTTGCAGGGGCAATTTGATGTGCATAATTTCAGCGAAGCTGCACAGCAGTTCCCAAGGTGCGTGCACTTTTACAAATATAAGCTTTTCATCCACGACCTGCAGTGAATGAATATTCATATATAAATTTCATCCCTGTTTTAAGCCATTACCAGCAAAGGACTACCCAGGGACATTTTTGGACAAACTCAGCTGAGAAGTTCTCTTTGACACACCAATATCAATAGGAGCATCATAAGATTACAACTGGAAAGGTGGTGCTTAATTTCTAAGAGTGCAAGTCATTATCCTCCCCTAACCTGGCACACTATTGGTTCTTCAGGGATTAAAGTGTGAATAGGAAAGATAGGTGTTCAATAAAGAAGGAGCTGAGGAAGAGCTTGGGTTGCTGTCTGCTAGGCATCCATGCACACACAGAGAGATGGATGGAGAAGGAAAGAGAAACAGACCATGCACACTCCCAAATTGCGGCTTCTTCTGCCTCCCTCATCCCTCCAAGTAGGCCTGAGAGAAGGAAAAGGAAGAAGATGCAAAGAGGTCTAGGAGTTTGCAGGTGTGCATGTGTTAAGTGTAAGGTAAGGTAAGTAAGTCATGAGGAATTTACCCATCACTCCTTCTGATGATTCAAAGATGACCAGAAGGTATGATAAAGACACCCAGAGCCACTTTTGGCTTTACTGTTGCTTCATTGTTTTGAGGCTGAGACCTGGCATTGAAAATAGATTGTGAGTCTAAGCTCTGGCACAAACTAAGCTCCATGGAAAAGGAGATGTAGGTTTTCACTGGAGAAAAGTGTCTATTAAAGGGACAAATAACTGTCTTGTTTTAAGTCAATAAATCCATCGAGCATGTTATAAACAAAGTTGTATAAAAAAATTCTATTGCTAGTTGTGATTACAAAATTTACCTCTGAGAGCAAGGTTGCTGTTTCTAAATGTTTTGATTGATGAACAATGCCAGTTGATGACACTAGCATAAAAATGACATACGGTCATAAATATGACCAAGTTGGCTCTAAAGCTTGATTTGCTCTTGATTTTTATCACTTGCCACATGTAATATATGCAGCTGACCTTCATTGTCCACAATATAAAATATCTGGGAATTGGTAGAGGCACTGTAAATTGTGCCGGTTTGAAGAGGGGTAATTTCTCTCTCTTCAGCTTACTATATTTCAGCAATATGGGTGGATGGAAATCTGAAAGAAGGCATGATTGTTGTGCATAAGTGAGAAACTGCGCCATTTTTATCTGAGAATTTTTTTTTTAAAGGTGGAATAACAGGGGGTTAGAGAAGCTGAACCATATCAATTCATTTCTAGCAATCGTAGAGCCATCCCATAATAGCCCAGCAAGTGCAGAAACAGAATGAACTTCTAATAGTTACGCGGGAACACTAGAAGGAGCAGTTGACCACACAGAAATACTCTGCAAGCATTACAAATCTACACTATTCCAGATAAAAGCAGATTAACTTGCAGTGGAGAAGGTACACTATGAACCAGAGCAGTGACTGTGTTGCAGTGTGCAGACAGAGCTCTTGTGTAAGCTGCCTTTCCTTTTCATTTCGGTGGAAGGGACAGCACCATTAAAACATAACAGAAAAGGCATGGTTCTCCCATGGTGAAAGTGCAGGCACCTCTCTTTGCTGTAACATTTGAGACATTCTTTTGTGCAACTAACCCCACTTCAAACCAAGTGTTCTGAATGTATTGATTTGTCACACACACCTGAGAAATAGAATATATATAAAAAAGAGGGAGTTGAGATCCCCCCCCCCCACTATTGCCGGATTAAAGAGAGAATGGTGTGAAAAAATGCAAGCACCTGGATAGATTTCAATGCCACTTCCATACAAATTCATTCCCCCCCCTTTTGATGTAAAAATTCACACTTTGCCAAAAGTACAAAGGGAACTGTACTCACCGACCTTGTTGCTTCAAGCTGCAAACCACGGTTTATCAAGTTAGATTCATATGCTAGCCTCTTCCTCTGTTGAAATCGATTGGAAAATAGTTCAAGATTTCATTTTCCCCCCACAAAGAGCATAACAATTCATATTCCCAACAGAAATGCACCAAGGTCTTTGTGCAAAAAGAACAAATCACTGTGTTTAACTTATCATCAAGGAGCTTTAGAATATGGCTTTCTTTGCATGTGTTTCGCACATCAAACTATTAGGCTGCACACACTATGGAATGAATCCATACAACAAACACATGTATATGTTTGAATGTGTGTGCATTCTACAAGCACACAAGTCAGGGAGCTGGCGTTGGTCATGGTTCTGTGAACATGCAAGATGGCAAGTATGGGTTTGCCACTGAGTGCGAAGCAGGGATTTTTCTTACAAACAGACATTGTTCATAAAACAGAACAAAAGTAAATGTATAACACTACTGAATTTTAAGAGATAATTCCATAAATCAGGTCCTCCATAAAAGAGGGCACGCGTTGCGGTGCGACCGGCTACCTGACCCTGTGTTGTGGGGGTAATTGGATACACAGGCCACAACCCTTGATAGGTGGTCACGCATTGCTGGGGAGGAATCCGACCAATGGGGCGTCGTAAAATTGCAGCAACACAGGACCTATTTAATCCCATGGGAGGCTACTGAGCATCCTCTTTGGGGCCTTTCGCATCGGAACACCCACCCACCGCTCCCTATATTTAGGGCTTGAGTTGACCTTGCTATGCCACCGTGTGTCGTCTGTCATTGGGACACGGGCACGGTAGGAATTTTCCCCATTTGGCTGATTGGCTGTTGCCACTTGGGTTTCGCCTGCCGCGTAGCAATTAGTCACAACTTGTAAGTTGCGGATAGGCTCTGGTTCAGGTGATAGGCGTGGCACGGTGCGTGGCCACGCCTATGAAAATGCAGGATATTCCAGTACAGGAATCCAGGGACTCATTGGTTTGTCATTCCCAAAAGGGTACGGCCTATGGCCGCGTCCCGGGGACATCAGGATGGCTGGAAGGTAATCCTACCAGCAGCTGTCCCTGGTGTTCATCCTTGTCTGTCCTACGAATGTGGCTCTGGGACAGTTCTGCCTGCAAGGGTGCAGGGAGATAGTCGACCAGAACCAATGCAACCACTCACTTGGTTGTAATCAATAAAGTTGTGGCCTAAATTCTGCCAAAAACCAAACCAAATATCTGTCTCTTGTGTGAGCTTATTTCAGGGAGGGTAAAAGGTCTAAACACGCAAATAACACAGACCACTTTTTCAATTCATAGAGTCTGTTCTACAGTTCAGTTACATTCAGTGTGAGACACTGCTATCATAGGAATATTGAGGTTGGGGGAGAAAGAGGTGGGGAGAGAGAGGTGGGAGAAAGAAAAAGGGTCATGAACTTTCATTCTTTTGCATAGTGTATGTGTGGAGTTTTTGCATCAGTGTCGCATGGATCGGTTCTTTATTTGTTTGTTTGTTTTTGTTGGCAGTGTGAGACACTGGAGTGCCCAGAGCATGGCTGGTTGCATTTGGTTGACTACAGTGAGTTCTTATCATGTGTGCAAGGGGGTGGGGGTTGTTGGCTCAAATTAGTCATACCGATTCACGCTATTGTTTTATAGGACCGGAAAAGAAAGTTTTCTCTTTGCGTTAAAGAAAACTGTTCAAACAACTTCTCAATTTGTCAAGCAGCCAAACTAAATTTGAATTACTGTATTTGCAAGGTACAAATGAGTCAGTAAAAGACTATTTACTTATGAAATCAGGCTCTTTAGATCCTGGTAAACTGGATGTTCTCCAGTCTGTATCTCATGATAAATCTACAATATATTGAACCACTTTGTACAGTGGATTGGCTCATGTAGTTCTTCTGTCCTTCATGCAGTCTGTTTCATTAGTTGCATCTTGGTTTGAGGCAAACCATGGTTTGCAGTACCATCCAAATCTGGCAAGTGATTTGCAGTTATATCCAACCAACTACCCTGCTTTGTGGCGAGGACAAGTGCAAACCATAGGTTGCCAGTTCAGAGATAATAATGGTATATGCCAATGGTATATGCCAAGAAGGAAATAGCTAATTAGGCTTGCTATGTAAGAGGAAAGAGAAATAGGGAGAGAGAGGAAGCACAAGCCTGAGGCTTGGTCATGTAATGCCAAACCATGGTTTAGCTTGGTGTCACATGGGATCCAACCCTTTGATTTTATCTTTTTATTTTATTGGGAGGGCTCCACTAGCATTATATGTGTTCTCACTTCCCTGTTGGCAATTTGCTATTAAGTCCAATTTAGCTACCAGAATTAGAATCAGAATTATAGCATCTTAAGAGAATCCAGTGTTAATGGGGCAATGACCACGGTTATTACAGTCAAGGGGCAGAGACTGAAATAATAGCCAGTAGAAACTTTTAAGATTCAGCAGCAATGTTCACACAGAGCAGTGAGGGGGAGATTCTCCTCCTTTTATGCTGATCATTGTAGCCTTTCCGCTGCTGACCTTAGTACTGAGACAAGCTCCCTACAGTCCTCAGAGGCTGACCTCTCTAGGCAGAAGGTGGAGGTGCAAATCTCCCTGTAGTCATCAGCAGAACAAAAGAAAGTTTTCTCTGTCCAATACACACACATGCTCCAGATAAGGGGTTCCTTAGCTCCCTATCCCGGAATATCAAAAGTGAGTAAAGGTAGTACGGTAATTAAAGGATTTGTACAAGAACTGGGGTTGCATATTTTGGAGGACAAATGCAGATCATAGTTTGCTGGTTTAAATGTAAGAGGAAACTATGGTTTGTGCTAAAGAGAAAGCACTTAATCAAAACCAGGTATTTGAGGGAAGGAGAGAGAGAGAGGAAGAGGAGATGCACATGAGCACAGGACTTGTTCCTCTTGTCCCAAACTGTGTTTCAGTGTTACTTTTGAATGGAGCCTTTGAAGTTATGAAGGGTTACTAATTCCTTAATTTAAAACTCTTATTAACATAGCTACAAATAGGGTGTAGCTAAGCCCTGCGCTACAAACTGGAAATGTGAAAATGGTTCGGTTGAGGTTGGAAAGGTCAGGTCAGGATCATGCTTAGTCAATCTAAAGAAAATGGGTGCTTTTGCCATTTTTATTTTCATTGCACTTTGGAGCTGCTAGCACCATAGCTGGCCTGGTTTAGGAGGGCACTGTGAGATTGCATAGTCATGTGGGTTTTACATCACCCTACTTGCTTGCATACTGTATGGGTGACCAATGACTTCATTTCCATGTGGCTGCATACATTTTGCAAGTTCAAAACCTAGAACTAGTCATGGAATACAAAGCATGTGACAGGATATGATGGTTTCTTAATGCAGACAAAAAGTGAACCAACTTCTGTTTTTTAAAACTTACTGAGAACTTTAAGATAGAAAACTCAGGCATAAAATAATAATAATAATAATAATAATAATTTATACCCCACCCTTCCTGGTCCAAAAACCGGGCTCAGGGTGGCTAACAACAAATACAAAACAATGATTAAAAACAACTTTAAAAACAGCTAAAGACAGCATAAAAAACAAACATCAGTGGGATCACCAGGGTTAACTGGCCAAGTTAGTCTTGCTAGGCCAGTAGGGAGACCAGGGAAGAATTTTAATGTGGGGACCCAGAAGGGTTTCTTAGAAAAAAGGGAAGGGGATCAGGCTAGATTGAAGGCCAGGCGGAATAACTCTGTCTTACAGGCCCTGCGGAAGGAGGTCAGGTCCCGCAGGGCCCTAGTCTCATGGGACAGAGCATTCCACCAGGTCGGAGCCAACACTGAAGAAGCCCTGGCCCTTGCGGAATTAAATATTCCTTTAATTGTTCTATTTGGCTATGTACTTTTTGATTTTAAAAAAAAATTGTTTGGGACTACTGTTGTTATGATTGTACTTATGTAGTATTTTTTATATGTTGAAAACAGCCTTGAGCATGGTTTTAACTTTGGAAAGGTGGCATACAAATAAAATGATTGATTGATGGACAGACTGAACACACACACAAAAAATACAATATGCTAAGACTAAGACATGTCAGCAGATTATGCTGGGAACCAAACAGATAAGTACTAAAACAAAACAAAACCACAAGTTGGCATGTGTGGAAAGCTAGCAAGAACATGGGAACTGCACAGTGTAATGGCAGTGTAATCTTTTAGCATTGCTTAGTTTAATTTAGGAAGGAGATCAGGTGGTTAAACATGGTTGTGAAGAGTCAGTGCAATTCAAAAAGAAGGAAAGAAAGAATTTACATTCCTGTCACCTAGGAGGAAAATATAAATTAGAGGTTACTCATAGATAAATAGCATAGTTACACATTTTAGGTAGTATTTTGAGGTCATTAGGTCCTTAACTGCTCTTGTGCCTTTAACAGCTATGTGACATATTCACATCTGGCAGGGGAAATGCTTTCCAGTGTAGACCTGGAGTGATAGTAAACTCTGCCGCTATTGAATTCCTGCTTATCATGCAGTGGCACCTATTAGGAAACAATGAGGCAACCAGGTTCACTAGATTGACCACAAGAGACCTATGAAAAATAGGATGTTGATGCAGCTGGCGCCATTTGCTGGTCCCCAAGGCACATTTATGCTATTTATTTCTTCCTTTGTTCATTATTTTCTCTTTTTTTCGTTTAATAAGGATTATGCCTTATTATATTATATAGTATAGCCTTCCTGCTATTACCTAAATTTGGATAAGGAAATTGGATGGTTGTACAACCCTTCCACCCATTCAAAAGACTCTTGCCTATAGAAAGCTAGCAAGTACAGAAGGTAGCTTTCCTGTCTCTCTGATGAGCTGGTTTTCTAAGTGCAGGGAAGGGTGTTTTTGTTTTAATCTGGGTTGCATTCAAAGATTCATTCTGAAGGGGTACTGTCCCAAAAGCGCAACACCAAGCTAAAAATTGAACTGTACAGAATGCGCAACTTTTAAAAGCCTCCTTTTCTCATTCTTGGCCCCCGTCCTCTCTTTGTGGCAAGCGCTCAGAAAAGTAACCGAGCATGCCAGCACTAAGTACATTTGAATTCAAGGGATAATATAGCTTTCAACTACGAGAAATAAAACCCAACTGGAAAGATCAAGACAAAAATAAAAAAAGCCAAGGGGAAGAACAGCAAATCCTCTCTTTGTTTGAGATTCTATGACTCAGCTTTGTGGGGAAAGACAAAAGCAAAGAAGGGAAGGTACACCTTTGGAAGCTGCAATCACTAAAAACAGATGCTTCAAATTGCCCATAAAAGTGGAGCCCCCCAAAACAGCAGCATAAAACAAGAAGGCAAGCCATACCATTTGCTTCTTATGAAAGCTCCTCTTATGTTCCTTTTTGCTCTCATCTTCATATGCTAAAACAAAGTCGATTCTTCTTTGGCCATCATTAAAGTAGAGGGAGTCTGGCTTCAGATTAAACTCTGCCTGTAAGGAACATATCATACCTTTAACATTGTAGTAAATACTCCAGCCATCTTTACATACTAGAGTTAAAATTCCAACATACTATCATACAGAACATACCCAGCACAGCTTTGATAAGTGGAACGGTCTCCCTCAAGAGACTGTGGACTCTCCTTCCTTGGAGTTTTATAAGCAGAGGTTGGATGGCCATCTGCCATGGATGCTTTAGCTGACATTCCTGCATTGCAGGGGGTTGGACTAGATGACCCTGGGGTGGGGGTCCCTTTCAACTCTACAATTCTATGATTCTAAGTTCAAGAAAGTGCACATGCATGGTCAATTGGCTCAGCAGAGCTCTGTAGGAAAACATTTGGATAACATCGGAACATACACGAAACCTATGTGCCGCTCCACAAGGTGTAAAGATTGAATTTTAATCCAATACATGCTGAAGAAATTGTTTTTTTTTAAATAATGGAATGAATAGTCTACCAAAGCAAAAGCCAATGGAATGCATAAGCTTGTCGCTGCAGATCTTGGGAGCAAACATTGATCTGAATATTTATCTCAAAAGTGCACAAAAGCTTCGTCTAGCTTGTCTTGAATATGCATACTGGCTTGTGTGTCTCTGTTTGCTAATGTGCTACTGGATGGCTTGAGCAAAAGTGTCACGCTATTTCGCTGGAAAGAATTGCTACACATCCTAGACGAGTGGGCAAGCAACTCTTTACAGAGAGGTGTGTACTAGTGGTTCTCCCCTGCACAATGGTTTTGACATTTAATGTTAAGTACCACATCTTTTACACACCTGGGACCCACGTGGCGCTGTGGGTTAAACCACAGAGCCTAGGGCTTGCTGATCAGAAGGTCGGCAGTTCGAATCCCTGCGATGGGGTGAGCTCCCGTTGCTTGGTCCCAGCTCCTGCCCACCTAGCAGTTCGAAAGCACGTCAAAGTGCAAGTAGATAAATAGGAACCGCTCTGGCGGGAAGGTAAATGGTGTTTCCGTGTGCTGCTCTGGTTCGCCAGAAGCGGCTTAGTCATGCTGGCCACATGACCCGGAAGCTGTACGCCGGCTCCCTCGGCCAATAATGTGAGATGAGCGCCACAACCCCAGAGTCGGACACGACTGGACCTAATGGTCAGGGGTCCCTTTACCTTTACCACATCTTTTACAGCGTGTACTTCTAAAAGCATATCATAATTCGGTTTTGAAATAGCAGTGTTGTCTTATCCTTTTGTCCTCGTACAAATGTGGATCCAATGTTCAAAACAGCACTGCTTTCGGACATAACTCCCCTCCTCCACAAGCTGCTATATTCCTATAGCAGGTGAGTTGCTTACCCTTTCTAAACAAGAATCCCATTCAGATGGGGAAAGTAGGCTCCTATGCAGAGGCGCCTTTTGTTTCAGATGGTGGCTTCTTGATGCCATCGTTGCTATTTTATCCCAGAAATCCACCAACTGAAGAGGCTACTTTACCTATTCCTAAGGGTAGGGCTGGTTCTGATTTATTACGTGCTGTTGTTTTGCCCTTCCAGGTGGGGAAATGAGACTGGAAGTCATGGCTTTTAAAAGTGAATAAATCGCCATCTGGAGCCAAGGGACCAATCCATGGCTTAAATGAGCAACCTGGAAAAGAGGAGGCTGAGGAGAGATATGATAGCCATCTTCAAATATCTGAAGGGCTGTCACATGGAGGGTGGAGCAAGCTTGTTTTCTCCTGCTCTGGAAGGTAGGACTTCAAGTTGCAGAAAAGGAGATTCTGCCTAGACATATGGAAAAACACTCTGACAGTAAGAGCTGTTTGACAGTGGAGGAACAGTCTCCCTCAGGAGGTTGTGGACTCTCCTTCTTTTAAGCAGAGGTTGGATGACCATCTGTCATGGATGCTTCAGTTGAGATTCCTGCATTGCAGGGGGTAGGACTAGATGAGCCTTGGGTACCTTCCAACTCTAAGATTCTGTGATTCTATGATTCTAACCTCATGGTCTGAAGCTAGGAATTGGTCTAGTGAGATGTTCGGTACTGTGGGTCCTTAGCTCCCACAGAAGAGGTATTATGGGTGTGCAGTGACTAACAAGCAATATGAACCCTCTGAATGGGATAGGCCTTTGGTAGGATCCAACAGGGCTCTTCTTAGAATCTTACAGGATTTACCCTTCCTATTATTGCCATATAAAGAGAAATGGTTGCACATCTCATGCTTTCTAAGCAGTTTCAAAACCTGATACCGATAAACACTCGAGTCAGTACAATATTATTTGCTAGACAGAATAAATGTTCAATGTTCAAAGTATCTATGTAGCACTAAAAATAAAACAATTCAATCTGTCTAATTGCATTAAGTTGGACTTCTTTGTAGGCAGAGGTCCATACTTATTGTTTCTGGTTAAAAAGATACTAAGAAGATACCAAGAAGTGAAATCATTCTGTACTGTTAGAAATCCAATCAGATGTGTGAAAGGATTGACTAAATCCATAAAATGCATTTAGTGAAGGATGCTGTATTGTGATTTAAGATGTCCCAATTCTCGTACATACTCAGCAGTACCTTAAGGACCATCTCTCCCTTATGTAATGATCTCAGGCAGGCAGGCAAGCAAGCCCCAATTCAGTAATGACTCTCCGGCAGTTTTGTGTTACGTTTATTTACAAAAAACACATCCAGAGCATGGCTTCTTGCCTACTCGCATTGACAATAGTAGGTCAGTCTGAATCTCCGCCCCTTTCACAGCAGGAAGGACACCAAATTCCTGCCCTTCCCTTCTTGTCCTTCCGTTGTCCTCTGACCTTATCCAATCTCCTAGAACGGGGACTGAGAAGCTGGCCTTCCCCCTCCACACTTCCACTCGACACACTTTCAGTCCTTTGCTTATCTGCTGATTGCCTAGCAATGCTCTGGCTGCCTCATAACTCTCCCACTTTTTGAGAGCGGACAGTGTCTTCTTCAGGAAGGGGGGGTCGAACTACCCCTTCTCAGCTCTGTCAGCCAGTTCTCATCTGCAGAGTCGTTCTCTCTCTCTCTCTCTCTCACTCACTTAGCTCAGATTCTGAGTCTGCCTCTTCCCCTGCACTTGGGTGAGCCATGTTACTGACACCTTATAGGAACTATGGTATGCATTTTTGTGGTTTTATATTGTAAACTGCCCTGTGAAACTTGGGTGGTATAGGAATAATAATAATAATAATAATAATAATAATAATATCAAGTTACTTTAAACTCAACCAAAACCCTAAGGCCTCCTTCCACCTTTGACTTCCATTTCCAATTTGGGCTTGTAATGTAATGTGCAGCACTTGCTAATTACTCATGTATTATATGAATACAGTCTTACAACAGTTAATTAGCAATGTTACTGAATGAAAAGAGACCACATAATCTGTTCTAAAACGAAAGCACTGCATGTTATTGACATAGTTATTCCTGAATAATTAACCAGCTATTAATTATCCTAAGAACGTAGAATTAGCCTGACTGTTATTGTGTACTTTCCTATGTAGCCCATGGGGGCCTTATAGGGTTGATATTGTTCGGCATAAGCGAAACAAGATAAAACAACAAAGCCTGTTGTGGCACTTTAAAGACTAAGTGGTTTATTGTGGCATAAGCTTTATTGGGCAATGAGGCAGCTGGTTTTATTGCGACACATCAACATAGCTAAATCCTGTGAAAGCAAGGTAGTAATTGATCATACAGTACAATTTATTTATTTTTATTTACGTAATTCTTGCATGTCAGTGTCTCTGTTCTCATTTATATTCCTCTTAGTGCCATGGTTATCAGTATTTCTGGGATGTTAACTAAGACTCAGAGGTCAAGGGTCAAATACAATTGGGTTCATCTTCAGTCCATTGCTGCCACATCTAATTCCCTAAGCCTGCTAGCACATCCTTCAGGAATGAAGATGCTGAAGTCTCACTATATTCTTCAGTAAAGGGAGATCATAGAACAAAGCAAAGTGTCATGTGAGAATTCTCCTCTTCAGGCTCCAGGCTTCTGAGGGGTCTTGGCACAGTGCCTCCAGAGTCCTTACAAACCCCTATGTGACTGTTTTCCTTTCTTCTGCCACCACTGCCAAAATTGCTGCCACAATAATACTACTTATTGTTCTCCTTCCCAGAACACAAGCACATACACTCCAATATTTCTCTGATGAATATAGAGGTGACCGATTATTATTATTACCCCACCCATCTGACTGGGTTGCCCCAGTCACACTGGACGGCTTCCAACACATATAAAAATGTAATAAAACATTAAACATTTTTTAAAAAACCTTCCCTACACAGGGCTGCCTTCAGATGTCTTCTGAAGGTTGCATAGTTACTTATCTTCTTGGCTCGGGGGTTGCATAACTCCATACCCTCCAACATTTCTCCCATGAAAGGGGACAATATTCCACAAATAGTGGTGGTGATGGGGCCACCACAGAAAAGGCTTTGGAGAAGAAAGCAACATTTGTTGAAGTAGCACCTACCCATTCTGGCTTATGCAGTGGTTGCTGGCTAGGCATTGTTCCATAGCTCTGAAGGACATCTTGTTCCACTTCTTCCAATACTAAAACAATACAGAGGAGACAGTTTAGTTACAGCCTTCAATTTTGTGACATCTTCTTCATTTTGGGGTGAAATTCTCAGCTTTGCCCTTTCATTCCTACCACTGAGAGTTAAGTACATAATATGCTACATTAGGTAGCTATTCAATGAACCCAGATTATGTTCCCACATCAATCTCAGTTCCCTATAAATATATAAAGCCCAATTTTGCTTTAAGCCAGCATGGCCAATGATAAGGGATTATGGGAGCTGTAGTTCAAAACATACGGAAAGGACTATGTTGTTATCCTGTAAACGTAGTTTTAAGAACACAGATGGGCAGTCATCCCCAGGAGACTTTTTTGAACATAGGTGTGCCTTCTGGAAACATTACTGTACTATAAAAAGTGATGTAAAGGTAGATAAAGCACATTTATCTTACAATAAGATTGATGTGAAACCAGTGATATAGCTGTTTCTAACAGGATGAATTTTTAGTTTGGCTGCAAAGTTCAGTGAGCACATTACTGCTTCATGATGAAAGTTTGTGGTAAAATAAAGGCTATATTTTAAGCAGCGCTTTTTTCTGGTGGTACGCAGGGGTACGCATACACCTAAACATTTTTTGAATCTAAGTTTGGCCTCATTGAGAGGCAGTATTTCAATCTGAGTAGGAAAATGAGAGTACCCCTAAACATTATATATATATATATATATATATATATATATATATATAGAAAAAAGCACTGATTTTAAGCATGTGTTCAGTTTAATTCACACTTGGTATCTTGCTTGAGAAACAGATTCACTTAACTCTGGGCAAGAGTAGAAATAATGCTGCTGTTTTTTCTGAACCGTAATTATTTCCAGACGGCTAGTCTTTTGCAGCAAAAACAACTGAGAGTCCAGCAGTACTTTAAATACTTATTGTGGCATAAGCTTTCATGGATCACAGTTCACTTCCTTCTTCCCCTTCCCTGCTCTCTCTTTTGTGAATTCCTCCTTCCTTTCTGAGTAAATCACAGGGCAATATGACTCATCAGAGTATTGGTTAATTAGTATTGGCTCTGCATTCCACTGGAGAAAATTTCAATTTACTCTTAAATCTCCACTCATTTATTTATATCATCATATCCCATGGAGACAAACAAAGGATAAACAAGAATGACCGCTCCCCACATCAAATGGGGAGGGGCGACTTTTGCGTGGTCGTGCGCAGCCCCCTGGATCCCATTGCGGCTCCTGGTAGTTCGGACTGGCCTCTTCCTCCCCAGGCTGGATACCTGGAGGTCTCTGCCGACCTCCGCCAACTGCCCTATCCCACCTGGGGAGGCGTTGCCAGGGGACTGGCCAGGTAAGGGGGAGGGACCACCCTGCCCACACAATAGAAGGTGTAGCTACCTGAGAGGCGGCAGTCGGGCTCCAGATAAACAAGAATAAACAAAGGATAAACAAAGGATAAACAAGAAAATATGCAGATCATTATGTAACAAAACACCCACAGAAGATGGCAAGATAGGGGTCTAAACAGGTAATTATTAGGAGTATGCGCTGGCATCAAGATTTGGTTTGGGTCCAGATTTGGTAAGGGGAGGGGTGCATAGCTGTCAACCTTTCCCTTTTCTTGCGAGGAATCCTATTCGGAATAAGGGAATTTCCCACCAAAAAAAAGGGAAAAGTTGACAGCTATGGAGGGGTGCCTCCTAGTCCACCACAACACTATTCTATGTATCCTTCTCAAGAGAGACAAAACTGAGAAAAGAGCAACAAGCATGTGAGTCTAATGTGTTTATTCCCATCAACATCCTTCCCACAAACCACTGTGATTAGACAGCCACAGTGAAATAATTCCCTCTGATTAAATGCTAGACCTGTGTCCATCACAGTGGGCTATCCTTCTCCTCACCCCTCTCCCCCGGCCCCAGCTTGACCAAGGACATTTCCTATTAGAATGGTTTTGCTTATTTGCAAAAGAAAGAGAGATAAAGTCTGCAGCGTTTTTTGCAAGCAAGGAGGCCAAGTGCCACAAGGCTTAGGGGATTTTGTGGGATAGGGAACTTGCAGAGATCCTATCTCATCTTGGGTAAACCCCCCAAACACGACGAGGCACTCTGATTCAACTCAAGGTTCATCTAAAGCACGAGCAATTGAACTTGCTTTCAAAAATACATGCCCTTTGCAACAGGTCAGTGTGTTAGTCTTAGGCTGCAGCTATAAACACCCTTATGATGGAATAAGCCCCACTGTGCATAGTGGGACACCTGAGAAAACGTGTAGCAAGGATAAGGAGCAATTTTGCATTCCCTCCTGGCCAACCCTCCAGAGGTCACATCTCTGTGGTACGTGTGATCAGAACAAGAGGCACACCCCACACTTTCTCTCACACATACACAAAGTGTGCACACGCACAACACATACCCCCCCCACATGCACACACATACCAGGCATGTAAAAGTCTCACTTTCCCCCACCCCAGCAATTAGGGATGGACAAAAGCATTTCAGCGTTTTTCAACCCTATTTGCCCGAGGGAAGTGTGTGTGTGTGTGATCTTCACAGAGACTGCAAGTAGGGAAGGAAGATCACATCTGTGAAACAATCAGGCTTCAAAAAACCAGCACCAGTAGAAGTCTGTTTTCAAATCCATTTGCAGCACCATTTTTGGTAGGGGAAAGATGCTCAAACTGTGGCAGGGAATGAAAGTGTTAAGCTTTCCATACACAGCTCTGTGATCTTCTCCTGAAAATACACCACCACCATTAAACTTGAAAACAGTCTTGACTGTTTCCAGTTTCCTACTGCTGGTGCACAGGTGTGCACTGTTTAACACTTGTGTTTGTGTATATTTACCTGCTGCACTGCTGTAACATTATGTAACTTTTCACAGTCATAGTTCTTGATAACACTATGCAATTGCTGGCATAGCATTTGGAAGACTGAGCCATAAGTCACACTTTGTTTTAAAGGAAAGTCATGTACCGGTACCGGTAATTGTCCATGAAAAATTCAGACGGAGGGACTTCGCATGCAATAAATGGGAGTTGTTATGCACTTGCTGGGAGAGTTTCAAATGCCCAAAGGGAATACTTCTGTTGTGGAGATATGAATAGTTCAGTTGGTTAGACAAGGTGCTGATAACACCAAGATTGCAGGTTTGATCCCTGTATGCGACAGCTGCAGATTCCTGCATTTCAGTGGGTTGAACTAGGTTATCCTCATGGTCCCTTCCAACTCTGTGGTTCTATGAAATAGTGCAGCTGGTTTGATATCACTTTTAGTATCCCACATAGGGGCGCCAGGTACTTAAAAGGCTCAAAGCATTGACTTGAGACATAAAATTGCATATGCTAATATATTTGTGTAAATTTAGATTTTTGAAGAAATTATGGTTGTGATTGCCTTGCACTTTGCAGTCTGCCCAGCCTCCCTGTAAGTATTTATTTTATTTTTTTGTAGTTAAAAAGAAAAAGGAGGAAAGGGCAGAAGATTCAGGGTTCAGGTCCTCTAGATAACAACCTAAAAACATTCCAGTGGACACCCTGTGTACCAAAATGAGCTACGGAGAGGGGAAGATTCTGTCAAAGTTTGCAGATATTTCAAATCATGTTTTACTTGATATGGCTTTTTCCTGGCCTAGATAAAATTGCTTGAAATTGTGTAGAAATTGCTTTGCACAAAGGGATTTGTATAATAAAAGCTTGCCATGCGAACTGGGCAGAAACTATAGCCTAGTATAACTTATAAAACATATCTAGGATTAGAGATGCAGGTTGTGGCAACCTATTCTCCATATTGTTTAAGCTTCTTAAGGTTTCTTCCAGATGTGAATAATTCCATTTCCTGCCTGCTGTTATGGGGCGTGGTGTCGTATTTGCTCCAGGGAAACAAGAAAATATTTCAAGGGAAACAAGAAAATATTTCAAGCAATTTTCCGTCAACATTAAATTTCAAAAATATGAGTCATAACTTAAAACGTTGGCCCTGTTCAATAATCTCAATTGGTTGGCTCTCAAACCAAAAGTAGAGTTTGGTGCAGATGTGGGAATTAATGTGAGAGCTTTGAAAGCATAACATTTTAAAAGCCTCCCCCCCACACCCTAAAAAGGCATTCAAGGAGAAACCTTTTAGTGAGTTTATAATATAAACCATGAATCTTAAAAAGGATCCTCACAGCACTGCAGACTATCCACAGTATACTTTCCACTAGTGCTGTTAAACAATTGCTATCAAGCACTGATTTATTTTTTTAAGAAAGGTAAACTGCTTCTGTGAAATGTGAAAACTTTCGGACACCTATAGCAACTTTGAGTGCTTTGAAAAAGACACCATTTTACTCCACCCCCACCCCCCAAAGTGGTCTGTGTTTGCCTGAGCTTGAGTCTGAACTAAGGATTCTGAGCTCCTGTGTTCTGATTCGATACATGTTGTCCAATCACAGAACATTTCAGGATTTGGGCCTCTGCCATTGGCCCTTGAACTCTGAGTCGTGATTCGCAGTTTGGAAGTTTAGACAGCCAATCACATTGGGAGTCAAGAGCCGTAGCTAGATGATCGGGCGCCCCTGGCAGAACCGTCCTGATTGAGTCCCCTAGCCACGAACAAATTAGCTCTTCTTTCCACCTCTCCTCCAATCCCGCTCCCTGCACTCATTCAATTCACCCTTTATTTAAAACCTTTTCTTATGAGGCAATAATCAATATTTTTCTTTACAGACAAATTTATGGGCATATTTTAAAGCTGATTTTGCACCTCTCCGCCTGTGCCCCTGGCAGGGGCCCACCTCGCTACCCCCTAGCTACGGCCCTGTTGGGAATGGGAGTGACCCAGGCTTTCAGAAGTGTATATAAGCAGTTGCTTTGCCCCCGTTTCCCAGTTATGTAGTTCAATAAAGGTTCTTGCCATTATTACTGTGTCTTGCGTCATGGGAACCCACCCAGGGGCATAGGAAGGGAGACGGAGGGCGGTTTGCCCCAGGTGCCATCATGGAGGGGGGTGACAAATTATCAAGGAACAATTACTGCCCTACTAGGGTGTTTCATAAAAAACTTTTTTTTAAAATGACTGCTCCAAAGGTCTTATCTTACTACACTAAGGATTATATAGCTATATATGAAATTTCATGCATATCAGTTAATATCTTGCCCCTCCTCCATGAAAATAGCTGTTTACTTGGCCATTTTCCTATGTCATGAAGGCTGAAATTTCAATTCAGTGGAGCAGGGTCAAGATATTAACTGATATGCATGAAATTTCAGATATAGCTATACAATCCCTAGTTTAGTAAGATAAGACCATTGGAGCAGGCATTTTTAAAAAAAAGATTTTTAATGAACCGCCCTACTGCCCTACCCTCCGCTGGGCTTCCCTTCCCAACCTCCAGTCTCCGTTGTTGTGTCTTTATCCGTTGTGTGTCCTGGCCGAGGGGAAAACCAGAAGAAGGATGGCCATCGGTCAGGGATGGTCTAGTTGAGATTCCTGCATTGCCCCAGGGGTTTGGCTAGATGACCCTCAGGGGTCCATTCCAACTCTACAATGCTCTGGTGCAGGCTTGTGCAAAAGTTTTAGGTACAAGTTGGATGCAAGGGGTGGATAGGATTGCAGCCCATCTTATGCACTGTCAGCTTGGGAATAAGTCCCACTGATCATGATGAGACTAGATTGCTGCTGTGCACTTCTGTTTTTTAAATAAATGTTTTCCTTTTCAGATAATACAGAGCATGGTGAAATCACAATAAATAAACCCCCCTTCAGTAGTTTCAAGCACTACTACAGGTTCCACATAATATCTGTACTGCATTGTTTACTGTGACAGCACCTGCACTTTGGAACTCCCCGCCTATTGCAACAAAGCACGTGCCTTTGCTAGACTCTTTTCGGGCACCTGCTAAAAGCATTCTTCTTTAGGCAAGCATACCTAGATGCTTAGGAAGTTGAAGTAATTTTAATTTTAATATTTTAGCTTTTGTATGTTTTAAGGTAGGATTGTTAATTTTTCTTGATTTTACTGCTGTGGTGGTTTTTTCATTTTTTGTTTTAGTAAACCACTTTGCAGGTTTTTTAAAATAAATTTTATTAAATAAATAAACAATAAATATAAATAAAATAGCACAAGCCAAAACAAAACCCATCCTGTAGATTTAAGTATCTGTCCATAGTCGCCTACTTGTTATTAGAGGCCCAGAATCCACATTCCTTTGTAAGAAAATATGAAATAACGTAAAGCCATTTCTGCAGGCAAAAAATTAAAAATAAATCAATTTGTGGGGGGGGGGGAATGACAAGAAATTTTCCGCACCGGGTACCACCTGACCTTCCTACGCCTCTGAACCCACCTGCTGGATCTCATGCATTTAATCATAAAGGTAAAGGGACCCCTGACCATTAGGTCCCTTCGTGTCTGACTCTGGGGTTGCTGCGCTCATCTCGTGTTACTGGCCGAGGGAGCCGGCATGCAGCTTCCAGGTCATGTGGCCAGCATGACTAAGCCGCTTCTGGCGAACCAGAGCAGCACACGGAAACGCCATTTACCTTCCCGCTGCAGCGGTACCTATTTATCTATTTGCACTTTGACGTGCTTTCGAACTGCTAGGTTGGCAGGAGCTGGGACTAAGCAATGGGAGCTCACCCCGTCACGGGGATTCAAACCGCCGACCTTCTGATCGGCAAGCCCTAGGCTCTGTGGTTTAACCCACAGCGCCACCTGGGTCCTTCGCATTTAATCATACCATGTGCTTGGGGAAAAGCTTAAGTGGTGCAGAGATATGTATCTTAAAGTAACACCAAGGTACCCCAGGAAAAAGGTGAGAGAAGATAAGGAGGAGGGGATTAAAATAGCAGACCATTGAAGGTGAGTCAGGGCAAACCAGGAATATGTCATCTCCGCTAGCCCCACCACATTAAAGTGACCCTTGGGATTTTGTTATTTCTGTTATGGCATAACGTTTGGTTCGGCTGTAAGTTTGCACTTGACAAGAATGTTAAACACATGCCTGAGCCTGCCTCATGCAAGAAGCTACTCTCTGAACATGACTCTGAGAGTTCCTACGCCTATTAGATCACAGAAACTGCTACTTTAATTATATCAAACGTGCCAAGCACATGCTTGAAAAGGATGTATGTTCTATTAAGCTCCACCCTTGAAGTTCAACAAAGATTTAAAACAACGAAAAGCTACGTGGAAATCTCCCTAGATTAGCATTAAGACATGCTTTAAGCAAAAATATATATGTAGAAAAGACAAAAATCGCTTCTCTTTCAGGCTTCCCTTCTTTTTCATGAAACACTGAACATGTCATTGAGGAAGAAGGTCTGCTCTAAACCACGTTGGAAGGGAAATATCTCTTCTTACGTTACAGAAAAAATCTTCCAAATGCAATCTGATATTTAATTGAATGTTTCCATTTATTTATTATTCAGATGCTATGCGATATGAATTAAGAACTCTGCATTTCTCTACATGGCTAGTCCTTCCCTTCTGCATCCTTCTTTCCCAGGCTGTTTTCCTCAGTTCGGCCCCAGTGGTAAGCAGTGTAAATACTGCATGCTTAAATGTATGATTAACAAACACAAATGTGCAATTTGTCAATTACGGCTCACATTATGACCTTTCTTCTGCTTAACTTATTTCTGTTACCGGTACTTCTGCATCTGCGCAGCAAGTTTTGTTGATTGTGGATTGAGTCCCTTCAAAAACCGCTTCCTTCCATGTTGTTCTCCGGCAAAATCCCACCACTCCACCCCCATACCTGCCCTTTGAAACTCCTGCATATAACATAGAAAGGTTTGCTGCCTCTCTATCAAGCCTGCACTTTCTTCTGTTGCTTACAGTTCCATTAGCTGTTTTTCTTACCTAGCTGCTGTTCTTCCATGTGGCTCCGGAATTAAGCTCTTTTGGCAGCACTGGGTGGCTGGTGATGTGATTCACGTTTGCCGATTAAGAAGCAGAGTCCTACACAAGCTATGGCTGCTCTTTCCTACCCTTGTGCAAGGACAACAATTTCACCTTTAAAAGAACTGGTGTTCATTTGCCCTATCGACGGTGGGAATGCAGGAGGGGAGAATGAAGCAAATTTCCTAAATGGAAATAGCAAGGTGTTTATTCTATCTCAAGAAGCTTTGTATAAATTCTTTCTTAGTGAGCAAAGTGTCCCAACATCTTGAAAAACCTGACTGACCGGATTAACATGGGAATATACCACTCTACAAGAAACTGGGGGCGGGGAGAAGTGTTCCCAAATTCTTCCTTTTCAGTTACAGAGCTCAGAAGAATTATGATGACAAGACGTAAGGCTGGAAAGTATATAATGTAAGCTCTAAATGACAGTGCTGTAATTTGCCACCATCTAAACCACATGAAGGGACCCAGGTGGCGCTGTGGGTTAAACCACCGAGCCTAGGGCTTGCCGATCAGAAGGTCGGCGGTTCAAATCCCTGCAACGGGGTGAGCTCCCGTTGCTCGGTCCCTGCTCCTGCCAACCTAGCAGTTCGAAAGCACGTCAAAGTGCAAGCAGATAAATAGGTACCACTGCAGCGCGAAGGTAAATGGCGTTTCCGTGTGCTGCTCTGGTTCACCAGAAGAAGCTTAGTCATGCTGGCCACATGACCTGGAAGCTGTACGCCGGCTCCCTCGGCCAATAATGTGAGATGAGCACCGCGACCCCAGAGTCGGTCACGACTGGACCTAATGGTCAGGGGTCCCTTTACCTTTTTTAATCCACATGAAATCAATTAACACAGCATACTCAAAGACCAGTTGTTGTTTTGTTTTTGCTAGCATGTGTAAAAGAACACTTATTCACTTTTGATTTAAGGTTTCATGCGTTTTGGGGTTGTTTTTGTTTTGTGTCCCCCCCCCCCAAATTTAGACATAAAACAACCAACAGGTTATATTTGTAGCATGAAGAACAGGCCCTCTCTCCAAACAATTTAAGACTTGCAAGCTTTTTCTGTACAAAAAAACTGTAACAAACATGGCTGGGATGGTACCACTTTACAAACCTGACTTGCAAATACAGTATTAGTAACACAGTTATACCATATAGCCAAACAAGTAAGCTACTTTCTTCTTCTGACAATGCAACACTGAATACGTCTTTTTGAGGCTTACAATGTGGTTATGTCCTGTAGTGTTTTTATTTCTGGATAGAAATATTTTTATAAGCTGTTATTTCCCCTACAGGAGACCAGGATTCAAACCCCACTTTATCCACTGACCTATTATGTATAAGCCATTGTCTCTCAACCACAATTTCTTACCTGTAAAATGGGAATCTTACCTAAATTTCTCATATTTGTGAAAAACTATATAAAGTAGGATGAAGAATTACAGAATAAGTTGTTGTTTTTTAGTATATGGATTACAGATTCAGCCCCCCCCCCTCAAAAAAACTCTGCTAAGTTTGTGGGGGCTCCATTCCCTTTCCCTTCTCTCTTCCAAACCAACTATGGAGATTGTAAAATTGCATATGGTGGCAAGAATTATTTAATGGTGATAACTCCCCATTGTTCTAGTTAAAGATAAAGGAACCCCTGACCATTAGGTCCAGTCATGACCGATTCTGGGGTTGCAGCGCTCATCTCACATTATTGGCCGAGGGAGCCGGCGTACAGCTTCCAGGTCATGTGGCCAGCATGACAAAGCCTCTTCTGGCGAACCAGAGCAGCGCACAGAAACGCCGTTTACCTTCCCGCAGCAGTGGTACCTATTTATCTACTTGCACTTTGACGTGCTTTCGAACTGCTAGGTTGGCAGGAGCTGGGGCCAAGCAACGGGAGCTCACCCCGTTGTGGGGATTCAAACCGCCAACCTTCTGATCGGCAAGCCCTAGGCTCTGTGGTTTAACCCACAGCACCACCTGCGTCCCATGTTCTAGTTAGTGCACTTTCAATGCTGTTAATTTTTAACTATTGTCTCTTTTTTTAATATACATTTGACTATATAGGAGAGCACTGGCCAGACAGTTGCATGGCTAATGTCTAAACACATCCTGAGTTAAAGAAGTAGTGATGTGCTTCTTCCTCAGTTGCAACCAGAAATAATGAAACTCTCTGAGATAAGCTACATAACAGCCTCTGCACTCTGAATGGGGGCATTTGGGGCTATTTGAAGCTGACTATGAGTTTGTACAGTTGACCTGGGGGGAATTGCCATGATTTGAGGAGAATATTTTGATGAATGACACCTCCGTGTCCCACTAGACAGGCTGCTTAGATGGAACAATTCATCATATTTCTCATATGCTACATGCATCATTTTTTTATAGGTAGCATTGTATTTGGAAAAGTAAACCTGCCAAAAATAATGATTACAGCTGCAAGCAAACTCAGGGGCATTGCTATGGGAACTATCTCACATTTTAGATCCATTTAAATGGTTATGGGTCAGGAAACTGTTGAATAATGTATCTGTAAAACAGATCTACACTTAGATGCTAACCTGCCAACAGATATATACACAGAGGAAACCACTGCAGCACAAATAAGATGAAACAGCTTTTCTTTCTGCTGTGCTACAGAGCTTGGGATTAGCAGCTGATCTTGATGGACAGCTTCCCTCTGCTCAAGTCCTGTGTATGCCTGATATAAGATACAACGGAATCAATAATCAAAACCCCCCAATACAAACCCTTTACACATTCTGCTTGGGACTCACATGTTACTAAATCTATTCTGTAAACCCATGGCAACCTTACACTCCGGTATACAACCTTACATTTCAGGTATATGGTTTATAGCATCAAGTGCATTGTTTATACTTAATGACATTTTCTCACAATAAAATGGGATATACCCTGTTGTGTTGTGTTGTTTATTTGAAAACAACAACACTTTAGGCCACTTTTGGAGACATTTTCCAGCCAGAGTGGTTTACAAACATGAAACAAGCATGAAAAGAAAACAATAATACAAAAAAGTTTAAACTTTAAAAAGCTTAAGGTTCTTAGGGAAAACTCTTCATAAACAAACACCCCAAGCCATCACTCAGCCAGTAAAAGATCACTCCTAGAAAAACAAATGAAAAAAGATGCTTTCAATGTCTTCCAAAAACCCTGCAAGCATAGTAACCTTGCACAGATCTGATGGAATGGAATTCCAAAGTCATGCAGGAACCGTAGAGAAGAACCTCTCTTTCCTGTCGACTTCCACCTAAGCAACCTAAAAGGTGAATATGTCAGGGAGCCTCTGAATCAGATCCTAAAGTGTGGGCAGGATAGTGCAGGTGGTCCAAAAATGAACTCGGTGCCAAACTGTTTATGGCTTTCAAAGTAAATACCAGCACTTTAAATTGAGCCCCGAAACACACTGTAAATTGAGCCCATTAGCACAGCTAATATGACAACGGTGCTTCAGATGATGACTGCCTAGCTTCCAAGGATTCTGGCACATTCTGAGTTTCTGAAATGTTTTTTAAAGATAACCTCTTGTGTTGTGCATCCCACTGTGGCAAGGTCAGTTCTCTCCAGACAGGGCTGCAGTTTGTGTACCAGCTAAAGATGGTGGAAAGCACTGCTGGCCACGGAAACACCACTTGGTTTGAATCCAGCAGCACTGCCAAACTGCACGCTTGGTCTTTATGGGAGTGTGTCTCAGACAAGGGGCGTACCCAGGATCAAAACTAGGGGGGGGGGGCAACAGGGCCGGTGCTAGTTTTTTTTTGCGCCCTAGGTGAGATCACTTTCTGGCGCCCCCCCCCCCATTTCCCAGAGTTGTCGACCTTTTTTTAAGGGAGCTGACACCATGCTTATACATTATCTCTAACAAGCCCTTAGAACAAAATAAAATGAAAAGGCAGAAGAAAATCTAATGAAGTCCTCAATTCCAAAGCAAGACTCATTCAAGACTCAACAGTTCTTCTAATTCATCCTCATGATTCAAATCACCACATATCAAAAAGTTAAAGCAATCACCAGTTTGTTGTTCTTTAAATAAATTAATAAAGACACAGACAAGTTCCCGGCCAATTTGTGTTTAAGTACAAAGCTGACGTTTTCAAACATTGGGGGTGGGGGTGGGGGGTGTAAGTGACATCCTGCTTTACACACAGGAAGGAAGGATAGAAAGAAAGAGTGAGAGAGAGAAGGAAGGAAGGAAGGAAAGAAGGGGTGAGAGAGAGAGAAGGAAGGAAGGAAGGAAAGAAAGAAAGAAAGAAAGAAAGGGTGAGAGAGAAGGAAGGAAGGAAGGAAGGAAGGAAGGAAGGAAAGAAAGAAAGAGAAAGGGTGAGAGAGAGAGAAGGAAAAGGAAGGAAGGAAGGAAGGAAGGAAGGAAAGAAGGAAGGAAGGAAAGAAAGAAAAAAAGAAAGAAGGGGTGAGAGAGAAGGAAGGAAGAAAGGAAGAAAGGAAAGAAAGAAAGAAAGAAAGAAAGAGAAGGAAGGAAAGAAAGAAAGAAAGAAAGAAAGAAAGAAAGAAGGAGCGAGAGAGAGAAGGAAGGAAGGAAGGAAGGAAGGAAGAGATTGGAGATCTCAGCGCAGCAGCACCTCTCTCAGCCTCAGCTCTGATCTCTCACGAGTGTCAGAGGCGGGCAGCAGCAGAAGCCTGCTTTTGGGATCGGCGCGCAGCGCGGGGTGGTGGTTGAGGGCTGCTCACGGCCGCTCTTGCCTTCGCCGCCTCAGCCGCTAGACAAGACAGGCGCTCATGGTGAAAAAGGCTGCCTCCAGTCAATCGGGAAAGTGGAGCTCCTGATTGGCCGGTGTCGTCTTTCGGCCCACACCTTTCCCTCCCTCTCTCTGGCTGAGTTTGTAAACACAACCCCACGAAGCCTGTTGGGATCGGCGCGCAGCGCGGGGTGGTGGTGGCAGCTAGGGGGGCAGCTGCCTTCTAGGGGGGGCACCTGCCCCCCTCTGCCCCCCTGGGTACGCCCATGTCTCAGACATTCACCTGAAGGTCCTGATTTTGATTTTTGTTTTAAAAAGTGGTGAGGGAAGCTAGTAAAATTGTGAACAGTGGATTGATCACGTTCAATTTTTGTATGAGACAAGTTTAATGCCGGTGGCTACAAACAGTTGAGCTTCCACTTTCTATGTTTTAAACATGCTCATGATGTGGATAGCTCAGTTGGTTAAAGTGTGGTGCCAATAACACCAAGGTTGCAGGTTTGATCCCCATATGAGACAGCAAATATTCTTGCATTGCAGGGGGTTGAAGTAGATGATCATCAGGGTCCCCTCCAACTCTACATACAATCTATGATTCTATGGCAGTGGAAACTTCATTTCATCTTATTCCTTTCCTGTGTTCTTTTCTTGCAAAATCTCTGTTCGGGTTGGCTAAACGATCCCATACCATCAGTTCTCATGAAAGGGCAAGTTCCCAGAACAAACATAATAATGCTAGAATTAAGGTTTCTAAAAATTATCTCAGAGTTATTGTATGTCTATGTGTACAGATCTCCTTCTCCTGCCCTTCCTTGGTATATGTTATCACTCTGTTGAAAGAGTTTCGCTAGTGTGCTATAGAAACCTGATGAGCATTTGCTATGCTAAGAAGTAACTCAGGTTTCCTTACAGCACCCCTAAGTACGCATTACTGTGGATGTTGGACTCCACAGATCCTGAAGCCAGCACTGCGTGAAGATGCCCTTCTATGGGAGTGCTGTGGAATGACATCTAGATGGCCCCTTAAAAATTATCACTTGAAGGTGGCGATTTTAGTCACACTGGAAATAAGGATTACTATGTTACAGCAACATCTGAAATGGGACTCAGGTGGCTTTGAAGGGATTAAGAGAAATTCATGGATGAATAGGTAAAGGTAAAGGACCCCTGGAAGGTTAAGTTCAGTCAAAAGTGACTATGGCATTGCGGCGCTCATCTCGCTTTCAGGCTGAGGGAACCGGCGTTTGTCCACAGACAGATTTCCGGGTCATGTGGCCAGCATGACTAAACTGCTTCTGGCACAACGGAACACCGTGACAGAAACCAGTGTGCATGGAAATGCCGTTTACCTTTCCCATCGCAGCAGTACCTATTTATCTACCCGGTACTTGCACCGACGTGCTTTCAAACTGCTGGGTTGGCAGGAGCTGGGACAGAGCAATGGGAGCTCACCCCATCGCAAGGATTCAAATCGCTGACCTTCTGATTGGCAAGCCCAAGAGGCTCAGTGGTTTAGACCACATGTCCCTTATGGAGGAATAGGTATCAATTACAATAATTGAAGTAGCATAAGATACTGAGAACAAACAACAAAGGAAGGCTACCACCATTATGGCATGGAGGCTTGCTATGGGCATCTCATACTACAGGAGACTTAATGAAAGGACCTTTACTCTGACCATGCAAGGCAATTGTTACACTCTTAAAAGCTGAATTATAAACGCTGGGTATTAAGAGCTAGATCACAAGGAGCAGTGCATAGCTATTTTTAAGACCTAAACCAGACGGAAATGGTGCCCCCAAAAGTTATTCTGTGCTCTTGCTGATTCACACTAGCACTCCTTCCTATGGTCTTTCATATCACATGCAGAATATTAGCGGCATTTGTGGGTGTGAAATGGACCAGATAATGTTCAATATAAATCAGAGCTGCACTGAATAATAAAAAAGGAACAAGTGTAGTACAGAAGGATTTCCTTTTGTTTGCTTTCTTGGCTCTTGCCTTTGCTTTTTGTGCCAGCAAGTCACTTCAATTAGTATTCTAGCATGAATCTGGTACTTTAATAGCAGAGGAAGTTGCATATTAACCCTTCTCCTGTGCATATGCTGTAGCTTAATATGTTTTGCTTGAACTGCAATTGAATCGCCCTCTTGCCCATCTGCAATTACTCTTCAACAGACATTCATTTTGCATTCGCTGCTGAAGACAAGGGTTGACTGAAATGTTCCTTAATTAATATGTAGCTGGTTACTAAACATAAAGACAGAAATGAAGAAAAACAGTGACATTACTGAGATAAAACTGGCAGTTTCGGGGAACTTGAGTCCTGCACGTGTCCATAAAACACAGATGGAAAATATCTCGGCATGGAAATAAAACAGAAAAAGATGCCAACATAGTTTAAAGGCCTGATGCAGTATTAACTCACCATGTCCAAGATCTAAACTTAGCACAGATAAGACAATGTTTCCTCAGTTATGTCTTTGGGAGGGGGCAATATATTTCCTAAAGGCAAGAAACTGCATTTAAGATATCTTTCTTGAGCTGCATATAGCTTACTTTTCTATTAACCCTTTCTGACAGCGTAATAGAAGTTCTGATATGATAAGGTGAATGCCATGCTTCAATTTGTTGCTCCTTCTTTAAGGGTTACTTATATATGCTGTAATAAAACTGCTGTATCTAAAAACTGACTGTGTTACAGATGTTTCCATGAACCTGGCTGATACACTTTAGTCCCTAACAATTTTTTAACTTAATAGCCATTACCCTTAGCCCCTATTCCCCAGTCAGTCTTGCCACTAGCTACTGTGGACCACAGGGATTCCTTTGAGCCAGGCTTGCAGGCAGTTCTGGTCAGCTCCTTGCTAAATTCTTCTCACTGTGTTATATGACCTCATTGCCCATCTTCAGCTTAAGGTCAGTGATTTTGCTCTTTTAAGGCAGACTATTATTTTCAGCTTCCTCCAGCCTGGATAGTCTCTTTCCCATCTGCTTCTGCTTCACCTTTAGCCTCCAGCTGCTTCTTCTCAGCCAGTCTCACCCTCTTCTTCATATCTTCATATCTGGTCAGCAGTCTCTCTCAACATTAGTAGATTGGGCCTATTTATGTCCCAGCCTGTCTGTCCACCAACCAATCAGATTTGAGAGGCATAGAGTCCTCCCTGCCAATCAGGCCACCATTCCTGTCCAATGCATGATTAATAATTTCTGCCCAATAAGCCAATCAGAAGTGTAATTTACAATACTCTCAATATTGCAAAACAAACAAACCACTTTCCAACAGACCAGTCTCAGGTACTTATATAGCAGCCCATCTTCTTCTTCTTCTTTGGCAATCACTCGTAGCTGAGTAAGATGGTTTCCCATGAACATGGTCTTAACAATTCTGCATCCACACGTCCTTCCACAGTGGGGATATAGGTTTCCGGGTGGGAGTTGATCATGGTGACAGTTTGCCAAACGTACCTTCCTGTTAGCATGTTTCTCCTTTTTGTCCTGAGTTTGAGCATCTTCAAAGCCCATGACACCTTTGGTAAAGGCTGTTCTCCAATTGGAGCTCTTGCAGGCCAGTGTTTATACAAACACTTGTCAGTGTTTATACTACATTTTTTTAGATTTGCCTTGAGAGAGTCTTTGAACCTCTTTTGTTGACCACCAACATTATGCTTACCATTTTTAAGTTCGGAATAGAGTAGTTGCTTTGGAAGACGATAATCAGGCATCCGAGCAACATGACCGGTCCAACAAAGTTGATGTTGAAGAATCGTTGCTTTGACATTAGTTCGCCTGACTTCCCAAGTGATGTGTAAAATTTTTCGGACACACCATTGATGGTATCTTTCAAGGAGTTGGAGATGGTGTTTATAAGTGGTCCATGTTACACAAACATACAGTAAGGTTGGTAGTACAATAGCTTTGTAAACAAGCATTTTGGTTTCCCTGTGAATTTCCCAGTCCTCAAACACTCTGCACTTCAATTGCGAGAAAGCTGCACTCGCAGAGCTCAGGTGAAGCTGGATTTCAGCATCAATGTTGGCTCTTGTGGAAAGATAACTGCCCAGGTAGGAGAAGTGAGCGACACTTTCCAACATTACACCATTGAATTGGATTTGTGGCACTGCAGAGGGTTTTTGTCTTTGTTGGTGCAGCACTTTGGTTTTTTTGGATGTTGAGCAATAGGCCAAGCTTTTCATAAGCTTCTGCGAAGATATTTAGGATGGTTTGGAAATCATCCTCTGAGTGTGCACAAATTTACTACATTGTCATCAGCATACCAAAGCTCTGTGACGGAAGTTATAGTAACCTTACTATTTGCTTTCAGACCAGCCTCAGGTACTTACATAACAGCCAATGACCAGCCATTAAGAGGTACTTAGTATTTTCAAAATCAACCATTGCATTATTATTATTTTCAGCATTATTTATTGAATTTGTATAACACCCTTCATCCACAGATCTCAGAGTGGTTCACAAAATAAAATCACAATATAAAACCACAAAATACATAGTAAAAACAACAACAACAACAAACCAATAATTCCTGCCTACCACAACACTTTTAACAGGACTTCAGATGACCCTACATTAAATGACCCTACATACACATACATTGTAACTAAATCAAATCCTGCTTGGGTAAGTACTTTTTTTTTTAACAAAATGACTTCTCCAAACACCCTTTGGAAACTAGTGCAAAATGTAGCAGGACTGCTGTTAACCAGTGTTGGCCCCTTAGAACACATTACACCAGTGCTGAAGGAGTTCCACTGATTAACGGTGAATTTAGATACAATCTTCAAAGTGCTGCCATAGACCTTACCATCCAACCTGGCTAGGATATACCAGAGGCTGCTTTTCCCATGATTTTTTTCTGAACGTTATTTGGTTAGAGCCTACTCCCAATGCCATCGTCATCAGAAATTAGTTTGTCAGCAATTAGGTGTGAAATATTCTTTCTGGTGGCACTTTCACTTAAGAGTTTCTTTTATCAGAAAGGCCACAGGACTCTATTTGTCTTTGGAAAACAAATTAAAACTTCCCTGTTCCACTATGCCTTGGGAGAGAACAGGAAGTTTAATATTAGTTATGGTTCTGTTTTTCATTCCCATTTTGCTTTCTCTATACTGCTTCACTGTTTTATTGTGACACTAATATTTTATTTTATTGTATTATTAATTATTTTATTAGTATTTAGAATTACTGTAAGCTATCATGCAGGCCTATGTACAGGATATAAATATATTATCATAAAACTATAGACTAGAGGAAAAAGATGAATCTTCTATTCAGAATCTTAATTAGCATGAGATAAGTTGCTTGAGAACTATAGTCAGATGAGGCTGCTTGCCAAAATACATATTAGATTTTGCCAGTGGGGCATATAAGGAAGGTCTGGTCTTAGAGAGGGAGATGGGTAATAAAGACAATTTGGCTCATTAGTACAATTTATTTCTTCTTGCCCCCCACAATTGCTATAGTAACCAGAGCCTTTAATGTATTTATCTTCAAAATGTCCCTGTGTTGCTTCTGGAGAAATGTTAAATTTGATTAAACAAAAGAATTAAGGCAGAGAGCAAATGCAGATGAAGAATGGAGAATTGGCCACAGAAGCTGACTAGCCCTAGATAACTTCTCTCTTGATTTGGGTTACATCAACTCAAATATAACCTGGACCTCAATTATCTGAACACTAGTAAGAATGGGGAGTTTAGGTGTAGACCAGGAAAGGCTAATCTGTGGCCCTCCAGGTGTTGTTGGGGTACAGCCCAATAGTAGTGTGCCAAATATTTCTTCCAATATTTTTTGTGACTATTCTCCATCAATTACTGAGAAAAGAAATTGCATTTGAATATTATCAAAGGGGAGGGAAAACTCGGTGGATTTGCCATTCACATTTACCTTACTTTCGACACAGATTCAGAGGTTGTGAGCATCCTCTCTCTCATTCTATAAGTCATCTCTTTGATGGCCTTCAATCTGCAGCCTTCCCGAATCCTTGACTTCCTGTTTGGAATGCACCCTGACAGCCTACTAAGTGTCCTGCACTTTAGTTAAAGCCCATCACTAGGTAAAGACTACCATGGGGCTCTTTCATACCGTAGAGTTTGGAGAGGCAGGGAAGTTGCAGAGTGCTGGAGAAATATTTAATGGGATGGTGGGACACACTCACAACACCCTTGGCCACCTTGCAATGATATAGTAAGCTCGATTTTGCATTCACCTATATACTAAAGCAATTCTAAAGCATGCTGGGGATGAGGCAAAAAGCAGGCTAGGTTTTGGCATAGCACTACTTCTTGGATTCAGGTATTAGAATGGACCAAACCATGCAGAAAAACAGTTCCAGACATGGATTGGTTCTGAGCATAGCTGTCAACTTTCGGATTTGAAAATAAGGGATGCCGCGAGGGCGGTGCAATGACACCAAGTAGCCTCGCCACCCTGCACTCCAGAGGCTGCGTGCGAACGGGTGAGCGAAAGAGCGAGCGCATAGACAGCAGGCAGGCTGTCTGTCTGGTTGGGCATGAGGGTCTGGCTGCACAAGGCATGCAAGCTCCGCCCCCAGTCGGTCTCAGACTCCTTATTGGCAGCCGAGCAACGCAGCTGAGGAGCCTCCCTGGCCGGCAGGGAGGGAGAGGAGCTGCTTCCTTTGAAATCCGGGAAATTTAAGGGATATCAACAATCCTGGATAG
This sequence comes from Darevskia mixta, assembly GCA_034641385.1. Lineage (NCBI taxonomy): Eukaryota > Metazoa > Chordata > Lepidosauria > Squamata > Lacertidae > Darevskia > Darevskia mixta. The sequence continues at coordinate 5,752,483 of JAWWNH010000105.1, forward strand.
CAGCGGGAAACGGCATTGGAATAAGGGAGTTTCCCGCAAAAAAAAGGGAGGGTTGACAGCTATGGTTCTGAGACTGCTGCTTGCTGGGAGAACTTGGGCCAGTCACTATGTCTCAGTCCAAAGGTAGCCAGTATTGTTCCTCCAGATGTTACCAAGCTCCAGCCAGGATAACCAATGGTTGGGTTGATGGGAGTTTAATCTGGAAGGCATATGTTGGGTATTTCTGTCTCATCCTAACTTACCTCACAGGGTTGGAAAGGATAAGAACCATGTACATTGCCCTGAACTCCTTGGAAGAAGGGTGGGAAGAACTTGGACTCATTTCTAAAACACTTTGTATTGAACTTTAAGGAAATTTGAAAAAACGGATGTTAAGTTAAATTTGGAATGATGGGGAGAAGAAAGTAGTGACTAAGAGGAAGGTATAAGAACCCGAGAACAAGGCAAGGGGAAGTCAAAGGGGAGGGGAGGGGGGATAAAAGAGCAAGATAATGAATAATGGAAAAGACTGAAGCAGAGGAATATCCAAGGAAAGAGTTAAAAAAAAGAAGGAATGAGACATACAGAAGAAATTGTTATTGAAATGTTAACTTTTAGATTTTGAACTTTTTGTTGCTTTTTGCTTTTGTATGTTTGTTTTAAATTTGTATGACTAAAATATTCAATAAAGTTTTTTTTTTAAAAAAAAAAGGAAGAAGGGTGGGAAGTACAATCATACAGGAAAACATGTGCAGTTCTTCAAAATGTGGCACTTTTTGCCTTTTTGTGTGTGGAAAGTTTGATGTCCCACTTTCTGCTTGTAAGGAAGGCAACAATTCTAGAAATATCTTATCTTTACTCTCTAGCTGACTAGTTGCGTTTCCACCTCCTTGACAGTTAGATAGTAGAAGAAATAACTTTCTTTAGTATGAACATGAAGAAAACAAATAACTGGAAGAGAATACAGTTTGGACTGGTTTAGTTTTAGCATGTAAAACAACATACTGAGTAGTTTCAGAAAAGTCACGGAGAAAGGAATTCTAAATGGGTGTTTTCTTGAAGAAGGCCGTGTACATAAAAATATCCACAAGATAGAGCAAAACCAGGAAAACAACATGACTTAAACTATCCTAGGTAACTGAAAAAGATGCTCTGCTGCATCCTAATGCTATGGGTGTCATATTTCACACACAAAAACTCCTAGGAGTACACTAAAGAAGTTAGCAATTGCTTGTAAAATAAATTTATGTTACAGATAATGGATCTTTTTTTTTATTGCACCTGTACAGTCACTGAATAAATAATTTAGGAGGGTGGCAAATTATTAGATTTCTATCCCAGAGAAGCTAGAATGTATTTTGCCAAGTATCACAGAATTCTGGGGCCTAGAAGCTTGGGAAATTAAAATAAGTGTTCAGACATAAATCTTTTCCCACTTGTTAAAAATGTGGCATTCCTCATTCAACCAGAACCTCAACTCAGGTCAACAAGTGAAGATTTTTATTTCATTGGAACTCTCTAGGAACTATCTATTTCACTGGAACTTGTCTAGGAAAAAAATACAGTACAACCAGGTACTTGTTAAATTCTAGTAAGAATTTTAAAATATATGATCAGCAAGATAAATTCTGAGCCTTGGGGCAGGGGGAGAGAAAGCCACTTGTAATCACTTAAGTCCTGCTCAAATGCTCATAACATCCCCTGTTAGAGATATCTCTCTCTCCCACTTCTGCCCTTCAGAACTAACAGCAACTTCAATTAACTAGCACCACAGGCCTGATTCAATTGCTTCCCCAACCAATGGCTGCTTTGAAGCTTTGAAAAAAGCATCAGGATCACTGATCTCCATTATCTCATCTGGTTGGGTCCTAAGATGGTAAGGGGTAAGTCTTATATACATTTTTACACAAATTTCAGAATGGTAGACATCACAACAGAATTCATTACTGATTTTTTGCTGTTGTTCCATAACTTTTCCATTTTCCTTTCCACATGAGCCACAATTATTTGGCATTCTTCCTTGGGAATAAAGGAATAATTCTACCGTTCCACTCATTTCAGCAGTCCCTGTGCATTTTCCAAGCAGGAAAAGTACCGATCAGCATTGCACAATAGCATCACAGAGACACTGCTCAATGGCTATATTAGGGAATAGGAGGCGTGGAGAATGGGGCAATGTTCCATCCTAATGAAGTACCTGCCATGTAGTTTTGTGGTTCTGAGTTTTTAATGCCAGGCAGCCTTGTGCCAAGAGCAGTTGTGAGGGGGTTCCCCTTACAGTAAACCACATGAAAGCTAGAGATTTCAATCTAGGCCCAACTTGGCTTTGCATGGTATTCCACTGTTACTGCAGTACAGGTGGATAGTGTCATTATATGATTTAGCCACCAGGTGGCAACTGGACACACACACACACACACACACACACACACAGAACCAGAAGTTTTCTGTTGCCGTTCTTTTTGGAGGGAGACAAAACTTGCCCAGTTTTTCTTCTGTCTGGTATGTGCGCTAAGCCTTCCATGACAAGGCACAAAACTTTCCTTGAGCAACAACAGCTACAGTTATGTCACAGGGTGTGGTGGTCAGTAATCACACAGTCCAAAGTTGGGGTTAACACTTGATGAGCAAAAACATGATCTCCACAGACTTTTCTGAGCGTCAGTCCTAATGAGCAGCAACTTATTCCCAGTGGGTCTTCCTCCAGGAAATCGGTTGCCAAGACTAAATGTCCCCACCTTCCCACAGCTGTCTATGTCTCCTCCTCTCCGGGGCTTTTCCCAAGCAATTGGAGACTGTGTGTCTGTGTACAGCCAAACTCTCCTCAACCTTTTCATGCCTCTCCTGGTACTGGGAGGCAGCAGGGAGGGAGCTTGTCACGGCAGCAGGAGGAAACAACCATGACTTTTCACCAGTCTGACTTATCTCTGCCTCTTGATCTCACTAACTTCAGCTTCCGATTCCTGCCCTCTCTGCCACAGACTCTCCCCGCTCACTAAGCCCTGCTTACCCCTTCAGCTTCTGACACCTCTTCTTTCCAATCTTCTCCCTCTGACCTCTCATCATTGTCCCACCACCATTCCCTGGGCTCTGAGCTTTCTTGCCTTGGTGGTTCCACAGCTGGTTCCTCCCACCATTCCTTTGTGTCCAGCCAGCCCATGACAAGTTGAGGGAAAGAAAGTATCAATTTGCCTGGTTGCAAACCATGCATTCAAAGACTTATTTTAATGGGACTCTTTCTTTCTGGAGTACATCCTGGAGTACAACCTCCGGCATAGGTTGAGGTTATTATAGATCCAACAACAACAGCAAAAAGTAACAAAATGTCCATGAGTTCACTTTCTCTCTATGGACAGTTTTTAAGAAGACAGCTTGATTCGATTATAAAACCAGAAGACTGACTCAACCCACAAAGAAGGAAGTGGGGCCATGCCAACTTAGTTCCTGAAACACAGTTCTGTTTCATTATTTTTACATTTCCCTGATCTCTCTATAGAGTCTGAACTGAACATACACTAAAACCTAACTCCCACCCTTTTAATCAATTTAAGTTGGATTAGGGTCAATGATCAGAATGAGCAGAACTGTAATGAACATACAAAGGCAATAAATTTATTTCAGAGGATATGGAAAAAGAACTTTCCCATTTGAACTTCCAGGTACCTGAAGTCTTTTTAAAATCAGGTTGATTGCTTGCACATTCAACCTCACTTAAAAAAAAAAGTTGTGTTGACATTTACCAAGACTTACATTTACATTTGACGCAGATAAACTACAAGACTTCCTGAACACCAATCACAGTTGCCTACCGTATATAACTTTGCTACCTTTCAACAAATAACGGTACTTGACCTAAGCATAATAAAAATGGCACTAGATACAATCACATGTCTATTGACTTTTTTGCCTTGTTAGAATTTGAAGCAAAGATGATAAATTATTCTCACACTATCCCTTTGATAAATCTGAACAGCTCCTAATACCCAGTCTCTTCTGATTGCATGCATCACCGGCAAATATCACACACATCAGTTGTTTGTTGTCTCTGCTTCGTTTTATTTCCGCTGACAACTTAGGTAGAAGTAAACGGTTTCATGATTGCAAGGAAGACTTGTGTCAATTACATAGACAGACCTGCACTATAATTTATAAGAGTTAAATGCCAGGTTCATTTTACAAAGTGGAAGGAGAAGATTGGAGTAACATTTTTTTGTACTAAATTACAAAGAGCAACTTTTGTGACAATTTTATGGGAAAGAAACATTTATAACTAAGCCTGGAAAGTTATAAACCACAGTTAAGGGAAAGCAAAAGCTTCCAAATTCCTCTTCTCGGGCATGCAGGAAGCCACAAGAGGAGAAGGAATAGCTTACAAGCATAGGAAGAGGCTAGGCTCATTTATGTAATGTTAAACAAGGATTTAGCCATACATCTGACTGCAGCCTCTGCCTATTTATGAGGGTATGCTGAATGTGCCTCAGAGGTTGTTTTGGAGTGGTACTCTGCTAGTCTCTCTTTTGTGGCACCTGGATGAGTCCCTCTTTGTATCACTTTTGATGGCAGCAAATGGCATTTTAACATGGAGTATAATTGGTTATGGTTGATCGATGCGACTTTCAGTTGGTACTGTTTTGTCTCTTTGGTGAGTCATAGTTTTATGCAGCTTTAGTAGACTGTTTGTTCATTGTTCTGTTCATTTGTTCTTCATTAATCATATGTCAACTGCAGCAACAAGGGTTGAATCCACACGGGCAGAGCAATCCTAGCTCCAGCAGTCTTGCCACTCAGGGTTGACAGCAAAGGAAAGTGGGAAGGGAATGCAGGTTGTGGGGAGGGTAGGCAGTGCCAGGCTGGCATAGTGACCGGGCCCAATGCCAAATGGCATTAGCCTGGCATATAAGGGCTTGGACTGCAGCCTGAATCATGCTTAGAACAAGCCCATTGAAATGGACTCCACACTTGGTAATCCTTAAACCAGTCCCTTTGAAATCAGTGGGGCCTAAGTTAGTCCCTTTGGTTTCAATGGGTTCACGCTTAAGCATGACTTAGGCTGCAATCCAACTCCCAGGTTGTTTGAAAAGACAGTTGATAAATTAAAAAATATATAACTTAATAAATAAGCAAACAGCCCTCTCATGTTTTATCTGTGAGAGACAGTTAACTACTTTCCCCCTTACAGACAGAATACATTTTTTTACCTTACTCATCATGCCTTTTCTCTCTGCCAGGCAAAGCTGCTTTGGCAGTCAAAACAAGGCATGGCAAAACTGGGAAAGCAGAACCGCTTCTTCTTGATGTTGATGCCAGCAGTGAGGTCCAAGCTAGACACAGGGGGTGGCTTTTAACGCAGAAACCAAAGAGATTGTGTTCCCCACTGGACCTACGGTAGAATGCTGGCTCCATCACTACAGCGAACTGCATCTTTCTCCTACTGTCAGTTCCTGTATGTTACTTCTTTGTTAAACTTACTTCCATGTCCTTTTCCAGAACAGGACAGCTTAGATTTAATAAAGTACACATTTTATTGCTTTATTTGCTGATATAGTTATTTAAAACAGCAGCAGAGGGTTTGTGACTAACCTAAATCTTCTTCTTTTCAATGGGACTTACAGCCTGTGTATACGCCATATATATAGAGCACGTTTCCCTCCAAAAATCCTGGAAATTGTAGCTAAGGGTGCTGGGAATTATAGCTCTGTGAGGGGTAAACTACAGTTTCCTTGATTCTAGGGGGTGGGAGGTGTGCTTTAAATGGAGCCACAGTCAGGTCTGCAGCCCATCTACTCAGAAATAAGTCCCGTTGGATTCAGTGGGGCTTACTCCCAGGTATGTGGGGTTAGGAGGACTACAGCCATGATCGAGACTTTTCCTGGATTGTTACCCTCAATTTATATATCCTAGCAGTATTTTAGAGAAATGCCTTTCGCACGGGGAGAAAGGTGGCGCTATTGAGCATTTCCAGATCATCTGTTGCAAAAACAAACAAACCACCAACATGCCTTTAGGTCTCATTTATCCTCCCAACTTATTCTTTCGTCTTTTCTGACTCACATTTATCTGGAAAAGTGACAAATGATCACTGAACATTAAACGCCCAGGCAAAAATTTTAAAACAACAACAACCAAAGATTCCGGAACAACACTGCATTCTTTCCCAAGCCCATCAAAACGCCCATCGCCGTCAGTTTACTTTACAGATGTTCCGTTCAAATCTCAGATCAGCATTTTGGAAGCAGGGAGGGGAGAGAGGCGAGCACGGGGGAGAGACAACGGCGAGGTCTTTCAATTCAGGATTAGAAAGAAGACTCCCCCCCCCCCCAGGCACAGGACACTATCAGACCCAGCTGAATGGTGCAAGCCAAACAACTCCGCGGAACGGCCTGCAAAGGAGCTGGAAAGAATTGCGAAGCCAAACTTTCCGAGTTAACTTTGTGCTGCCTGCGCGACTGTCCAAGCTGTTGACACGCCGCTTTAAAAACAAAACAAAAAGGTGAATCAAAGGGCAGCCAATGAAACGGGCGGAGGGAGGGGGGGAAACCCACCCTTTCCTCTCTTTGGGGAGAGACTTTTAAGACGTGATTCAGCTCTCCCTGTTGCAAAGCAAGCTGTCGCCTTAGCTCGAAAGTAGTTTAGATGCGCTTCCTCCACCGTCTCATTTCAAGCATATTTAAAGCACGCACGCTTCTCCCCTGGGATCTGTAGTTTGCTGGGAATTGTAGCTCTGCGTGGGGGGGGGAAACTACAGTTCCCAACATTCTTTTTTTGGGGGGGTGCTTTAAATGCACGGCATGTACACGTGTAGACACCCAACACCCCCAAATCCTCCTTACTCACCCATCTCCCCATCTCCTTCCTCCCCTCCTTCTTCTTCCTCGTCATCTTCCTCCAGCTCCAGCAACACATCATCCTTCTCCGCATTCATCTCCCCAGAAGTCCGTCGCTGCTGCTGCTGCTGCTGCATTCCTCCTTTTCTGCAGATAATATGGAATAATCTCCAGGAGGAGGCTGGAAAGCAGCCCCGGGGCTCCCGCGACCAGAGAGCCCGCCTTCGCCTCTCCAAGAGCCGCGGGGAAAGGAGAAAGGCGGGGCGGCCTGAGCAGGAGCAGCGGGCTGGGCTGAAGGCGCCGCCCTCCTGGCAGCCCGCCCTGACTGAGAGAAAGAGGCGGGAAAGCGAGAGGGGAGTTTCCTCCGGTTGCCATAGAGACGGGGCTGGCGTGACGGGGCTTCCCCCCGCGTCCCGCTTTTTCCTTGGGGGGGGGGCGTGGGTCCCAGCAAGTTACCTCAGCCAGGGGGCTCGTCGAGCCCGAACCAGCAGCCAGCAACCCGCTCGAAAGGGGTGGCTCTCGCTCTCTTCCCAATAGGACCTTTCATAGAACTGTCGACTTGGAAGGGGCCCTGAGGATCAGAAGTCAGGGTTTCCCAACCTTGGGTCTCCAGCTGGGTTTTTTGGACTACAATTCCCATCATCCCTGACCGCGGGTCCCCGCTAGCTAGGGATGATGGGAGTTGTAGTCCAACAGCAGCTGGAGACCCAAGGTCGGGAAACCCCTGGATTCTAGTCCAACTCCCTGCAATGCAGGAATAGGCAACCGCCCCCCCAAAATATAAGCATATCTCAGGATCACTCTTTGAACTTCCGCCGCACAAAATGCGCAGTTCTGCTTTGCTCCCGACCGGCTGTCTTCCAAAGAAGAGCCATTTCTGAAGAAATGCTTTGTGTGAGGGGGAAACCAGAAGTGCACAGAGTTGTCTACAAAAAACAGGCACATGATGGCTGCACACATGCCTTTAATGTACGTTATTATTTCCCCAAGAATCCTGGTAACTGAGGTTTGCCCCTCACAGAGCTGCAGTTCCCGGTACCGTTCACAAACTACAGTTCCCAAGGGTCATCTAGTCCAATCCCCTGCAATGTTTTAAAATGTATGGTATGTACACAAAAGTTGATGCTGACTCTGGAGCGGTTGATGCTGCTTCTTTACTGCTGCTGATTTTTGCAGCTTTGGTTGTTAGGTTGCTTTTACTGTCCCTCTGTGATATCTGAAGAAGTGTGCATGCACACGAAAGCTCATACCAAGAACAAACTTAGTTGGTCTCTAAGGTGCCACTGGAAGGAATTTTTTTGTTTTGTTTTGTTTTTGTTTTGTCCCTCTGTGTTTGTGTCTTATTTCTATTACATATTCGATATTGCGATCTGTCCTGGAGGGAGGGCAGGGTATAACAACTACGTAGGTAATAAACGTATGAATACCATACTGTGTGTTACATGGTCCTGCTTTGACAGGCGGTGGACATTGCTGGAGGCAAAATGTGTCCAGTCTCCACCCTGAAACCTGTAACATTAGATTCTAGACAAAACAAAATAAAAAAATCCTTCCAGTAGCACCTTAGAGACCAACTAAGTTTTGACTATGACAGACCAACACGGCTATCTACCTGTAATTAGATTCTAGAGAGTCTGTAGAGCAGAACAGTCGAATGGCGACTTCATCAAGCCACAGTAGCAAAAATTAAGCAACAAAGGGACATAAGGACTGATTGTGAATTCTGCTGAGTTCATGGAAAATCAAAAGAGCATTTTTGTTAATTGTTTTCCAGTGGATAAAGCGTGATTTCCAAGAGACTGATTAAAAACACATTCCTGTGACTGGGCCACATTTCCCAGTGTCAGAAATTGATTCCCAGTATTTTCATTGGCACTGCAGCGACGTATTAGAGGAAATTAAAATGACTGTGCATAGAAAAACTGTGTGAAGCAGCCATAACCCAATTTAGCATTGTTTCCAGTTGTGTATAACCCTCCAAGGACTTGTTAATTTTCATGCTTCTGTGCAAGTTCCAGTATGAAATGACGACAGTCTCTTTTGCCCTCTACTGAACTGAACTGGTAATAACAACTGGCGATAAAATTGGTTCTTGATCGTGTACCGGTAGGGAGAATGCTGAACCAACACGTATAAAGGTGCATTGCAGGATTCATGCTTTCATCATGGGTGTGTGTGTGTGTGTGTGTGTGTACATCCTATACTTCCAGTTGTATGCTAACACAGCCACAGGGCCAACCCAATGTATTTTGTTGCCTGAGGTGAAGGACAAGACTGCACCCTGCAAGCCCATGAACAGAAACAGACTAAACTGGCAGCTGAATCTTAGTTCAGCACTGGTGGCAGGACAGCAACCTTACTGCACCTAAAGTTAGCAAGGGGTTGCAAGGCACACACAGCTCTGTCCTCTACCACCTTCTTGCCTCTCCCTGCCTCCCAGCATCTTCAGCCTGAAGCAGCAGTCTCACTGTGCCTAGGAGCAGAGCTGACCCTATGCAGCCAACTAAGAACCTTTTCCGACATTGCACGGGAGCAATGTCCTCAAACCCAACAAGCACCCGACACCCACTTAAAATGCTGACCTTCTAAATAAATGTAGTCATTTTTATAGATAATAGGCCTTGCAGAGTCACACTCATCTAACCCAGGGAACACCTAACCCAGATCCAGCCCTGAATAAATTCAGGGGCGGAAATAATGTTTAATTAGGGGTTGTTGTTTTTTAAAACTAATTAAACATATAGTCATGCAGGGCTGGAGAAGAAGTGTGTGCTCCTTCACAAGCACCTACATTTAGCTTGACGTGCCGGGATACCAGTGAAAACCCCACAGGCCCCCGACACAACAGGTACTGCACAATGTGAAAGGAACATTAGAAAATGGGTAAGGTAAAGGTAAAGGTGACTCGGGTGGCGCTGTGGTCTAAACCACTGAGCCTAGGGCTTGCTGGTTGGAAGGTTGGTGGTTCAAATCCTTGCGACGGGGTGAGCTTCCTGCCAGCTCCTGCCACGTCAAAGTGCAAGTAGATAAATAGGTACCGCTGCGGTGGGAAGGTAAATGGTGTTTCTATGCATTGCTCTGGTTTCGCCAGAAACGGCTTAGTCATGCTGGCCACATGACCCGGAAAAACTGTCTGCGGACAATCATCGGCTCCCTTGGCCAGTAAAGTGAGATGAGCGCAGTAACCCCAGAGTTGTTCATGACTGGACTTAACTGTCAGGGGTCCTTTACCTTTTTAAAGGACCCCTGAATGGTTAAGTCCAGTCAAAGGCAACTATGGGGTTGCAGCGCTCATCTTGCTTTCAGGCTGAGGGAGCCAGCATTTGTCCACAGACAGCTTTCCGGGTCATGTGGCCAGCATGACTAAGCCGCTTCTGGTGCAACGAAACATCGTGACGGAAACCAGAGTGCACGGAAACGCCATTTACCTTCCCACCGCAGTGGTACCTATTTATCTACTTGCACTGGCATTCTTTCAAACTGCTAGGTTGGCAGAAGCTGGGACCGAGCAACAGGAGCTCACCCCGTCACTGGGATTCGAACTACTGACCTTCTGATTGGCAAGCCCAAGAGGCTCAGTGGTTTAGACCACAGCGCCACCTACGTACCTATTAGAAAATGGGACAGCAGAATTAGCAGTAAATGCAGTATGCCCCATGTCTAAATGCAACCCAGTCAGATGGACAGGATATAAATAATACAATTATTAGTAGTAGTATTAAATGTAAAAAATGGAGAGTCGCTTAAAGAAACTGTGCCCCCAGCAACTTTGTCTCCAATGTGTAATAATAATAATAATAATAATAATAATAATAATAATTTATTATTTATACCCCGCCCATCTGGCTGGGTTTCCCCAGCCACTCTGAGCGGCTTTCAACAGAACATTAAAATACAATAATCTATTAAACATTAAAAGCCTCCCTAAACAGGGCTGCCTTCAGATGTCTTCTAAAGGTCTGGTAGTTGTTGTTCTCTTTGACATCTGAAGGGAGGGCATTCCACAGGGCGGGTGCCACTACCGAGAAGGCCCTCTGCCTGGTTCCCTGTAGTAGACAGAACTGTGAAAAGCTGGGATATAAATATCATGAATCAATAAAACCATCCTGCCAGGACGTTGACCTGAACGTTTCAACTTTTGGGTGGTTGCTGCAGCCCTGTTTCACCTGAGTGCAAATGTGTTTCCTCTGCCTTGTGTTTAACTTTTGTCACCATTCTTCCCTTTGGCTATCAGCCAGCGAATCACCTAGGAAACCCAAGGACTGGTTGCCATGGGCACTTTGCTAAGCATCTGTTCCCTTCCTTGCACAGCACATCAGCACAGGAGAGGAAGGAGGGTTTTTCCAAAGGATCATGGTACTGAAAGGATAGGTCTTGTCCTCATTTAGCCCAATCAACTTTCTGCAAAACTGGCAGCGTCGGTGTCACACAACAAACACGTATGCCATTGAACTCATTGTCCTGAGACAACGGAGTTCTAGGAATGTTTTGACCTTACATAGCTAGATCAGGCGCTGCCCATAGTTCAGTACAAACCACTAACAGTGAGCCAAAGAGAGAAAAACCGGGATATCCTGTTTCTTTCTACATACTGATGATTACACAGCTAGTACAGACAAGGCCTATGTAAGCAAGTCTGCCTTTCTGTACTGTGAAGCTGTATTTTGATCCTGCTGAAGGTTATAAAAAATGGGTCAAGATGATGCATGTGTTTGGAGGCAAATTTTAACTCCTGTTTTTAGGCAGTGCCATTTCTTCCCATTCTTAGTGTTGAGAGCATGTAAATCCTGTTGTTTCGTCTGACCAGTGTGTTTCCCCCTTAACTGCAACATTTGAGCATTTTTCAGTACTTGCAATCCATCATTTGGCCACAGGAGGGCATATTTATACAACCTTTAACTAAGGAAACATTTTTCTCACCATAAATAAAAAACCTTAACCTTTGCTTTTCAGAAATACCAGCATGGGCTTTACAAAATATTGAGGTCATATTAAGGAACACTTTCCCAGGCTGGATTATTTTTTTCAGACATGCTTCATTGGTTGCCAGCATGTTTTATCAATGTCTAATTCCTTCAAATGAAACAAATCAAAATTCTTCATAGGAGGAAACGAGATGAGTAAAACCCAGCCTGCATGTTTCTTTTATGACTTTTTTTCAAGTAAAAAATGGGGGGGGGGGAACACTACATAAATGGAAAACAACCCCTCAAAAACAATTTCTCTAAGAGAACTACAATCATAAAACACATTTATAAAATGCTTGATGCATTTTCTGTAGAAGTGTCAATATATTATTTGAAGTGTGTCTTAAAGTTTCAATTTACATTTCCCCCAAAGTGTTGTGCCGTGACAACAAAAGCCCCCGCTAAATGGAATACTTCACCAGACAGAAAATCATTCCCTATAGAAGCTTAGAAAAATTGCACCAATTATCCATCGGATGGGAGCAGGGTGCCAGGTCAAACATCGCTGGAAATAACGACTTCTAGTCTAAAATCCCTGCCTTTAAAAGCTGACATTTTGGAATAGGATTGCACTTAGTTACTATTCAGTGATGAAAGCAAGCCATTTTCTTCCCTTTCGTTACTTCACATATTATAGAACCGAGTTCCACCATTTACTGCAGATTCCAGGCTTGATTCCCAGTGAACCCTCTTTTGGTTTAACGCTCGGCTTTTGTATAGCACTTTCCAGCACTTCGCATGCATTATCTAGGTGTGATTCTTACAACAACTCTACAAGGCGATTCGGGATTATTTCCCCAGGGAATGAGGCTGAGAGACTGTGCCTTGCCTAAGGCAGCTAGAGATTTTGTGTCAGAGGAAAGATTTGAACCAGGGACTTCCGGGGAGCAGCACAGTTTCTTAGCAACCACACAGCACCACCTCTTCCTTGGCAGCTATGTGGCAACCATGTCATCCCAATTAAAAAGATCTTCTGCCATCCATGCCCAATGTACATGGTCACTTGACCAATGCAAACTTTTTGGCTATCAGTACTATACAGGCTCTTAGAGACGCGGGTGGCGCTGTGGGTTAAACCACAGAACCTAGGGCTTGCCGATCAGAAGGTTGGCGGTTCGAATCCCTGCGACGGGGTGAGCTCCCGTTGCTCGTTCCCAGCTCCTGCCAACCTAGCAGTTTGAAAGCACGTCAAAGAGCAAGTAGATAAATAGGTACCGTTCTGGCGGGAAGGTAAATGGCTCACCAGAAGTGGCTTAGTCCTGCTGGCCACATGACCCGGAAGCTGTACGCTGGCTCCCTCAGCCAGTAAAGCGAGATGAGCTCCGCAACCCCATAGTCGTCTGCGACTGGACCTAATGGTCAGGGGTCCCTTTACCTTTACTATACAGGCTACTTAACCATCCTCCATTGCTATATTTCCTCCTGGGGCTTTGTCAAATGGGCCAATAACTTTTATAGCTCAGCTACAAACTTCAGGTCACCTTGTTCACCTGGGCCTCCTGGTGTTTTGGTTTGTGGCCTGAAACAGCAGCTGCTACCACCTAAGCTGCATTTGCAACGGACTAAAAACCTTATGTTCTAGGAACAAGCTTGGTTTGATTTAAGAAGCAATGCTGTGATCCTAATGCAAATTTGTACAACTCCTAGCTTGGAAGGTTTCATTTCGCTCTTGCTAGAACTGATATATATACAGTAACACCAAACAAACATATGTAGAAAATCCCAGATATTTGATTATCTACCAAGCTTTGCGGATGGCGATGAGATCAGAAACTGGAATATTTGTGCAGCTATATGCAATACAGCTGTATGTATACAGCTGTTTTCTTTTTTTTTTTTTTTAAATAATATTTATTTGATTTTCCAATTTTATAAGCGCATTACAACACGGTTAAATTTCTTTTGTTTCCCACCTCTCACATTGAGAAACAATACATAACTTCCCCCCCCCTCTCACGGAGGTATCTTTTAACATTGTTCATTTAACCATCTAAACACAACCCTCACTTTGCTTGTACCTGGTCCCTTTCCAGACTAGGCATCTATATTACTAACTTTTATCAAATGGCTTCCACAGCTTCTCACTGCTGAATCCATAGATAATTCTTGGCTCACGGGTTCTTATCTTGGTATTTATACATTATCTTCTAATTTTTTAACTTAACTTACACATATCATCTTCTAAACATTTTTCTCCTAACATCATAATATCCTAATTTATAACATTCTCATTATCGCAATTTCTAATCTTAATTTTCCCCTCGGCCTTAAATCCTAATTTTTTTAACTTGCTTTCCCCCCCCTCCCCCCATGCCCCAGAACCTGGTTTTCAAATATTCCACAACAAAACTTATATAACTTCTATAATTCCCACCATACCAGAAATTAAATCCACATACTTTGGTCAAACCGTCAAATCAATCCAAGAAAGAAAAAAAAATAACCACTCTCACCCCACACCCACCCGCCGTGTCACCCATGTCCGATCTGAATGGGCCAGCAAAACTTCTTTGGGAACAGTCTGTTGCATTCTTCTTTGCTTTCCCAATCTTCTTACAACGTCAATGTCCCAGAGAGCCATTCTTACTTTCTCATCCTGTTTGAAAATCTTCTTCTTAATGATTCTCCTCTTATGGTTTCTAGCTTTCTTTTTCTTTTTGTTGACATCATGCGGCCGGGTGCGTAATCTTTTTTTCAAAGTCAGAAGTTCTTTTTGGTTCTCACGCTTCGCAGCGTGGGAACATCCTGTTGTTGGTTCCTCTGATATGATCCTGTTCAAACGTATCTCCATCCTATCCAAGGCATCATTCAAACGTATCTCCATCCTATCCATAGCATCACTGAATTTCTGCATTCCTTGTAAAAATAGGTGCACATCTAGCTTTGCCATCTGTGCTCCTGTCATTCTGTCAAATGTAGATACAATCGTTCCATTCAGCAATCCATTTAGATATCTTGTTGCAAAAAGTATTCCTTGCCAGATTCCTCCAGCACAGGGGGAGAGGGGGGCTGGTTACACTGAAGCAAATTCCTTTTCAATGGCCACTTTCGTTTTGCCTCGGCTGCCGCATCCCCGTCTCTTAAGCTTCAGCAGTGATAGGGCTGGCCTCCATTTTAAGCCCTACACTTTACCCAGAAATAAGTCCAAAACATCCATTTTACTCACAATCTTCAGGTCCGAATTGATAATTTGGCAGGAGAAATCCCGGCGCACGATCAGGAGAGATCTGGCAGCTGCGCCCGTCAGGGGGATAGATGTTCTCAGATCCAAAGGGTTCAGGCTCCCCCCACTCGCGTCCCGGAGTCCCTTATTAGGTTCTCCTCGGGAGGAGGGAAGCCCCGCGAACCACCGCCGGACCGACCGGTCCCGGGACGCCCTTCCCGGGAGTTTTGGGGGCTGAGGCGCTGTCTCAAGACACCCCTTTCACCCCTTTTCGGGCAGGGAACATCGGAGCGATGTTCCCCCCGACCTCTCCAGCCAGCAGCCGGAACCGGAAGCCCGTATACAGCTGTTTTCTTCACAAAGCAAGATTGCAACCAAAGCCTATTTATTCCTGTATTGCAGGAAGATGGACTAGACGACTCTTCTGGTCCCTTCCAACTCTACAATTCTGTACAGTCAAATATTTCAGCACTAAAGCTTTAAATTGCAATCAGATTGCTCACTCCTACCTGAATTTATGTTGCAGATGTTGGAGGAGGGCTTATGTGGGCCAAATCTTATGCAACTGTCTACGTTTATTTGAATTCTTACTTTCTTTTTAAAAGCCTTTGCCCTGATTTTATAGTAGATATTAAAAAAAGACAGACAGTTCAGCATCAGGGCACACAAATTCAATGTGCAGACATTCAATTAAACAGAAATCAATGGCTATGATCCAGACTTTAGAAAATCCAAGTAGTCCCGGTATGGAAGGCACCTCTGGCCTCCATGCCAGACCATCCAATAGGGTGTGTGTGTGTGTGTGTGTGTGTGTGTGTGAGATCTGCACAATACATTTAACATAGGAACATACAATTATGGCTTCCCCAGTAAATCTTGGTAACTGAAGGTGCTGAGAATTGTTAGGAAACCCCTATTTTCTTCACAAAGCTATAATTCCCAAAGTTTCCTGGGAAGAGACATTGACTGTGAAACTACTCTGAGAATTGTAGTTCTGTGGAAGAAACAGGGGTGTCTCCTAACAACTCTTAGCTCCTTTAACAAACCACAGTTCTCAGGATTAATCGGCTTCAAAATAACAGCAAAGCGAATAATAATAATAATAATAATAATAATAATAATAATAATAATAATAATAATTTATTATCTATGCCCCGACCATCTGGCTGGGCTTCCCCAGCCACTCTGGGCGGCTTCCAACAAAATATTAAAATACAATAATCCATCAAACATTAAAAGCTCCCCTAAACAGGGCAGCCTTCAGATGCCAGAAATAACTCCCATCGGGCCTAGCAAGGATGGGCAACGACCAGGGTTGATGGAAAGGCTTAGTTCAACATCTGGAGTGCCAAAGTTTCCCCACACCTGATCTATATTATTTAGATAAGAATCTGGAGAAGGAAGAGGATGAAATATGATCATTTTACTGCTATTGTTGAAATTGTGCTTTCTTTTTTTTACCTTTGAGTTATTTGTATCTCCCCCCCCCTTTTTTTTAAAAATTATTTATACTTTTCAGGTTTATACATTTTTTGGACATTTCAAAACTTGACTTCCTTCCCCCTCTTTCTGCGGTTCCTTAAATTTATTTTTAATATCATCTGCATATCCTAATTAACTTAATTTGCTCATTTGTTCATCTTTAAATATATACTCATATGAAACTGCAGGTTATTACAATAATCCTACCAATGTTTTTATCTGTAAATATTCAATAAACCATTTCCATTCTTTTATAAAAAGTTTGTTATCTTGGTTTCTCATTCTTCCGGTAAGTTTCTCCATATCTGCATATTCCATAAGTTTTTGTATCCATTCTTCCTTTGTTGGGACTTTTTCTTCTTTCAATTTTTTGGCAAGTAATATTCTTGCCATCGCACACATGAATAAGTTTCTATACAGTTTGAGTTATTTGTATCTTTTATTCTTTTACCTTTCTTATGTCAGTTGCTTAGAAAGTTAGAAATATTTTCAAAAAATAAATGCATACATATTTTTATTTGGAAAATTTAACTAGCAACAATTTGGCTTAAGTTCAAAGGCAAGAGACCACGTTCTCTTGGGCAAGAATTTTCTTACTCTTATCCACTCCACGATGTCTCGCCCAACATTTTTCACACTTGCACTGTTTCTACATTAAAAGTCTTCAGCAGTAATTGGATTTAGCATATTTTTAAAAGAGGAGGGAAAGGTCAATCGACAGCAAGCGCTTGTTTCCTTTTGATATTAGTCTGGCACATGAGCTAGCTATCAATGTCAAAAGGGGTGAGATGTAAATGCACAGAAAGTCAGACAACTGCAGAACTCACATATGCCTTCCTTTCATTCCCTTGGATGAAACAGTTACATAATATAGTTTTACAGCCACTAGGGGGGGAAAAGCCAGATGTCAGCAATTAATCTTTGTTTGCCTTGGTGCACCTCGGGTGAAACCTACTGCTCATTAAGTGCTTCCTGGGAAATGTCACTGCAAAAAGACACACAATGTGATAATTGTATGATCTTGTTTCATACACAACACACACACACACACATGCACCAACAGTGTGCATAAATCAGTTTATTAACGGTGCAATCCTACACGCTAGTTGGTAGAGCATGAGACTCATAATCTCAGGGTCGTGGGTTTGAGAAGAAGAAGAAGAGGAGTTTGGATTTGATATCCCGCTTTATCACTACCCGAAGGAGTCTCAAAGCGGCTAACATTCTCCTTTCCCTTCCTCCCCCACAACAAACACTCTGTGAGGTGAGTGAAGCTGAGAAACTTCAAAGAAGTGTGACTAGCCCAAGGTCATCCAGCAGCTGCATGTGGAGGAGCAGGGAAGCGAACCAAGTTCCCCAGATTACGAGACTACTGCTCTTAACCACTACACCACACTGGCTAGCCCCACGTTAGGCAAATGATTCCTGCATTTGCAGGGGGTTGGACTAAATGACCCCCAAGGTCCCTTCCAACTTTACAATTCTATGATCTATTCGATAATAAGCCTCACTGAATTCCAGGGGACCTTAGTATGTATAACCCTTGATTCCTGTACACCTTTGAAGTTTCCTCTCCTCTTTTGATCTGAAACTGATAAGGTGAAAGATAAGCAGCCTCTTGTCTGTGCATGGGGACTGTGGGCCATAATCTTTGGCTGTGAATACACAAAGTTACAATTCCCAACACCCTTAATAAACTACAGTTCCCAGGATTCTTTGTGGGCAGGCAAAAAAAAAAAAGTACTTTAAATGTATGGTGCGTATGCAGCCATCACTTTTATTATCTTATTGCAATTTTGTATGTTGTACGCTGCCTTGCGGCCTATAAATATTTAAATGAAATTATATAAACACCTTACAAGTAATAAATAAATATGGAAGCATGGTGGGGGAGCACATTAAATGTCAAAGCACAGGAAGGAGCAGGTTATCTGTTACATGATCACTGCAAAGGGATGCAAACTGAAAGGTTAAGTGAGATGCATTGTGCAGCCCTAGATTGGCGGCTGTGTGTGTGTGTGTGTGTGTGTGTGTGTGTGTGTTTCTTTTTTTCTTTTTTTAAAGGCACTTCACCTGTTAAATATGCACAATTGGAGGGTTGGGAGAAGATGTTTAATAATAAAGAAAATTACTTTTTTTTAAAAAAGAAGAAGATACTTCAGAAGGTCATAACCACAGCCCAAAATATTATTGGTCATCCTCTCCCATCTCTGGAAGAACTATACATTTCCCGTAGCCTTAAAAAGGTACATTTTTACATATTTTAAAGGATCCATTTCATCCAGGATATAGTCTCTTTGCACCACTGCCTTCGGGTAGAAGATATAGAACAATTAGATCAAGAACAAATAGACTGAAGAACAGTTTCTACCCAAGAGCTATAACCATCTTAAATGCTGTAACCAGATAATATGACCTTGGAGAGCTGTGATGGGTGTATGTGTGGCTTTTTTTGGTGTGTGTGTGTTTTGTGCTGTTTTTTGTTTCTTTCTGGTTTTTTAACGGGATGGCATGCAATTTCGTTGCACTTGTATAGCGTTGTGCTTGTACTTGTGCAATGACAACAAATTATCTTATCTTATCTTGTCTTGTCTTATCTTATCTTATCTTATCTTATCTTATCTTATCTTATCTTATCAGGCACCCACAACACGGCTGCTTATGTTATTATGGCTCAATGAGATTAGTGTGCAAACTATATTTTTTCTCTGGAATAATGCAAAGAAAAGACCCAGGGCCAAATCCTATAAAGGACAATCCTTTCCAGAGTGTGCATTTTGACACAGGCCTAGTGTTCTGTGGATCAGGTCTCTAAACAGTTAACTCTGATTCTTTTTATTTTTTGTTTTTTTTATTTAAGCTTCCTAGCATAGCAGGCGCAGCCATGCTTTCATTCCTCTCATATGCAAATATTCTATTGTTTGAGTCAGCCCCAGTGGAGGGGTTTTTTTTTTAACCAAAGAGTTTCCACATACACACACAACCAACTTGAAGGTGGTGGTGGGGGAACAACAACATTACTTATTATTGGCCTGATACGTACAGAGATGGATATCGCTTACGATGCCATGCCTGGAAGCAAACGAAGGCCCTTGTTATTTGTTGGGGAGGGCAAATTTGCAAACGTTATTTCATACCTGGGAGATTTCAAAAGTCCCGCTGTGATGACATTGATGTAGTGCTGCTACTCTGTTATCATCTGTGTATATTATCGAGTGTAACAAATACCTCATTCATAGGATGCCCTAAACTTTGCATTCGGTGACATTCTTGCTGCTGTGTTAATATCAGGTCTATTAAGCTCCACCTCATGCTCCATTAACCTTTCTTTAGGCCTGACCCCGTGAAGTTTAGGGGTCTTGAGCACAGTGTGAAAAGGCAACGGGTTTCACTCTCACCCAAGGAGCTCATTAGGACTTTATAGAAAGACCAAAAAAAATACTCGCATAGTACCAACATTTGCAATGAGGAGCACTCACCAGACAAACAGCCTGGTGTCAGGAGCCAGCCATTGTTCTCTCTTTTTTCCAGAGCTGCACACCAATTTAGCAAGCTAAGTAAAGGGAGTGCTCATTTGTAATCCACCATTTCATCCTTTGTGGCTGAGATTCATTTACCAGCAACTCCATTGGTCCTGAAGTTTAGCTTCCTGAAATTCCCGCTTCATTCAGGAATCAAACTGGCTTAAGAGAGAATCACACCTGGCCTTTTCCAACTGATGGTGTTTGGGATTCTTTCTTTCTTTCTTTCTTTCTTTCTTTCTTTCTTTCTTTCTTTCTTTCTTTCTTTCTTACAACGTTCCATTTGGGTAGGCTTTGAAAGTTTGTTTGCAGACTGAGAGCTAGGTTGTGACCATCTGTGCAAACCCAAACAAAATACATTTCAGTTGTTCTTGGGTAGGGGAACTTGCCAGCGGATTGTGCCCTAAGCGTGTTCTGTCCCCCGCCAGAATAAGATATTTCATCCTCTTCTCTGTGCACATTAGACTTTCCTTTGATTCATTAATGAAACTAATCATGGAACCATCTGTAATTTTACTTTTGAAATGGAGATGTTATAAACACACACTTCTAAACACTGCATATTAGAAAGCATTATAGCTTAGCACTTTGTGCTTATATTGAATGATGCAAATATACCAAATACAGAATTAGATTTAGGGCCAAAAATATGCTGCTGCTTCCTCTTATTTCAGCCAAGTTGTAGTTGACTAAATTAGGATAAAGTAGTAACTGTAGATGAAAGCAATGTGGTTATTAAATACTACCAAACCATTCACTCCAGCTTTAGTAAAGAGGAAAGAAAGAGGCACTCATTCACAGTTCCATCCACCAGGTCTCATTAGTTTCTCAAGATAATGCAGGGGTCAGCAACCTTTTTCAGTCGTGGGCCGGTCCACCGTCCCTCAGACCTTGAGGGGGGGGGCAGACTATATTTTGGAAAAAAATAATGAACGAATTCCTATGCCCCACAAATAACCCAGAGATGCATTTTAAATAAAAGAACACATTCTACTCATGTAAAAACACGCTGATTCCCGGACCATCCACGGGCCGGATTGAGAAGGCTATTGGGCCGCATTTGGCCCACGGGTCTTAGGTTGCTTACCCCTGAGATAATGTAAGAAGCCATTGGCTTATCTCTAAAGGGAGCAATTCTGAGGCTCAACCCCTCATGAGAATAATTCTTTCTCCCACTACCAAACTTTGCTTCTCTTCCTGTTTACAGGGTGGAATGTACACATGTATAAAAACTGTTCTGAAAATGCTTTTTTTAAAAAAACGTTTTTAAAAACACATTAAATTTTCCATAAGGCTCCCCATTGCCATCTAGAGTCACATTGTATATTGCACTTAAAACGTTTTATTTGCAGTTGTATAGCTGAGTCCCAGGAATGATTTAGAACAGAGGTGGAGTCACTGGCGGAGGAAGAGGAGTGTGGGGGGAGCGCACTGCCCCCAGCAGCATGATCCCGGTGGGGTGCCATTGCGGCTGTCCCCCGCCTGCGCTGGGCACCATACACCCACATTGTTCTCCTGTTCCTTCTGCTGCATGGGAAACTGGAATTCTGTCCCAAATCCTGACCCAACAGTACCAAGGACTTTTCTTTTGCCTGCTCAAACCAGAGACCTGATGTAAGGGTCCATGTCTACATGCTTTTCCACCAAAGGCCTGTTAGCTTAGCGAGTGTTGACATTGCTTGGACCCACCTGCAGATGAGAACATACAGGGGTATGGTGTTTCCGTGTGCTGCTCTGGTTCGCCAGAAGTGGCTTAGTCATGCTGGCCACATGACCCGGAAGCTGTACACCGGCTCTCGGCAATAAAGCGAGATGAGCGCCGCAACCCCAGAGTCGGACACGACTGGACCTAATGGTCAGGGGTCCCTTTACCTTTTAAGATCCACTAAATGCAGTGGGACTTACTTCTGAGTAAACATGCTTAGGATCACAGTGTTAACGAGTCTCAATTTTTGGCATACTCTCCAAATTCCACACAAATGTTAAAATAATTTCCAAGGTGCCATAAACAGATCTTTTTACATGCATATTGCTATTTAATTATCCAGCCTTAAATATTCTACCAGCCGGTTATCTGCAAAGGCATTCCTGTCTACATGGTTCCTGGCTGAGGTTTATTACCTCCCCCTCCAAAGTCTTTCTTTGCTCATGCATCTAAGTGTAAGAATTTAATTGTGAGGCTTTATAATATAGAAGCAGATTGTATTCTTCCTACGTTTTAGGTTTTCAAACAGTAAGAAAAGGCTAAACTTTTCCAAGTGTCTGCTTTCTTCTTCTTTCACAGCTATTTGTCTTTTATTCCTGTGGGAACCTTTGTCTTCAGCGCATTTGCTTCACCTTTTAGGGAAGCGAGAGAAAAGCCTGGGCGAACTCTCCGCTAGTCCCTAATTGTCTTTCCACCTGACAGTCAAAAGGAATCTGGGCTTCTGCGAGGAGAAGTCAGGAAACACTTTTGAGCAACAACAAATTGAAACATTTACACAAGGAAGCAGCTCTTTTGGAAGTGATGGGAAACTTCAAATTTGATTACAAGCAACCTTTGGCTTCCTATCTGTTGAACAATAGGCCATGGTGTTAAGGGCAATTTCCATGCACAGCATGCGGGTCCCATTTTTTCATCCTTAGACATGGTTGTTTACTGTTCAGAACTGTTTATGCATTTTAATCAGGCTTATTCAGCAAGGCTTAATAAATCACCTCCAAGTGGATGTTCCAAAGCAAGAACTGTTGTGCTTGGTTTCTTGCTTTCAGCCTCCCCAGCTCCTTTCTTGCATTCCCAGTGTTTAGTGCTTTTGGGGCTTGCTGGATATGAAAATAAAAATCAAAGCTTGATGGAGTCAATGAAATGATCATTAGGTGCGTGGCTTTAATGCCACCCCCTCCCACATTTTCTTCCAGCGGCTTTTTCTTAAGCTGAAGGGATAGGACTTTAAATTCAGACCTGGCAAGGATGATTTCACAATGGGAACCTACCAGGGCTGGATTAAGATGAAGAGAGGCCCCAGGCTACTCCACTTGTGAGGCCCTCCCCATCCCTCACCCTCACAACTAGAAGAGTGTTATAAACAAAATTGAGGGAAGCCAAGGATGTGGACGGGTATTTAAAATTCTACAATTCACAATTTCTCCTCTAAAGGACATAAGATATTATTGTTAAATACCAGGGTGATTTTAAAAAAATGCATAAAATTAACACTGAAAAACTTTTGCAATAACTGAACTTTGAAAATCTTTTGTGGCCTGGAACCAGGGCCGGCGCATCCATTTAGGCGAACTAGGCAATTGCCTAGGGCGCCAAAATGGAGGGGGCGCTGGCCAGCCTGCCCCCCCGCCGCTGCCCGGTGCCGCCCCAACCAGTGGCAGAGCAAGCAGGTTGGGGCGAAAACCGCGGCGGCGAGGGCGCCAAAATGGAGGGGGCGCTAGCCAGCCTGCCCCCCGCCCCCCCGCCGCTGCCCCAACCAGCGGTGGAGCAAGCAAACCGCGGCGACGAGGGGCGCCCGGCAGGGCAGGGGGCGGGGCACCACTCCGCAACGTGCGTCATACGTAATGACGTCACGTGGCTCGCCCCCTCGCCCAGGGCGCCAAAATTGCCAGCACCAGTCCTGCCTGGAACTACTTCCCAGGCCTTGTTCCTCTCTAAGGAATAAAGTTCAGCCTTCATGGCATTTAACCATGGCTCAGCATCCTCTGAGGTTACACTTTGGACCTCTTGGAAGCTTGAAGGTTCCCAAACTGTCTCTGAGTTACTAACAACAGCTGTATCTGCTTTGGCTGTTTTAGCAAACAGGCCTGGGCAGGCCGCTGGTCGTCCTCTTCTATACCTGCTGGGATTGACAAGGCATCTGACCCTCACCTGAATCTCATAGCTCTCCTTCAGCTGCCTCTGATTAGTTATCATTTAACTCTTGGGGGAAATAATTAGCATCACACGTCATGTGCATGGAAGTTGCCGAACCAATTAACCAACTAGAAGGATTACTGTTAAAAGCACCAGTTTTCCTATAACTTAATATTGCTGGATAGTTTGATGAAGTACAAAAGCATTTTTAGTTTGCTTTCTGTTGCCTCCCTGGAACTTTTCTTTATTAGTGCCTCTTTGTTTTGCACTATTCCTTGCAAATGAAGGAAAACAACTTTTCTGCTGTTGATAATATAATTTTGGTTACTGAGGACAAACAAGATTGTACAAAAACAAGGTTCGGTGGTGCAGGCCTGGCCAGGACATAGGCTTCCTGACTGTGACAAAGGTGACCTATGTGCTTGCTTGCTTAACAGCAGTTGGGAACTTCAAGGTCCCTGCTCTCCCTTCTTATGGTCTTTATACTGGAGACTCCAATAGAGAACATTCCATGTCAAGGAGGAGGGCAAGTGGGCACCCTATCAAATGACAGGGCAGGAGTTATACCAAGCAGGGCCTTTTCACTGGTGGTGCCCATTGTATGCCTTGCTCTTCTCAGACCTGCTCTCTTTTGGCCTGTATTTTGGAGGTTTGGAATTTAGGAAGACTTTGGAAGAATTGGTTGACAAGTCTTATCAGTTGCTGGCATATGAGCAGATTTTGTTTGCTGCTGTTCTGTGCTTCTGGTGCACCAGGGTTTACAACAGCATAATAGAGTTGGCCACGATGCCAGAAGGGATACAATTTACCAGCTTTCTCCATTATCTGCACAGCAGGGGGTATTCAGTCAACAGTGCAAAGGCTGAGCTGAAGCATTCCCTGCTGGTTATCTGCTTTCAGCAATAGGGGTCACTGTTTGGTAGTACCCAATTGGTTAGCTGTCAGATTCTAGAGCTCCCTATTGGTGGCTCTTAGGTAATTCACAAAATACAGAGTCCATTCATAAAACACAGTATTCATTCATAAAACAGTAACATAAATCTCCATTGCTACATATTGGGTGTATATTTCAGTGGTTGAATGTACAAGTTTATGGCCATGCTGTAGTGTAATGGTTATGCAACTGTGAATAAAAGGCCATGCTGTAGTGTAGTGCTTATGCGACTGTGAATAAAAGGTGGCTGGGCTCATTGTCTCATGGTTTGGGGGGTGGAAAACTGATTTCCAATGTGTCCCCCCTTTATTTCCATAACAAGTCATTGAGTCCGTACTCTGAATAGTGACACCAGGGACCTAGTGGTGCTTTGCGAATGCACATTCACAGCTACATTGCTTTATTCCAATTTGGATCCTGTTATAAAGGGTGCTGTCCAATATTAGGCATGCAGAGGAACCCTGATTTAGTTGGCTCTGTGTGTAAAAGCTGAACTTTTCTTTAAACAACAATTAAAAAAGACCGAATAGATGGCATGGTCATGCCCTAGCTCCCTTGATATCACTCAACAAGCTCTTTGCAAAAAACAAAAAAAGACCGTCTCTGGCAAATTCCTCTTTATGGGCTTTGCAGATTTGGATGACGTGCCACATTAGCAAAGTGCCATGGAATTTGACATTACACATCTTGCACTGCACTTCAGGCCCATGTCTGTTTAGGGAACTGAGCTATAAAAATAGCAGAATTGCTGTGTGTTAGGATGCAATCAGATGAAATCCAATTTCAATCTGGATTTAATGCCAAAAACTACCTTCAGTAAAGAGCTGATAAAATAGATGAAATGAGAGTCATGTGGTGGTTAGAGTGTCAGACTTGAACCTGAAAGACATGGGTTCGAATCCCCTCTCAGCCATGAAGCTCACTGGGTGACTTTGCTCTAGCTGCTGCCTCTCAGCCTAATCTACCTCACAGGGATGTTGTAGGGAATAAATGAGGAGGGGGCAAACCATGTACACCACATTGAACTCCTTAGAGAAAAGATAGGATATAAAAGCAATAAATGCAGTAAAATAAAATAAAAAAGTTATTCCTTTCCCTCAACCCCTCCACAAATATCCCACAAATACAAGTTTTGGCTGTGACTAGCTTCTTTTTTAAAATCATATTTTCTAACACGCTATTTAAAAACAAGCAAATATATTTTTTTAAAAAACAACAACAACCAGCTAGTTCTCTTACAAAAGCATGATTAGGAGATTATACGGTATCTTACTTTGGTACCAGAGCCCAAACCATTAAATACTTGCACTTTTAAGGAGCAGTGAGATGAAAAAAAAATATACCACACAAACACCTTTTAAGAAATAACTGCAACATCTCCTTCTCAACAGAAGCGCTTTCAAAAAGTTTTACCTAGTACAGCATAATGATAATTACGTCTGATATTTTCAGAGCAATTGAACAACTTTTGTTGTAACACAACCACGGTTAATGTCATCCTTCCCAATAGATCAGGTTTGGTTTTTTTAATGCAATTTTTAAATGGCAAATAGCGCAGAATGCGCAATAGTTGGGACAGATGCCAACGGCAATTCTAATCAGCTTCAAAATGGGGAGCCAGTGATGACCCATGTTAGATAAAGGGCTAGTAAGTCCTCTGAGGAACCTGGAAGACAGTCAGAGTTTGGTTATCACTTCCCCACAAGCAGACTCAATAAGGATCTGAAGGAACTAATAAACAGATGGTTTTTTGTTTTGTTTTAATGACCATGGAACTGTCCCTTTAGATCAGGGGTCAGCAACCTTTATCAGCCATGGGCCAGTCCACTGTCCCTCAGACCTTGTGGTGGGCTGGACTATATTTTTGGGGGGGAAATGAACGAATTCCTATGCCCCACAAATAACCCAGAGATGCATTTTAAATAAAAGGACACATTCTACTCATGTGAAAACACCATAGCTGTCAACTTTTCCCTTTCCCCCCAGGAAATTCCCTTATTCCGAATAGGATTCCTCGCAAGAAAAGGGAAAGGTTGACAGCTTTGAAAAACACGCTGATTCCCGGACCGTGGGCCTTAGGTTGCCTACCCCTGCTTTAGAGATTTGCTAGAATTCTCCCCAATAAAATGTATTGTTTTTGTGCAACACCTTTTTACATGTGATGACCCCATTGTGCATCCCACAATAAGCTTGGAGCATACACTCACACTTCTGTGAGACACCCCAGCTCAGCCACACGGCATTTGCCCCCCCCCCCGCTGTCCCACACTTTTCCCTTCCTAAATCCGGAGATCCCTTACAATTTGACAATCTGTCTGGGAGAGCTACACCGATTGCATAGACAATCTGAATACAGGGAACAGAAAGTGGGGGGGGGCATTAGCAAACGGAGGGGGGGCATTAAAGGCATGGGTGTAGCCAGGAAGGAAGCAGTAAGTAAATAAAAATACTTAACTAAAAGTAGAAATTGTACCCGGTAGAAAGATTTTGACAGGTTTTTCTGAGCGTAATTTAAAACAACTGTTGTTGTGTTATTTTCATTCTGAATCTGAGAAAGATGACAGGTGCGTGTCCTGACTCCTGCCCCCCCTTACATGATAAATCCTATGGGGTTCACAATCCACATTAAGCCCAAGGTGTGGATGGGCCCAGAGTGGGTGAGAACATTCAGGGAGTAGTCACAGCTCCCTTTTCCTCACCGGCTCAATCTGGGCAGTATCTGGAAGGGGACACAGCCTCTCTGCCAGGGGAAAGGGTGGCTGGTGAGCATTAGAGGGGCACGCATAAGGAACCGGGAAGCCCCTTCAGCGCCGGCCAAGAAGGGGGACCCGGCGACCCAATGGTTTCGAGGAGGCTCCATGCCCATCCAATGGCGGAGGGCGCCCCCGCCCAGCTCTTCGCCCCCATCCGCGCTCGCTTTGTCGCCCTTGTCCATCACTCCTTAAGTCTCCTGGACGTAATTAATGAGGCCGGACACACCTTCTCGTCCGCCGCGTCGGATCTCTGCAGAGCGCGAGAGGGACACGTCGATCGCGCACGAAAGAAGCCCCCCCCCTCCGGGACCCCCACCCCCTCCAAGGTGAAAGTGGGTGCGTGGAATGGGGACACGCGCGGCCCCCTCTACGGATCCCGTCTGAGGTGCCGGCAGGAGGCTGATCGTCGGAGTGTGTGTGTGTGCGTGTCAAGGCGTCGGATCCGGGCCAGGCTCCCCCCTCCTGCCGCCTCCCGTCCCCGGCGATGCTTCCCGGCGCCCTGGCTTGGCCCTGCGGCAGCTCGGCGGGCCTGCTCAGCCTGCCCGCCACGCCGGGCTTCGGCAACTTCGGCAAAAGTTTCCTGATCGAGAACTTGCTGCGGGCCGGTGGCGGCGCGGCTCCGCAGCAGGGCCCTGCCGACTTGCCCGCCGCGCCCGTCCCGCTCAAGCTGTGCCCGGCAGCCGCCGCCGCCCAGATCAGCAGCCCCTGGCCCTTCCCCGCTCCGGGCGCCTCGACGGCGGACAGAGAAGGCAGCTTTGCGCCCGCAGCCACAGGTGAGCCAAGCCAGCAGGCGAGCAGCCAGCCAGCCAGGCCTCCCCGCTCCCCAACCCGCTCTCCGCCTAAAGCGATCCCGGCTGCTCAGGATCCCCTTGCTCGATCTTGGGCGAGCGGCAGATCCACGCGCTTCCTCCTCCCTCGCTCATTTCAGCTTCTGTGGCTGGAAGCGGCGCGCGGGAGCGCAAACCCGGGACTCGAACTTTCGCGTCTTGCTGGCGCAGAATCCGGAGTCCCGCTTGCTCGCTCTCCGCGAGGTGCAAGAGGCTTTCCCGCTCTCGATCCCCGCCGCACGCTCCGCGTCAGCTGCGCAAGAGCGAAAAGCCGCTCCCTGGATCCGAAGCGGATCCGGTTCTCGACTTCGCACTTGTTACGTCTGCGCTCTGAAACGACGCGGAAACCCGCCGCCTTAATCGTCTCTTTTTGCCCCCTTCCGTCTTAGAAGATCGATCTCTATCGATCGATTTATATTTTATTGATTTCATAAAATTTATACACCGCTTGATAGAATAAATGTATTATTTTTTTAAATCAGTTTATTTCCTTGGGCTATTTAATCCAACGATTTCAGGTAGTTTCAATAAAATAACTATGCCAATACCCATACCCCCTCCCCCAAATATATTTAAAAACTCAGTAATATTAGCGAACGTGAGTAAGTAATAGGAGGTGGTAGTTGTTCCATATGCGTTGGTGGTGAGCACAGGGGTGTAAATGTGTGTTATGCCTAGTATTTGTGGGTTGATCTCCTCAGGATACCATGGAAATTGGGAGCAGCAGGCCTGTATGTATGAGCCACCTGCTTTCCACCAGTAAGCAGCAACTTTTCCTGCAGATCTACCAGTTTATGGACCCTTCCAGTTTCCCCTTGCTCTAGCTAGTATTCAAAACTATGGTTATTCATTCTGGATGAAGGCATCCCTACAGAAGTGCTTGCACTAGGCATGTCATCCCAGTCAGCTGGTTTGTGTTTCTTAGGACCAGACCAGGCACGATGTTTTGTCATCTAGCTCACCCTAGCCATGGAGGTGAGTGGGTTGCAGGGCTGTGGAATAAATCGCCATACCATCCGCTGCTGCTGGGAAGGGGCAGCACACCCTCCGCCACTGCGGGGAGGTACGGCGGGACCCTCTGCCACCCCAGGGAGGCCCGGCAAGGCTCTCTGCCACCGCAGATATATATCATGATATATCAAGCTATTGTGATATTTAGCTGGTGATATATCATGTTGTTGAAAATCAAATACGGCCTTTAACTCTTTGGCCCACCATGGACCCAATTGGAACTGGACCTCCCCTCCCACACCCAGGGAAACTCTTATTTTTGCAGTAGGAGGGAAGGGCCAATGTGGGGATGGAGGAGAAATTTGGTTTGGTTTGCATTTTAATTTGAACCTACTTAATTTGCATGTATCAAAAGGATAATGTGCACCGAAATGCAGGTACAGCTTCAAAATTTGTACTTCTCCGAATTTTGCAATGCATTTTTTCTAACCAGAAAACACGTACAAAAATGCATAGATTAGGGGGAAATGTTTATAAAAAGGCATATATTAGTGAAAATAATGTATACCGGTAATTGCTTGTGAAAATTTGAATATTAAGAGACATGCACACGGAAAGTCTGATGACTTATTGAGGGGACTTCCTTTAAGAATTACAAACGGATGGAGAAATGTTGAGGACTAAACTTTAGAACGGAAATATGAGGAACAGATGGATTTATCCATCTCTAGATGAGTGTGGGGTCCAAATTTGAATCGAATCATGGCAGGGACAGAGACCTCTTTCTTCTGTATAATAGATCCAGTTTGTCTATTGTTTGGTGACCTTCATGTGTTCATACACCTGTATGGCCAATGTCAACCTGGAGCTTCTGTATCTGCCACCATCTCACCCTAAACAGAACCTGACTCAATGGATACTGCCTCTACCCTACCTCATGACCCACTGCTGGTCAGAGGACAGATCTGTGCATGCCACACAGCTTGCCCTGAGCTAGAAGGTGCAATGGAGAGCTATTTTCAAGTACCGGCGAAGTAAGATTCACCTGCCAAATCTGGTTGGCTTCTGTACTGGAGTGCTGGGTGCTGTTTTGTCCTTTGCCTCAGGCAGCAAAATGTATTGAGCCGGCCCTGGCCTTGAGAGAACCGAACACTTGAAAAATACAAGTAGCGGCGAGTGTGTTTATCCCAAGCTCAAAAAGTTGACCACCCGAGTTTTTGTATTACTGTCATTGGGAGAGAATGCTTTAGAACAAGCGTGAGAACACCTTTTGGAGCCCAGGGGTCACGTTCCCTTTGGACGGCCACAAGCTAGTGGTGGGAGGGGCCAGAGGCAAAAGTGGGCGGAGCAGCAGCCATGAATTTACCATTGTGTGGCAATTTAATTTTTTAAGACAGTCTCCCACCCAGTGGCAGAGCTTCATGCTCCGGCACTGGGGGGGCGGAGAGCAGGCAGGGGCAGGGCTGGCACGCGTCCCGGAGGTGGGGTGCACCGCCCGCAGGGGCGTGGCGTGCATCCTGGGGGTGTGGTGCCCAGTGCGGGTGGGGGGGGGACAGCCGCGATGGCACCCCACCGGGATCGCGCTGTCTGGGGTGGTGCGCTCCCCCCCCACTCCTCTTCCTCCGCCAGTGTTCCCACCCCTCTTTATTCAACATTTGGACAGGCAAGAGGTATGATAAGAGTTCAAGGAGACATTCCAGCCAGGTAAAAACACTCAAGGTGCAAGTTGCCTGAGAAGTTACAGGTAGGTAGCCGTGTTGGTCTGCCGTAGTCGAAACAAAATAAAAAATAAAAAAAATTCCTTCCAGTAGCACCTTAGAGACCAACTAAGTTTGTTCTTGGTATGAGCTTTCGTGTGCTTGCACACTTCTTCAGATACTTAAGATACTTCTGAAGAAGTGTGCATGCACATGAAAGCTCATACCAATAACAAATTTAGTTGGTCTCTAAGGTGCTACTGGAAGGAATTTTATTTTATTTTATTTTGCCTGAGAAGGTTTGGCATGGCCTGCAGAGAGTTGTAATGGCAACATAGAGGGCCTGGAGGGCTCCACCTAGACCTGAGACTCTGCAACTCTGCTGTGGAAGTTGTCCTCCACTGAGAGGAATCCAGAGGTAGCTCATTCCATGGCAGGCAACATTTCATAAACGTATTCAGAGGCCCACTTTACACATTGAGAGCTGATATGTCAGGAAGCAACTCTCTGAGTACAAACCTGTCTATCTGGGAAAGCTCCAACGCAATTTATTCTGCCTGTTCCTGAGCTTAACTTTTCAGAAGTGCCAACCAGAAAGACTTGGAGGCTGTTGTGGTGATAGATAACAACTGAATCCTTGGAATCCTTTGGTGGAGGCGCTTGGAGAACTTGTGTGTGTGTGTTTAAATAAGAACAGACTCTCAAGCTTGCGAAAGCCGAAAGGGCCTGTCAGAAGCATCTGTGGAAATGCATGCACTACTTCAGGTTTAGTCACTTGGAACTGCGAAATGGCTTTTGGCAGATCTGCTGTATAATAAATGTCATGGGACTTGCAGCCTGTCTTAGTTGTTGATTCTCATCTATTTCTGTTCTCAAGCCTGCAAGCAATTGGCTTCCATGAGAGTCCGACTGCCAATTAGATGGGAGCAGAATGGGCTCTTTGGGGGTGCAGTTTGGGGGAGCATTTTTTTAAACATTGCCAAGTCTTACCCTGGGTTTTCCAGTGGGCATAGCATACTTTTCAATGGCTGTGGACTTCTTTACTCAGTGCATCAGGAACACAGTGCCCTCCAGGCTGTTGAATCCCCATCAACCCCAGCCAGCATGGGCAGTGGTCAGGAATCATGGGACTTCTAGTTCAGCAATATCTGGAGGCAAGTAGCAAAGAAAGCAGGGAGGCCAACAGTAGATGGCGCCAGAGTCAACAACGGGTGGAGCCGACTACTTCTAGTTTTGCTAATGCTCCCCCCCCTGTTGAGTTTTACCAGGTAAGAGCTGAGACTAAGGAGGAGGACACAGATTGCCAGGGCTTGGACTCATGGTAAGTAAGAAGGCAGGCAGGCAGAGGCTGGATGAGGGCAGACTGTGGTTGGTTCGGATAGTGTCCCACTTGCTCCAATGGACCAGCCTCCAACATCTGGAGGGCCACAGGTTCTCCAACTCCTGCTTAAATGAGTTCAAATCCATCCATTCTAACTCTTCACCCCATTAAGGAGCTTCACTCCATAAAGGATTTCCACAACTCTCCCCACCCAAGAGATTAGGATCTAGGTCAAAAACTCCGGGTCTACTCCTTTGGAATCTGTATAGAGCAAGGCTGAGGAAACATGGGGCCATTTGGTGATAAGTCCATTCCAAGAATACCTCTGAGGCTACAGGCTTCCCACCATCTTAAAGCTAATGTGAGACGCATGAAGTCGGGGGATGGCATTGCATCTGCACCAAAAGGAGTCAGGACATCAGGCTGAGCACACAGAGGTGTGTTACATCCATGTGCACACCGGCAGGGGGCAAGGCCAGCCCTCCCTGGATTGGCTTGACAGGCACCTGCCCAATACAGGGCTGTGATACAGGAGCAACCAATTGCTTAAGGGATGTTTCATCTGCAAGGAGGAAGGTTTTGCCTGCAGAACAAATTGATGGAGAGTGACTTGCTCTTCTTCTTTTAGCTGTACACTGATCCAGTCAGAAGGGGAGATTGAGACAAGGTGGCATCACATAATGAAGTAGATCGATCACAGCAACAGTGCAGTGCACATAGATCATGCCCAGAAGTATCATTGTGAAGGGGGGCGGGTTCCTTAGGCTTGCCAATCAGATCTTAGGGCCTGGGTCAGAGAAAGGAACTGCTCTGCAGATTGCTGGAAGCATGCACTAAGGGCTAGCTTTCAAAATTAGCCAGGTGCTCCGCAACCCCAGAGTCGGACACGACTGGACCTAATGGTCAGGGGTCCCTTTACCTTTTGTGTTGGTAGTTAGTAAGTAAGTAAGTAAGTAAGTAAGGCTGACTATGTTGGTAGTATATATATATATATATATATATATATATATATATATATATATGGTAAAGGGACCCCTGACCATTAGGTCCAGTCGTGTCCGACTCTGGGGTTGCGGAGCTCATCTCGCGTTACTGGCAGAGGAAGCCGGCGTACAGCTTCCAGGTCATGTGGCCGGCATGACTAAGCCACTTCTGGCGAACCAGAGCAGCACATGGAAACGATGTTTACCTTCCCGCCGGAGCGGTACCTATTGATCTACTTGCACTTTGACGTGCTTTCGAACTGCTAGGTGGGCAGGAGCAGGGATTGAGCAACGGGAGCTCACCCCGTCGCGGGGATTCGAACCGCTGACCTTCTGATCAGCAAGCCCTAGGCTATGTGGTTTAACCCACAGCACCACCTGGGTCCCTCCTACCAACACAGTCAGCCATAATTCCATTATGCTGATCATCACGTTGATAGCAGGCATCTTCCCGAGTGGCGTCTACATGCGTGGCAAAGGGAAGAGGACCAAAATGGAAACTCAGATCAGCACAACTCAGAGAAGTCACTCTTGGCAAATGTCTCGTCAGCTGCCTTCCCACACTGGAGCTCAAACTGCTTTTGAAATGTGGTGAATACAGTGGGGGAGGATATCTGGAAGAGGCAAGGAAGCGCCACTTGTGCTCCTGCAATCAATTCCAACTATTTGGTGCCTCATCCTAAAGCATCCTTATTTTGGGAGTCAGATGAAGGGAAACGCAATGAGATTCCTGGGCTGGTGCCTGTGAAGCAGCTGAGCAGAGACCCCTTCAATCTGTCTGCAGCGAGCCATTAGCATGCAACGGCTTGCCGTGCAGGTAGGGCAATCGTCCAAGAAAGGGTTGCCCCTCGCAGTGCCATGGAGAACATTTCCTGATCCACGTGGCAAGTCACTGTGCACAAACGACTGGCATGCAAATAGCCCCTTTCATTGGAGCGAACTATTGTTTCTAGGCATTCTGTATTAGGGTTGAGATTTAAAATGCGCTCGGTGGGTATTCAAACAACCTGTGTGCGGTTGGATCAACACATTTGCTAACCTACAACGCTGGCATTTTAGAGCCACTAAAATTATTCAGAGTAGATAGCGCGGTGGCTTAAAACAGCCGTTGCTTGGCTATTCTGCAAAATTAGTTATCAAACTGGAGATAATGTCAGCCAATGCTTCCAGAACTTAGGAGCATTAATGAATCACCTAAGCAAGTGTACGATTGACAAAATAACTGCAAGCGAATAAATGTGCATGGAGGGTTCATCTGGTTATATTTTTAAGCAATCAATGAGGTGAAACGGATTTTGATGAAGTTTCTTGTACAGGGATATGGCTTATCATTTCTCAGTGTTTGCATTTAGGCAGAAAAAAACGCGGCTCCCGTCACAGTGGACGCCTGACGGAATCCACTTTTTACCGAGTAAAGCAATGGCGAAACGCTAATTGGCTTTAATAGATTTCTATTGTAGCATTATCTATACTTAAAAGTGTTGTGAATGCCAGCAACATTCATTGGACTCAACCCTGTGTTTGCAGCTCTTCTGAAGCCCTTTTTCTTGAGAGCCCCGCCAGTTTATTCGACGTGCTGCGGTGGGTCCTGTCAACACCCTGCGTCTCCCACTGCTTTTCCAAGTAAGTTTTTATGCTTCATCAGTAATGCTTGAGTTATTCTGTAAACCAAAGCAGCAGGATTTAATGTGCGCTGGGAAGAGGGGAGGAAAAAAAAAACCTAATTGGTGATGCAATGGCAAAGAGCTCATGCCTCTGTAAAAATCACAGCAATCCCATTCAGAAGGGTTCCAAAGATTTATCAGACTTCAGTACACTGAGTAATTGTGAGAGATTTTAAACCCCATTGAGAGAAAGTGCCAACCAAGGGAGGCATCTGGCTTTCAGAGAATTGGGAAAAGATCCACAATTTGCTTTCAAGGCCTGAATCAATGGTCATTCGTAAAATGGAAATGCAAAAACAAAATGCCAGTCTTTTTTTTTAATTAAAAAAACAAACAAACAAGCCAAAACCTAACTCTTAGGAAACATAAGGATTCTGTTTTTGAAAAGATACATCCTTCCCACATTTTAAACTTGGGAAATTATAGCGCGAAATATTTTTAAGTCCCGCTGTTATCAGTGGAAGAGTTCTACATATGGATAAATCTCCCTATTAAAGTCGGTAATACCTTAAAAAAAAAAGCTTTCTTTCTTTTTGGCCAAATATGAAAACACACAAACAGGTGTGTATGCAAAATTACAAATTACAGATTACAAAAGGTAGCAGAGAAATTTAGAAGAAATTTCACACCAAATTAAAGCCATCATTACCATGACTGTTTGTACTGTTGGGATTCCTGAAATAGCATGTATCAGCAGATAATAGGGTTTTTGGAGGTGGGGGTGGAGTAAATGGTCATTTGCTCAGTATAAGAGTTTGTTTCACTTATCTGATTGAATCCTATCCCTATTTCAAAGCTATTCAGATTTTGCTTTTTTTGTTAAGCATTTTCAGTGCTTTAGATATGTGCTTCTAGGTAGGTACAGTTCCTAGAGTTCCCTGTGAAAGGGGTTAATCATTAAACCACTTTGGGAATAGCTGGGCAGGGGAGGGGGTCTCCTAAAACTCTGAGCACCTTTAGCAAACTACAACTCCCAAAATTATTTGAGGAATGCCATGACTATTTGAAGTGGTATCATAGCGCTTCAAATGTATGGTGTGAACATGGCCCATGTTTTTCTGAAACTATTCCCACATGGTAACTGCAAACTAACTTGATCGTACTATTCCCCCCTCCTCCCCCAAGTCTTTTATCTGAAGAGGTACTTTGTATGAGTTTAATTCATTTTATACCACTTCAATGACATAATTTTCAGGCTAGTCCAGTAGATTTAGATCCAGCAAGGTAAAAAGTAAAGGTAAAGGACCCCTGGATGGTTAAGTCCAGTCAAAGGAGACTATGGGGTGTGGCACTCATCTCGCTTTCAGGCCGAGGGAGCCGGCGTTTGTCCACAGACAGCTTTCCGGGTCATGTGGCTAGCATGACTAAACTGCTTCTGGCCCAATGGAACACCGTGACGGAAGCAAGAGAGCACGGAAACGCTGTTTACCTTCTTGCCGCAGTGGTACCTATTTATCTACTTGCACAGGTGTGCTTTCGAACTGCTAGGTTGGCAGGAGCTGGGACAGAGCAACGGGAGCTCACCTTGTCATGCAGATTCCAATCGCTGACCACAGCACCACCCATGTTCCTCTGCTAGTCCAGTAGATTTAGGTAGGATTCCCTTTCATGACACATCTGTTTAGGTTGCAGATGTTAGGAACCCAAAAGCTTCCATCCTCACAACAACAACAACAGAAATTATTGTTGATGGTAACTGGAATATCCCAAGGAAGCAAAACTGGGATCGAATGCTCTCAAAAAGAGAAGGACGAATGTAGTGAAATAAAAACGTCAGAGCCCTGCTGGCTAGACCAAAGGTCTATCAGTCAGGAATTTTTTTTCAACTGGAACTTGCCAGAACTCAGTTCCAGCACCTCCCAGGTGGACACCATTTCCATTATAAGAGAACAAGGGAGGCGTTCATGGTGAGTTCTGGCACCTCTTTTTTTTAGAAAAATAGCACTGCTATCAGTGCTGTGGGTCTGATTCTTTGGCACTCCCTCCCGGATAAAATCAGAAAGACCCTCTCCCTGTTGAACCTCAAGGTACTTGACAAAGACCTTTCTTTCTCATTTTAAAGTAAGTTATGCTTTGACTCTTTATGGGGCTGAGGAGCTTTCTGTTTGTTTTGAACACTGCTCTGTTTCGATGGATGGATTATTTTACTGATCGCTCTGTAAACTGCTTTGGCACCACCTATGGTGGAAAGCTGCCCTTGAATATTGAAAATAAATCAAATAAGCCAGATAAATCTAGTTCAACATCCCGATGCCTACGGGAAGACCCCAAGCAATAATGTAAATGCACGGTGGAAGATATGGCTGCTGGAAGGATCTCCTTGTGCTAGGGACAGATTTCTAGGAGGCGGCTGCCTATGCGGTTGGGGGGCGATGGTAGAAGAGGCTTCTTTATGAATGTTTCAGGAGGCCAGTTGCTAAGTCGAATGATTCTTGACAAGTGAGGCAGTAAATGCTGCCAGTTTAATGAGCTGCAAGTTTCAGAGCCCCTCTTTAGGGAGCTGACACTTTCCCACAGAGCGTTTTACATGGGCCCAGCTACCTCACAATGGGCGACAGCGCCGTGACCAATTGCCACTTTCACTTTACTCATCCACACGCGACCTCACCACCATTTTTCACTGTGCCGATGAACTTTAGGAACCATTTTGGGCTGAAAGGGCCGGGCCAGGGGTCACTTGCCCTTTTGTGTGGCCATAAAGCCGAGTTCTGTGCGCAGATCTTTTCTCCTGTCTCGCATTCCGCGAGGATTTCTGGACACCATTTAAAGCACTTGACTGAAAAATAAAGCAGTGAATGAAACTGACTTTTATAGACTCATTCTAGCTCATCTTCCCATATAACCCTGTCTACCTGAAAAGGGATTTAGTGAGCTGAGCCGAGCGCATACAGGGACCCACTGAATACGCTGGGCCCATTATCAACTGCGGCAATTGTTTATTAACCAGGACTGATACACTACTATTTTGGAAGTGACCTATTAATTGTCCATTTAACTAGAGCGTATTGAATTGCAATGGAAAAAATGGAAACCATGACGAAAGCCTTTACTCGCTCCTTCAAGGTGGTCTCTGCCACAAAGGCAAATGAAGATTGTTCCACAGATTAAGGAGACATTTATCACCATATACTAGAATGCAAAGGAGAAGCTTTGCCCCCCAAAAGTATTTGGTACCATATTAGCGTTTGTGTCAACATGGTATTACACCCTTCAAGGGTGGAGTTCAGCTGCACAGGCCTGCAAGCTTGTTGCAGCTGATTTGTCCTGACAAAACCGTTGTGATCTATAGGTGAGCTTATTCTTCTGCCTGCAGTAGATCGGGAGTGAGGGGTGGGAATCCATAAAGTTCTTTATCACAATGAGGCCATTGCTCAGAATGTAAGATCTGATTTAAACTTGTGTTTTTGTTTTATTTTTTGTAGTGGTTAGCTCTAATGTGAGGGACGCGGGTGGCGCTGTGGGTTAAACCGCAGAGCCTAGGGGTTGCCGATCAGAAGGTTGGCAGCTCGAATCCCCGCGACGGGGTGAGCTCCCATTGTTCAGTCCCTGCTCCTGCCAACCTAGCAGTTCGAAAGCATGTCAAAGTGCAAGTAGATAAATAGGTACCGCTGGAAGGTAAACGGCGTTTCCGTGCGCTGCTCTGGTTCGCCAGAAGCGGCTGTCATGCTGGCCACATGACCTGGAAGCTGTACGCTGGCTCCCTCGGCCAATAATGCAAGATGAGCGCCGCAACCCCAGAGTCGGTCACGACTGGACCTAATGGTCAGGGGTCCCTTTACCTTTACCTTTAGCTCTAACGTTATCAGTCCTATATCTCCTGTTAAAACAGGTTAGATGTTCTGTTTGTCTGAACTAATCTGAACCAATCAGAGATTATAGGAATCTTGTGAGTTAACCAGAGTTTTCTTGAAGACTGTAGCCTAATTCAAATAACTTTACTGGGCCAGCATTCTGATCACACACACTTAGGAAAGGGATGTAACTGAATGCCAGAGCACCTCCTTTTCACATAGAACATCTGGGTTCAATTGGTGTAGAATGAGATGTAATATTTAAGGACAGATGCGTTGCATGGGCTTTATCTGCAGCAGTTGATTGTGCTGCACCTGCATCTCTGAAATATAACATTATGGGAACTCTTTGAAATCGGCCTGCCAAGTTATTTGCAGGATTCCCACCCCTCAAAAATCTGGCTAATTGGATTAATGACACTAATGTGCGCTGCTCTGTATTTCTTGCTGCAGGACAGGAAAGTGTTCTGCCTCTTCTAACCCAGGATTCCCGATCCCGGAGAGGCATTTTAAGAAGAGCTGTTTTTTCTGAAGATCAAAGAAAAGCTTTGGAGAAAATGTTCCAGAAGCAGAAATACATCAGCAAAACAGACAGGAAGAAACTGGCCCTCAATCTGGGTCTCAAGGAGTCACAGGTACAGAGAGATTTGGTACCTCATCAGCTGTGAGAGCCAGTGTGGTGTAGTGGTTAAGAGTGGTAGACTCGTAATCTGGGGAACCGGGTTCGCGTCCCCGCTCCTCCACATGCAGCTGCTGGGTGACCTTGGGCTAGTCACACTTCTCTGAAGTCTCTCAGCCCCACTCACCTCACAGAGTGTTTGTTGTGGGGGAGGAAGGGAAAGGAGAATGTGAGCCGCTTTGAGACTCCTTCGGGTAGTGATAAAGCGGGATATCAAATCCAAACTCTTCTTCTTCTCTTCTGTGCTCTGAGCCTCTGCTCTGTTCCTTGTTTGAGCAGAAGTATATCAGGGTTTTGTTAACCCCCCCTAAAGTGGAGTTCATGTTGGTACGTAGCGGTGGCTTTTGGTTAGGCTCAGAGAGGGGAATGAAAAACTTAAGATGCATACGGTAGGTGGAATTGTCTTAAGAAACCAACAATAATAGTGTCAAATTACCCCACCAACAGGTCAAAATCTGGTTTCAGAATCGAAGGATGAAATGGCGAAACTCCAAAGAAAAAGAAGTGCTGTCAAACAGATGCCTGCCAGAGGAAGGTCTTCAAGAGACCTACCTTTCCAAATCTTTGAGTTTTACCTCCTCGCCATGTCCTGTTTGGGAAATAGCTCAACAGCAGTCAGGTCCAAGATGGCAGAGCCTCCCAGAACATCCAGAGAGACAGAACGGCAGAAGCGGCTTGCAGATACCTACAAGAGCAAACTCCTCTCCTGACACATTACATTTGTATCAAGAACAAGACAGCACAGAGAAGGACGTTGCATCATATGGGGTGGGGGGAACTGATGGAGCAAAATGATAACTGGCCATTGATTGAGGATGACCCCTCCTCACAAGACTAACTGTATTTTATATGGACACTGAAATAGTTTCTATACTCCGCCATTTGCTAAAACAAAAATGTAACACGTTCATGTTGGCAAAAACTAATGCTATAAGAAAGATTCCCTAGTCAGTCTTCTTCCCTCATATATGCCTTCTGGCCTTGAACAGTACTTGTAAGTGAAGTAGGAAGGAACTGATGGGAAGTGAACTTTAAAGGTTGAATGTTAAGTTCAGAATACATGATGGTACACACAACATACAAATGGAGTGTTTGTGGTCATTCTCTCCAGACCAATTAATTCAACATTTCACAACACTTATGTCTTCTCTAAAGCTGGAATGGCGGGATCTGAGGCCTTCCTTCCATGTGTTGTTGGACTCCAACTCCCATCAGCGCCTGTCAGCATGGCCAATGGTCAGGGACCATAGATCATAGAATCCTAGAGTTGGAAGAGACCACAAGGGCCATCCAGTCCAACCCCCTGCCAAGCAGGAACACAATCAAAGCATTCTTGACAGATGGCTGTCAAGCCTCTGCTTAAAGACCTCCAAAGAAGGAGACTCCACCACACTCCTTGGCAGCAAATTCCAGTGTCGAACAGCTCTTACTGTCAGGAAGTTCTTTCTAATGTTTAGGTGGAATCTTCTTTCTTGTAGTTTGATCTCAAGTAAGAATCATAGAATCATAGAGTTGGAAGAGACCACAAGGGCCATCCAGTCCAACCCCCTGCCAAGCAGGAACACCATCAAAGCATTCTTGACAGATGGCTGTCAAGCCTCTGCTTAAAGACCTCTAAAGCAGTGTTTCCCAACCTAATCTAGGCAACGGCACACTTGAATCAATGAAAAAATCTCACGGCACACCGCTCCTCCCCCACCCGGCTGCGCCGGGTCTCCTGACCCAGAGTTACCTCTGGGATCAGCTGTAGCGCGGCGCGCGCGAGGCTTCCGGTCGGGATTCTCGCGCGAGGCTGCTGTTGCTGCTGCTGTAGCAGCCAAGGGAGCAGCGCCGCCCTGGCTTCCGCTTCGCCGCCGGGCTCCAGCAGCGCCGCCGCCACGGTCCTGTGCAGCCCTGGGCTGCAGGTCCCTTTTTCCGCGGCACATCAGCCGGTGTCTCACGGCACTCTAGTGTGCCGCGGCACACCGGTTGGGAAACGCTGCTCTAAAGAACGAGGGACGAGGGGATCTGTAGTCCCAACGTCATCAGGACAGCCACAGGTTCCCTATTCCTGTGACAGAGGATCAAATCATTTATAAAGCAGGTAAAAAGTAAAGGTAAAGGACCTCTGGACAATTAAGTCCAGCCAAAGGCGACTATGCGGTTGCAGTGCTCATCTCGCTTTTCAGGCCATGGGAGCTGGTGTTTGCCCAAAGACAGCTTTCTGGGTCATGTAGCCAGCATGACTAAACAGTTTCTGGTGCAACAGGACACCGTGACGGAAACCAGAGCACACAGAAACACTGTTTACCTTCCCGCCACAGCGGTAGTTATCTACTTGCGATGGCATGCTTTCAAACTGCTAGGTTGGCAGGAGCTGGGACAGAGCAACGGGAGCTCACCCTGTCATGGGGATTCGAACTGCCGACCCGATCGGCAAGCCCAAGAGGCTCAGTGGTTTAGACCACAGAGTAGCAGGATGTATGGCCCTGGCATTCTCTGCATGTTGAAAAAGTCAGCCCTGTTGTGGCTGCCTATTTTAAGAATGCCTTACCGCACTGCCATATGAGGAGGTCAATTTTATCAGTGCAATATGACCATCTTAGAAGTAGAAGCCACCATGTGACGAAGTGTTCCATACCCCATACCTCCTCTAAAGGTCATTAGGGAAGTGATAAAACCTATAGTGCATGATGCTATCAGATCATCATCTTTACTTGTCACAGATGATGTGGTAGATGTTGTGGGGCTAAGGTGAGAAATGGTGGTAGAATCTGAGTCCTGGCAGTAAACTCAGTCATGGCTAAGAAGATACCAGAGAGTCAAACAATGGTAGGTG
The DNA here is from genome assembly GCA_034641385.1 of Darevskia mixta. Classification (NCBI taxonomy): domain Eukaryota; kingdom Metazoa; phylum Chordata; class Lepidosauria; order Squamata; family Lacertidae; genus Darevskia; species Darevskia mixta. The sequence continues at coordinate 5,794,675 of JAWWNH010000105.1, forward strand.
AGACAAAAAACAAAGAACCTGAGAGTCTATTTATGCTACAATTTTATATCAGTTTTGTACCAATTTCCTGTCCCGTTTCCCCCAAAGAACCCTGTCCTGCCTTCCCCAAAGAACCCTGGAAACTGTGGTTTGGTGGACACACAGAGAATCCTCTATCAAGAGATTCCTAACCTAGATCAGAAGAACCTTTATTTGCATCAGCCACTAGCCATAGCAATAAAATAAAATAAAATGTACTGAAGATATAGGTAAAAGCATAACTATACAAAATACATTTTGGAGGTTTACCTAACCCTTTATAAAACCAGCTCCTTGGGTCGAAGGAATGTCACTTTTAAGCCAATTTTAGGCTCCAGCCCCAAGCAAGCTCACCCGGCAGCATGTTCCACTGAGTGACACAGAGCTTACTTGCAAGTAAATGAACATCGGATCGGTGGCATATCTGTAGTGGAATTGTGTCCAAACAACAAATGAGGCAGAAGCCAAGAAAAACCAAGGAGAGGAAGAGAGAAAAACTGTGTAGTAGACCATCCTGATGGGCCCTACACATCCAGCCAAGCTGCCTCTTCCATTGAAGTGAATGAGCAGCCATCGCTCCACCACATCTCTTTGTGTGTTTCACTCTAGACCAGGAGTGTACTGAAGCGAAACCATTTTTAAACCTTGAAATCAAAGTAAGGAACTAGTCCATCTGATGTAATGGGAAAGAAATAAAAAAAGAGAGAAATAATACTATTACACACCACCCCAGTGTCTGAGCGGTGCAATATTCTGGGGGTACTAGGTGTGCTTGCCAGGGTTTATTCCCCCCTCCCCCATTTTGGGCAATGAGGTACCATGGAGAACTGTGGTGACTTTATGATCTGTCGTTTATTTACACATATATACAACCTAGCTGGAGAGTCTAGCTGGAGGGAATTCCCAGCATCACACTTCCAAGAGGTGGTCCTGCTTCTCCCATTAGTTGCAACTGCATTTGGCTCCAAAACACAGATATCAGCCTCTCTCTCTCTCTCTCTCTCTGTTACAACCTGTCATAGTCAGCCCATAAGGAGTTCTGATCCAGCTTGCAAACTCCAAACTGACCTTCCTCAGGGACCCCTGACCGTTAGGTCCAGTCGTGACCAACTCTGGGGTTGCGGTGCTCATCTTGCATTATTGGCCGAGGGAGCTGGCGTACAGCTTCCAGGTCATGTGGCCAGCATGACAAAGCTGCTTCTGGCAAACCAGAGCAGCGCACAGAAACGCCGTTTACCTTCCCGCTGCAGCGGTACCTATTTATCTACTTGCACTTTGACATTCTTTCGAACTGCTAGCTTGGCAGGAGCAGGGACCAAGCAACGGGAGCTCACCCCGTCTCGGGGATTCAAACCGCCGACCTTCTGATCGGCAAGCCCTAGGCTTTGTGCTTTAACCCACAGCGTCACCCGCATTGTAAGCTAGCGCCACTAGCTTACATCAGGCCAAACGGAAATCCTAAACCTTTTTCAAACCCTTTTGTCTCTGCCCTTGGTGTCTGAATGTCTTGATGGTTCATATTTTGTTATATTATTGCTGGTCTTTTGAAGCTGGCCTGGCTCCTAAGTGTAAGCTGAATCAAGCAGTGTTTGGCACAGCTTACTCAAACCTTGATTAATTCTAACATTTACTATATGGGGAACATCTAGCACCCAGGAGTTTAGGGGATCCTTGTCCCCCACAAACTTATAATAATCATTACCGAAGAACCAGGTGTGCTTTTGTGGCTAGTGATCATTTTACTAGTTACATGCTCACATATTTTTTTAAAAAAAGAACTATTTAAAATGCAATTTCATGCAGCATTTGATTTGTGAACTATCACCAAAGTGCATTTTGTCTGCTGTGTCAAGCCACATAGTCATAATTTGTCCTCTTTAATTTTTCAGCCGATTACAATGGAAAAGAAATCGGGGGCAAAAGCTATCTGAATCCAGCTTTTCAGTTAATAATTCAATGAGACCGCAGGCATGATAAAGACCTTTATAAATTATTTTGCTCACCCTCCACAGACAATACACACTGCTTGTCCTGAAAACTGCCTTGCCATTGCAGATTTAAAAAATTCAACAACTATTTGCTGGCACAATCCTACATTTGAGAACTTTTAAGTAGTTTTGCACTTTGTTGGAGTCTCTCCTGAAGCAATGGATAAACTCATAGTCACTCATTAAATTGCCCTCATTATTAATGGATAAACCAGCTGCTTCAGATGATCCCACACCGCTGAGCGAATTGCTGAAAATCCCCATTGATTGCATCTGAATAAAAGAAAGAAAAATGAAATGGAATGAAGACCAACGCTCGACAGAATGTACACAAAACCAAACCTACATCCCTGAAAAAAAAATGATAGGACTAGAGTTAAAAATATCAGAATCAGAGTTCGTGAAATATTCAGTAATGAATAGTTTTAACCAATGTGCTCAGTAATAATTGGCATGGCATTATTCTGAACTTTCAAGATTAGCATTAAATTAGAAATGTGGAAGTAGTACCAGGGATTTACATAGGCTGTGACTGAACTGCAGAAGCATAGAATTTTATTTTTTATTCAAAGAAACACCATGGCAATCTCAGCATTCATTTAAAACAACACAAGTTTCTAGTCCTTACAGATTATAGAAATGGGGGGTTGGGCAGGGAAAACTAAGAAGGATTTCCAATAGTTAGGAGGCCAGGATTGCAGCATAGTTCTTTGCCTCTTCTAAATATTCCTTGAATCCCATGTAAAAATCCATTCAGAGCTGACTTTTTGATACTATACTTCTGCCACTTGGGGCGTTCATTGGAAATTTCAAGGTGGAGAAAGCCAGGTTTATAGGATGCTAACTTGGGCTGAAAGCCTCAGAGGTAAGTGCTATTGAACTCAACGGGGCTTTTTCCTAGGTAAGTGATGTCAGGCTTACAGCTATAGACAAACAGCATTCTATCTCACAGGGATACTTTAGAAAACTTATACCAATGGGATCTCTTCACTAAGCACCCTTTGCTTCTCTGTTGAGCTCTTGAGATTCTCCTGAGGCTCCACCCCCTCCTTAGCCACACCTCCTCTTCCCAGGCCACACCCCACTCCAGCCTGCTTCATACTCTCCTTGACTGCTGTTTGCCTGGCTGGAATTTGCCCTTGAACTCTGGTAAGGGCATGTGGCCCTTAGAAGGCTGCTTAGAAGGGAATGAGGGCTGAGAAAAGATCCCTAAGTCCTGTTGTAAGGCCTGCTTCCCACAGGGCACAACATACAAGTCAAAAGCCAAGTTCAGTTCTGCCCGAATTTATCCAAACTAGCCTTCTCCGTGATTTTTTCCACTCCCGTCTCCAGCTCCTGCACCATGTTGCTGATTTCCTTGGCTTTGTGCAGGTTCCCATCCGACAATTTAGGACGATGGACTCTGCTCTGGTCAAAGTGGGACAGAGGCTCTTTCCAGGCTTGCAAAAGCCTTAGGATCAGTTGCGTTAGCTCTTCTCTCTGAGTGTAGAACAGAGACAGATAAAAGAAGACAAATATCAATTTGCCTTGGCTGTCCTTTCCATTTCTGTTCCCTTCCAGGATATCCAGCATTGTGAGTTAGATCAAGACTTCCCATGAGTGAAAATTCAGTTCATGGGATGCTCTGCTGAAGGAAGCAGAGGAGGTGATTTCCCCTCCACACCCCAATTCCTCCTTCACCTTGCACCTCCCAATGCCACCTCCCATGCTGTTCCAAAGAATAGTTTTGAAGAAGAAGAGTTTGGATTTGATATCCCGCTTTATCACTACCCGAAGGAGTCTCAAAGTGGCTAACATTCTCCTTTCCCTTCCTCCCCCACAACAAACACTCTGTGAGGTGAGTGGGGCTGAGAGACTTCAAAGAAGTATGACTAGCCCAAGGCAGCTGCATGTGGAGGAGAGGAGACGCGAACCCGGTTCACCAGATTATGAGTCTACCTCTCTTAACCACTACACCACACTGGTGCACTGATCTTCCATGGCAGCTATTTTTTGGGATGGGGGCACAGGATGGTGGTCAGTGAAAACTGCTTCCTTCTTCCTCTGATGCAAGCATGGCCTTCAGATGGTGTTGGACTCCAACTCCCATCAGCCGCAGCCAGCATTACCGATGGTCAGAGATCATGGGAGTTGTAGTCCAGCAATATCTGGAGGGCACCATGCTGACTGACTCTAGTGGGAGAGAGAAAAGAGACCGTTTTTGTGACTGAGAGGAGGAAGGCAAGGGAGATGGCAACCAGGAAAGAGGAAGGGATGAGATGAAGAGGAAGGGAGATTAGAAGGGGACTAGCATAGCCCTGAACTCTTCAAGATAGACAGGTGAGAAATGATGAAAAGATACAGAGAGGTGCAGGAGGAGAGAGAACTGACTGAGAAGGGGAAGTAGGTAGAGGAAAGACAAGAGATCAGAGCAAAAGGCTTTAATTCTAACACTGCGGAAAGAAGCAAAGTCACGGGCAGAGAGCAAAGAAGAGAGGAAGTGGTGGGGCAGGTGGCAGCAGAGCATCAAAGACAGAGGAGAGCCACTGAGGAGTCCCAAAGGTGGTACAGATCAGAGAGGTGCATGTTGTAATACAAGCTGACCAAGTTAGTGCCAGAGAGGAAGGAAGAGGGAGCAAAAATTTAATGTGGATGCAGGCAGCCAACTCTTCCTTCAAAACATGAGTGGTTTTGGCATTCTAGTGCAATGAATTCACTTACTTTTAAAAAAACAACAACAACCACATTTTGCGATAATGAAAGTGCACTGGAAAGTGTGGGGCATTTGATTGACACAATGTTGTAGAACCTCCCCACCGAATGTTAGACATAGTGTCACCTCCACAAAAGCTTTCTTTAAGCAAATCCAAATGAATCCTCAATAAAAAGTGGGCACCATAGAACCTCCCCAAAAACTTTGGGCAAACCAATCAAGTTGAATAATCACTAAAACGTTATATGGATGTTTGTCAAAGAGACTGTGCTGGAAGGACCCACTGGTTGTCCAGTGGTCCAATCCCTTGTCCCCAAACTGGGTAACTGGCTACATCAGCAATGTAGATCATGCCCTGTTGCACTTACTGGCATTTTCTGAACATATTCTTTGGCATTGGGAGTCAGCAACCAGGAGGTGTGGCATTTGCCAACAGATTTGGTCAGCTCGTTCCCACCAGGTAGAAAATATTTCCCCTGCAAATGAAAGAAGAAGGTCTCAGGAGTTAATTTGTCAGAGCATAGATCTTTTCCACAGTCGACAGCTTGAGGAGGCTGCATGGATAGGACGGCACCTGATGGCACAACAAAGCCAGATGTAAGAGTGGCAATTTGAAGCTGGATCTCCCCCAGGTCTCTAACCACTACATCACAATGGCTTTTAAAGGAAGATATGAGTAGGTCTCTCTCTCTCTCTCTCTGTGTGTGTGTACACACACAAACACACAAACAACAAAAACAACACACACACATATATATGGGGTGGGAAAGAACATTTGAATACCGTAAATATGCACACGATTGGGCAGTTAGTCTTCTGTGTTCGACTATTATTATTTATTAAATTTTTATACCTAGGGCTGCCACAAATCCAGGATTTTCTGGACGTTACCGAGATTTCAAAGGCGGAAGTGACATCCGGGGAGGAATTTCTGGAAGGCGGAATTTCGAAGTTTTCCTGAAAAAAATCACCTCAACAACTTTGGGGGGGTCTGGGTTTTTTACTTCTTGAAATATGGCAACCCTATAGCCACAGGTCTCAGGGTGTTTCACAGCATAAAATTACAATATAAAAACACATAATACATAATAAAAAATATATAAAAACAAGAACAACCCAATAATTCCCCCCTCCTTCCGCCACACATTTTAAAATCAACACACTGCAGCTTGAGACTGGAAGTAAGGGGGCGAGAGGGTGGGAAGTTGGGACAAGCCAAGAAACTCACCACCAGATCTAAGTAGAGGGCTGTGGAGAGCGTGTAGATCCTGTTGGAGTGCAGGATGACCCGGTCGAAGAGATCCGCCACAGCTAAGAAGCGGCAGTCGGCGTCTTCCCGGGCACACTCGGCCGCGGAGCAGCCTCCTCCTAGCGGCTTCTCGAGCGCCCACAGCAAGAGCAGCACCGGCCAAGCGACACCTGGGGAGGGCGGAGAGCGGAGAGCGTGGGCGGACCAGCCAATCACGCAGCGCCGCCGCCGGAGACGCACCAATCGCAGCTTGTCCCGCCCGCCCAGTGCCCGCCTCTTACCTTCCTTGGCGGGGTCCTGCGCGGGCCGCATGCTGCTTGCTGCTGCTGCCGAGTTGAACGCAGGCGGCGGCGGCGGCGGCGGCATCATCCCATGGCGACCCCCTCGCTGGTGGAGAGGCCCTTTATACGGTACGAGAGAGAGCGGAGCGGAGGCGCCGGGAGGTCGCTTAGTCATTCCTCGCTCTCCCTCTTCCTCCCGTCGGATTTGCAAAGCTCGCAGCGAAGATTTACCAGATCGTGCGGAGCGTTGGCTCCAGGGGAGAGCAAGCAGAGCAGCAGTCCTTAAAGGAACTCTGGGCTGCGCGTCAAAGAAACGCGGGCGATGGAAAGAGGCGCCTCGGAGGTGATCTGCTGGTGGCGCAAACGCAAAACGCACGCTGAGCAAGGGGGTCAACTTGAATAAAATATTGGGGTGTGTGTGTCAGGTAAGCCCCGCCCCGCATAATCGACAACTTAATTAAATGTATTTATTGGATTTTTCAACTTCAAATTTTACAGAGATATATCAAACATAAATCATAAAAACAAGATTCCAAGGAATCTCCTGGACTTCCACCCTCCCCTATGTGGGTCCTATTATCAACTAGTTCCTCCCTCATCTTTTACCATAATCCAAACCCTTCACTTCTTCCATGATGTCCAGAATCAACCTTAAACGACAAGTGCTATTCCAATCCTATTAACGATTTTAACTGTTTACAGTGGTCTTTAAGTTATAAAATTTTCCCCATTCCTCGCATAATTGATCACTTGATGCTGTGCATGCACACTATTTGAATGGCAATGCCCATTAACTTTGGGGAGACTGGCTCCCTCAAAAAATATATGGGGGGGGGCAAAGGGACCTCTCAGCACCCTTATGATGCTGGATATTGTCCTCCATGGGTATAGCCAGGATTTGTGTTAGGGGGACAGGAGGACACCCACCTGTCAACATCCTCTGTCTAGCAGATTCAGAATGAAATGTCTCAAGAACAGTTGTTTTAAATTACTTTCTTTTGACACCAAGTGTTCAGAAAAACCTGTCAAAACCTTTCTACAATTTCTACTTTTAGTTAAGTATTTTTATTTATTTACTTGATTTGGTGCACCCTCCTGGCTAATCCCATGTTGTCCTCTCTGTTGATGAGGAAGAACTGTGCACAGACACCCACATTTTCACACAGACAGCTGCCTTATGCATCATGCCGGATCACTGGTCTATCTAAGTCAGTCTTGTCTACACTGACTGGGAGCTGCTGTCTCCGGTTTCAGGCAGGAGATGTTCCCAGCCCTGCCTGCAGATTCTAGGGATTGAACATGGGCCTTTGCAGGCAAAGCAGATGGCCTGCCACTAAGCGGAAGCTCTTCCACTAAAGAGGCGTTTCATTTGAACTATTGTTTATTTATTACATTTTATCTGCCACCTCTGTTCCCCACCCACAAGGAGTCCAAGAAGCTGTATGTGGTTCATCCTTCCCCAATTTATCATCACAACAGTCCTGTGAAGTAGGTTAGGTTGAGGGACAGTGACTGATCCGAGGTCACTTCATGGCTGAGAGGGGATTTGAACCCTGGTCTCTCAAATCGTAGTCCAGCACTCTAACCACTACACCACCTTGCCTTTCCATTCTAAATATTTGCAGTTAAAAGTACCAGGCACTTAAGAGTGTGATCCTGGGCATTCCCACTTGGAAGTAACTCCCCACTGCATTCAGTGCAATTTACTCCCAGGTAAATTCCACCCAGGTGGCGCTGTGGGTTAAACCACTGAGCCTAGGGCTTGCTGATCAGAAGGTCGGTGGTTCGAATCCCTGTGATGGGGTGAGCTCTCGTTGCTCGGTCCCAGCTCCTGCCAACCTAGCAGTTCGAAAGCACATCAAAGTGCAAGTAGATAAATAGGAACCACTCTGGCGGGAAGGTAAACCGCATTTCCGTGTGCTGCTCTGGTTCGCCAGAAGCAGCTTTGTCATGCTGGCCACATGACCCGGAAGCTGTACACCGGCTCTCGGCCAATAAAGGGAGATGAGCGCCACAACCCCAGAGTCGGACACGACTGGACCTAATGGTCAGGGGTACCTTTACCTTTACCTAAATTCCACCCTTAGGCTGAAATTCTATTCACTTACCAGGGAACAATTTCCACTGAGCTCAGCTGAGCTTCCTACTAAGCAGACATGCATGGGGCAGAGCGCCACATTAAAAATAACTAACAAAATCCAGCAATCAGATGCCGTTTCAAAATGCTTGCGAAGTATGTGTTAATTATATTCACTAGACAGGAGTACAAAGTTGAAGTTCTTTTGTTTAGGTGAGTGCAGGTTAAATTTTTGGCTAGGATATAGGTCAGGGATGGGGAAAGTGTGGCCCTTTTAACTGATCAGATTTTCGGGGAACATTACTAGAGGGCACCACAAATCCAGGGCAGAGACCTAGTTCCTACTCACAAATCCTTCTCGATGATCCAGACAGGCAAGAGGTATTATCAGAGTTTAGGACAAATTCCAGCCAGGCAAAAACACTTGGGGTGTGGAGTTGGACCAGTGAGGGGCATGGCTTGAGGAGAGAGGGCGTGGCCTGGGGAGAATTCCAGGAGTCCGATCCTCTGGGATTAAGGTTTATAGCATACAGACCTGCCCTGGAGGAGAATGCACTACACCACCATGGTGGTTCCTTTGTGAAAATGCTATGTTATTTGCAGGTTAAGACCGAATGAAAAGTACAGTCAGACGTGCTAGTCCCAAGGCAGAATGTGACTCAATCTCAAAGTCCTTCATCAAGGCTTCTGACAATCCAGTGTTCCCAAACTGCTTGCATTGCTGTCACCACAGCCAAGTAAGATTGTCAGGGGAGGGGGCCCACCAGAGAACATGTTGCCCATGGCCCCCTCAAACCTGGTCTTTGCTTTCCAAGCCCTTACTGCATTACAGAAATATTATGCCCCATAATTTTGAAACTGCATTTAAATAGCCACTTTTATTTTTATGGCAAGTCTTTTTACCTTTTACCTTTTCATCCTACTTGGGGAATTTGTTTTTAGGTCACTACCATATGCTGCCATTTAGATGCACATGTTGGGGTTGTTTTTTAATTCCCCAACTGCCACCAGATGACCACTTGATTGTAGTGAGGAAGCCTCCAGGCTTTCTTACAAACCAGTGTTGAAACTGGAATAAATGGACCGAGTTGCCCTCCCTCCCTCCCTTAATGTGATGCGCACAGATGACTAACAGAGGCAGCTTTCTCCTAATTTGTTGTCAGTCACATGGATGACAAGTTGGCTTGAGCACTTCATGTGTTTGCATGAAAATGCCCCAAAGCAGCATGACACATGGAGCTGCTTCCACTTCTGTCGGTTTTATTTAGCAGTGAGGATAATAAACCAAGCAAGGTGTTAGTAAGTTACCCAAACAACTGGTGCTATAGAAGGAAGTTTGGTGGCAGAGTTTCGCAGGAGCATTAGTGGAGGGTTTTGCCAACCTTCCTTGATGTATGTATGCTGTTGTGGGCACCTGACGGTCTAGAGAGACAATGGAGTGCACCTCCAGGGGTGAAGTCAATTTGCTGCATTAGCAGCACTGAAATGACCTCCCCAGGACACAAGCCCGGGCATTGTGCATGGTGGTCTTGGGCCCAGACAACAAGACAACAAGAGCCAGTGTGGTGTAGTGGTTAAGAGCGGTAGACTCGTAATCTGGGGAACCGGGTTGGCGTCTCCGCTCCTCCACATGCAGCTGCTGGGTGACCTTGGGCTAGTCACACTTCTCTGAAGTCTCTCAGCCCCACTCACCTCACAGAGTGTTTGTTGTGGGGGAGGAAGAGAAAGGAGAATGTTAGCCACTTTGAGACTCCTTCGGGTAGTGATAAAGCGGGATATCAAATCCAAACTCTTCTTCTTCTTGGCCTTGCTGATGTGGTCCAAAGGAAATCAGAGCAATACATTTGCCACCAGCTTGGCTGCAGGAGTTGCCAGAAGGAGGCATGCAAGGCACCATTTAAATGTCTTAGGGACTCCACACCAGATTTGTGTTGGGTTTACTCATTGCTTTTTTTGCTGGGGGGGACACAGGGGGACGCATACCCCTAAACGTTTTGCGAATCTTATGCTCAGAATACAGCATAAGGTGCAGGGGGAGTAAGTAAAACCCTGGTGAAATATGTAAGATATTTGACCTATAGAAGGCATCTTTTAGCAATTTAACTTTCCTTGTACCTGTAATCGTATTTTTGACTGAACGTGTTGCTTTCCCTTTGTCCTTGCTGAGCACTTTTTATGTTTCTGCTGAGGTGGCTACTGATTTATTTCTTCTATTATGGCTTTCAACGTGTAAGAGGGCTTAGAGAAACTAAATGTATCTATATGAGGGATGAAGGGGTTTCATAGTTTTGTACTATATTTGTCAAGAAGAGGTCGCCTGTGTTTCTGCAAGGGCGCTTTGTGATGTAAAAACAAAAATACAGAGGGAAAGTCATTTGGCGAGTTGTATTCCATTTTATCTCAGATATGGGGACAGACAAACCAAAAGTAACATTGTGAACTGCCCTGAGATCTTCGGATGAAGGGTGGTACACAGATTTAATTACTAACTACAATTACTAACCATTTAGAACTTTCTCATTTGTAGATACTCTTAAGTCTTGAACCTTCTTCAGTAAAACAATCTCTGAGCAGCAAGAAGAGTCTGACGAATTTGCATTTTGTACGTGGATCACAGGTAAAATACTGGCTGGAAGTTTGCTATGGTCCTATATTTCCACATATTTTCCCTTTCTTTCAACCTACAATGGCAGCATCATGGTCGGATAAATAACTTGATTACTCTTGGAAATGTTGGCATTTATATGCACGCATATATAATTGAGAGGCTCATTTGGGGATCAGGCAGAGCCATAATTGTCTGGTATGCAGAAATAACCAATCACTGTACATCATCAGATATCAGTAAGCTTTAAGAACAGACGATTCCTATCAGCAGAAATAGCCACAGACTTGTTAATGGAATGAGCCATTAAAGGCAGACTTATTACCAATACTCATTTCTTTAAATTACAGACTGAACATGCTGACGAAGAAACTTAATTGTCAAGAATTATTGAACCAAGTGAGGAGGAGACAAGGCTTTGGTAGGGAAGTATCCCCCCCCCCCGTACTTATTTTGCGTTAGCTATTCTATGCAATCCCTCCACCTTCTGACAATTACAGAAACGATAGCCAGATTTTAAGAAGGCATTTTTCCAACTCAATTTCTTGCTCCTCCTTAATTTCAGTGTTCTTTTTGCTTGGTCATATTTTAATTTCACTGTGCTTGCTATTTTATCATTACATTTGTTTGTTTTTTCCATTTTTTTAAATTAATTTTAACAATTTTAAGCACATAACAATACCGTTAAATTTTCATCCTTCCCCCCTCTCACTGAGGGAAGCAAATTTCCATCCCCCTCTTTCACCAGGAAAACAATAAACATTATACATTTAACGTAGCTAACATATTGAGTATCATTGAGTATCATTGCTTTAGGCCTGGCCCATTTCTGTGGGCCAAGTATTCCTCCTTTCCTCAATTTCATATTTCGGTTGACTTCCTCAAGTCCCCCTCTGTTGAATTCATTATCTAAATTTTATCATTACATTTGGTTCCTACCTTTCCTCCAGGCTGCTCAAGGAAGTGTGAATGTCTCTTCTCCACATTTTATCCTCACACTAACCCTGTGAGGTAATTAGACTATGACATGTGCAAGGTGACCCAGTAAGCTTCACGGCTAAGCGAGGATTTGAGTGAGAAAAATACAAAGTCACAGGAACCCAAGCGACAATGAAATGATACCAAAAAGTAATTATTTAAACACAAACAACTATACATGTAAACGTATGGAATGATATGTGTGTATAATACAATGTTATAAAACATGAATTCTCCAGGCTATAGCCACCATATAAGGCACAATGATCACCCTCCATGTTTGGTTTTCACTGTACAAATATGGTATGAAGTCTGAGTTTGCTGTTCAACAAGTTAATATTGTCATTTTCACCCATTCGCAAATGTGTGACTCATGGAACAAGTCATTAAAATTCTGCTCCGAGCTGGAGGGAGGCATATGTGCAGCTAATTTTTGACTACTGGCCCCACCATGTGATAGGCTTTCGATGTCCAGGAGGCAGAGGTTAGCGGATGTCACAATGCAGTGTAAAATTAAAGACGATTAAAGGTCATTGCAATCAGCTTTAGCAAGCGGGGGGGAGGGGGGGTCACAGAAGAGGCTTGACTATCTCCTATTCAATAAATTGATCTTAACCTTGACCAGATGGATCTGTAGATATTTTAGCTCCTATTCATTAAACTCTGGGACCCCATTGGTGGCCATGCGACTCATCCAATATTTGCATCTACCAAGTTTAACAAGTTTAGATGGCTATTCAGGAAGAATAATTAAATGTGCTGTTTAAAACCCTACCCTTAGGGCCATTCTTATTAAATATATACTCTATCTATCTATCTATCTATCTATCCATCTACACACACACACACACACACACGTAAATTTTATGGCAGAGATTTCATTGTAATGGAATCAAACCTGGGCTGGCAGATGTGAGAGACTAGAGCTGAGGTGGGATGAGAGAAAGTGATACCTGAACCAGGGCAAAAGTAGCCTTTATTTCACCCGGGTCAAAGACCCAGTTAGGGGAAAATAAAACTATGCACATTTGCATACATACAGGCTTCACTCAGGGCAAAAAACAACAACTGGCTAGCCCCCCCCCCCCCGTCTATGGCTCTGCTTAAACTCACGTCCAGGTTGGACAAAGTGAAGAAGCTGGTGATTTGAGAACTCCTACTGAGACAGAAAACCAATTAATGCGCAATATCAGGGCTGGGCTGCACTATGGTCAGCAATCTAAACTGAGCCATGAGCAGTGGAAGAAGCCAGCTGGCAGTGTTAAGTATAATTGTTTAATTCACACAGAAGTGGAGGAATGCCTATGTTTTCTGCGCAGTGGCGGAGCTTCATTCTTCGGCACCGGGGGTGGGGTGGGGGTGGAGAGCAGGTGGGGAAGGGGCTTGCGCGCATCCCAGGGGTGGGGTGCGCCACCCGCAGGGGCATGGTGTGCATCCTGGGGCGGGGCATGCCACCTGCACGGGGGTGGCACCCAGTGCAGGCGGGGCAGCAGCCGTGATAGCACCCTACTGGGATCGCGCTGCCGGGGGTGGTGCGCTCTCCCCGCACTCCTCTTCCTGCACTAGTGTTACTGCATAAAGGGTTTAACTGGAAGATTCCATTGAAGCTAAAGAAGAGCTCTCTAAGTATCTGGGTGGCTTGATAATTCATCGTTGTTGTTCTCTGCTCTGTCATGCACCTGTGCTGGACATGCACAATACATATATGGTATGGTGGCACTGTGGTGTAAACCACTGAGCCTTGGGCTTGCCGATTGGAAGGTCGGCGGTTCAAATCCCCGTGACGGGGTGAGCTCCTGTTGTTCGGTCCCTTCTGCTGCCAACCTAGCAGTTCGAAAGCATGTCAAAGTGCAAGTAGATAAATAGGTACTGCTCCGGTGGGAAGGTAAACGGCGTTTCTGTGCCCTGCTCTGGTTTCGCCAGAAGCAGCTTAGTCATGCTGGCCACATGACCCGGAAAAACTGTCTGCGGACAAACGCCAGCTGCCTCAGCCAGTAAACGAGTTGAGCGCTGCAACCCCAGAGTTGTTCGTGGCTGGACTTAACTGTCAGGGGTCCTTTACCTTTACCTTTTTTATGGAATTATTTGGACGCATCTTTGATGTTTTTGTTCTGTTTTGAAGAAAGTTCTGCAAGTAAAGTTTTGAATGACACTGATGGGTCTGGACAATGTTTTATTCCAAAAGGAGTCAGTTTTTTTATGCACCCAGTTGCTTCAAGTGACTCAATATTAATATTTGCAATAGGCAGTCAAAACCTTCAACTCCTTGACCTCTCTGTTGCCTCACCCCTTCCTGGTAAGTGGCAGTGACACACACTACTGCCAGGAGGCTAGTCTTGCACTTCTGCCCCATCAGGAGAAAGGATACAGGAATATGTCGGCATTCAGGAAGATCCTGCTGCTTAAGCAAAACTTAACTCGAGCAGGAAGCCAGTGTGGTGTAGTGGTTAAGAGCGGTAGACTCGTAATCTGGTGAACCGGGTTCGCGTCCCCGCTCCTCCACATGCAGCTGCTGGGTGACTTTGGGCTAGTCACACTTCTTTGAAGTCTCTCAGCCTCACTCACCTCACAGAGTGTTTGTTGTGGGGGAGGAAGGGAAAGGAGAATGTTAGCCGCTTTCAGACTCCTTCGGGTAGTGATAAAGCAGGATATCAAATCCAAACTCCTCCTCCTCCTCCTCCTCCTCCTCCTCTTCTTCTTCTTCTTCTTCTTCTTCTTCTTCTTCTTCTTCTTCTTCTTCTTCTTCTTCTTCCCCTTCTTGTCAACAAGGATCCAACGACCGTCTTGGGTGGAGCAGCAACAGTTCAGGGCATGAGGATATTAAACCATCTGTGTAAAGGTTGCCACACGAAGTTCAGTGGCTCATCAAACCTCAAAGGCTTCCAGTTCAAAATCCAGCAGCTCCTAACAGTTAAGAAGCTGGCATTTCAGTCAAAGGGAATAAGGAAGGAACTGGAACATGGCGTGTGAATGAAAAAAGCAATTGGAGCAGGGCTATAAGCAGAACGGGGGCAAAAGAAAAGTGGGTGTGGACTACAGAGCTTCTTCTTATGTTATGTTTTGCATGCAGAGGCTCACTTTATTGAAGAGATCTCAGCAGCTGAATACATTACACCCCAAAGAGGCTATTGATCTTACATGGAAGACAAGAGTGCCTTGAGCAAACAGCTTTAGCCTTGCAGCTCAGGTATCATAGCATGGCAAGTGGCCAATCAATACTTTGTGGGTGGTTTTTGCATCAACTGTGGCTTGAAATTGATGGTTATGGGACTGTTAGAAGAGAGCTGGGTCCATATCTGTTTGGGCAGAGTAATCAGAAATAAACAGCAAAAGAGGCACTTGCTAACAGGCAAAGAAAGTGATAGTGATCTTTTGTCACCTGATACCCAAGGATAAATAGTTACTGTTATTTTATTATTTACATTATTTAAAGGCTAGCTTTTGGGTCTAATCCTCCGAAAGTGGGAACCAACATAGAAATTCACAATATAGAATCAATAATCAGTTTAAAGCCCTAAAATGCCATGAACAATAGCATTAATAATAATAAAAGAACTCAGAATAATGCTGATCACAAGCAATATCCAGATGTGGTACACACTTCCACTAGTCCTGTGCCTAGAAGCATGGGGTGGGACAGTTTTGCCTTTGTCCCACAGCTTTCCCCTGGAAAACCCACTCTTTAGTGATATATTGGAACAAATGGCAATCTGCAGAAAACCTGATTGCTGTTTGTTCCAGTGCAGCACTAAAGATTGGGTTTCCCCAGGGGAAAGCAGTGGGGCAAACGGAGGTGTGGATAAGCCCTTAGTCAGTGAGATCAATGAAATCTTGTACATAATTACAATTTAAGACACACCCTATCATGTGGCAACACAGTATAATCCTGTTTTACATAGGATACAGGTTTTTACAAGTGGGTTTCCAGAACCCTCATAAAGGCTTGCAGTGATGAATCCATACATATTTCAACTGGAACAGAACAGAGATTGAATAATTATTTGAAAGTAAGATGGAAAAGAACAACAAATGCTCATCAGTTCTCATATGAACCTGAACTGAATCAGTTCAGGAATGCCAGACCCATTTCACTGATTTGATTGATTGATTGCTCATTTGCAGAACCGATTGTGGCCTGCTAAACCGGAATATTTTCAATCACTACTGAACCAGAACTACAACCAACTAATTGTTATCTTTTGTTTTCCTGCTCTGATAGAAGTTCCACTCACGTTGTTTCCACCTCTAAATGAAAACTGTTCTACTACTTGGCTGTGCAAAATAAAATTCCTTTAGGCTTACACTGCAGGCAAACAGCATCGTATATATTTTTCTCTGGGTGATGGATCTCTTGGCACGAGTCAAAATTTCATCTTGAAGTGGAAAATGCATTTTCATCATGTAGGTCAGAGTCCTTTCCATCTGCAATAAATGATTCATGACACTCACATTTTTTAAAAATGGAAAGGATCAACACTCTTAGCCCCTGTGCCTGTTCCCTCAAAAATCTTAGATTAAGGTATCATTTCTGAGAATCTGGTGTCACAGCCATAACAAATCAGATGAGTCCAATCATGTATTCCTGCCGATACTAGAAAGATAAAAAGGTTACATTTAACATTGAAACTGGAAGCCTTTGGGAGGATTAAGAAAGCAGAGGTCAGATGATTGGTTACGAGTTGGAAGAGATGCTAAAATGTAATTTGGGAGACAGACTGTGGAACTTTTTAATAAAAGTGTTGATGCTGGCACTGGTTAAGGAAATTACTGGTGAGTATCGAATAGCAAAAGAATCAGATGGAAGGTTGCAGATGTGGAAGAAAAAGATGATGGGGCTATTATTAAAGGGCCTGATATAAATAGAGAAACTAGGCATCCAACCATCTCTTCTCATGATGGTAGATTGCTGTAGATTGGGGGGAGATTATTATTTTCAAGGACTTCCAAGGTCCTGGATACGATAATGAAATGCTATGAATGTGGCATTTTGCCGGTGACCGTGATGGGTGAGGGCCAAATATGTTCGGATTCTTTTCCCGTGCTTGCAGTCATGGGGTTGTTTTTTATCACATGACAGTGTATGTTTTCATTCCACATAGTGGGAATAATAATATAATAAGAATAATTTATTATTTGTACCCTGCCCATCTGGCTGGGTCTCCCCAGCCACTCTGGGCGGCTTCCAACAAATATAAAAATACATTAAAATATCACAGATTAAAAACTTCCCTGAACCTTCAGGTGTTTTCTAAAGGTCATGTGGTTGTTTATCGCTTTGATCTCTGATGGGAGGGCGTTCCACAGGGCGGGCGCCACTACCGAGAAGGCCCTCTGCCTGGTTCCCTGTAGCTTTGCTTCTCGCAGTGAGGGAACCGCCAGAAGGCCCTCGCCGCTGGATCTCAGTGTCCGGGCTGAATGGTGGGGGTGGAGACGCTCATTAAGGTATACAGGACCGAGGCCATTTAGGGCTTTAAAGGTCAGCACCAACACTTTGAATTGTGCTCGGAAACGTACTGGGAGCCAATGTAGATCTCTCAGGACCGGTGTTATGTGGTCCCAGCGGCCACTCCCAGTCACCAGTCTAGCTGCCGCATTCTGGATTAATTGCAGTTTCCGGGTCACCTTCAAAGGTGGGAAGTGATGGAGACAGGGTGTTTGTATTACTGTATTTCCATGATGTAGGACTTTTTGTCCTGTGTTCTTTCTCTTTGCTGTCTGATGCTGAAGAGGAAGGAGCTGAGTTGTGATGCTCCAAGTGTATATATGTAAATAAACGTAGCCAAATGCTGTGCTACTGAGTCTGTCATGCTGAACTGCCCACACTCTGCTGATCCTAAAGTGTGCTGATGCCTGTTGGTATCAGTCGCTGGGATGTTCGGGCTGGAGAAAGCTTTTGAAGCACCCGAATGACCGACCAGGAGGGAGAGAACATGCCAGTTGGGCATGTGTCTCTGGCGGATGCCTACTCATGAGTAGAACCCCTGACAAAATAAAG
Organism: Darevskia mixta; assembly: GCA_034641385.1. Lineage (NCBI taxonomy): Eukaryota > Metazoa > Chordata > Lepidosauria > Squamata > Lacertidae > Darevskia > Darevskia mixta. Next base: position 5,812,558 of record JAWWNH010000105.1, read on the forward strand.
GTTTGGTGAGAGGAATGGAAATTAAGCCTTGTAACAATGGCCTGAATAGTGAAATATGTGAAAGTTGTTTGTTGGGAAAGGAAACAAGAATTTCTATGCCCAAGCAAAGCCAGAAAAGTTCAGCAGAGCCTTGGCAACTTATTCATACTGATATATGCGGTCCAATTCAACCGATGTCTCATGGGAAAAACAACAAAATGGGAAAATAACTTTTCTGCTTGTATATGTTGCTAATGCAATTTTGGTTACGGAGAACAAACAAGATGGTACAAAACTTGTTGAATGTTGAAATAAGAAAGTTTTGAGAATTTACATGCTAGATTAAAATTGACTAATTCAAATTAGGCACATTGAGAAGGGGATTGTCAGAAAACCACTGGGGCCTAATTTGAATAGTAGAGTGCTTGGTATCTGGTGGGCAATCTCATCCTTTATTTCCACACTGTGGTTCCAGACCAAATCATCTGTCAGGAGAGCTAAGGCCTGGCCAGGATGCAGGCCTTGCCAGGACGCTGGTTGGGGAGAGCATTCCACAGATGGGGTGCCACAGCTGAAAAGACCCCCTCTCTTGTCACCACTCTCCAAATCTCCCTCAGACTGGAGACCTGGAAAAGGGCTTCAAAAGAAAATCTAAGGGTCTAGGTAGGTTCATATCAGGAGAGGTTCTCCGGAAGATACTGGTGTCCAGAGCTGTAAAAATGGAGGTGTTGCGAGATGAATCTTAAAAGGTGAAAGCCTGTCTTCAAGAAGTAGTTCTCAATGCAGCTGAAAATCCATTAACTCAATGAGAAGGACAGGACCCAAGATAAGATTTCAGGCCAGAAACCAAGTACTAAGTCTGTTATATGAGGGATTGTTGAGGTGAAGAAAGAGAGGAAAATCAGGTCTTTTATTTAAATAGGAGCATGGTATAGTGTAGACTGCGGGTCAAGTTCCCACTCAGCTGAGAGGTTTGCTGGGTGACCTTGGGCCAGTCAGCCTAAGCTACCTCACAGGTTGTTGTGAGAGTAAATTGGGGAGCAAAAGTATGTATACCATCCTTAGCTCCTCAGACGAAAGGTGTAATGTAATAGTAATAATATTAGTCCCAATGCTTGCCAAAATGTTGCATAGAATATACTTTCAAAGGATTATAATTTTATAGGGCATTATACAAGGTTTGTGATACTTAGTTTCAAACTGTTCTACTTGTTACTTCACTTTGTTCTCTACCATTCATACCATTGCTCGTAAAGCCTTTATAGATGATGTTACCTACAATTTTAACGTCGGATTTCTCCCACAAGATGGCACTGTAAACCTTTAGATAATAATTATGAAATGGAATCCCATCCCTTGATTTGAAATGAGCTTTTCAGAACCCCTTTAAATACTGGAGGAGATGAGCACCTGTTTTAGAAATGTACACAAAACTATGGCAAATCCTGGATAATCACAGTCCTCTCTCTCTCTCTCTCTCTCTCTCTCTCTCTCTCTCTCTGTGTGTGTGTGTGTGTGTGTGTGTGTGTGTGTACTTGACTGACAGATTGGTCTCCTCAATCACTGGATATATGCATCAAAGTCAGTTTCAAAATAATAGATGAGAGTGTGGTGTTTATAATGACAAGGTTGTAGGTTTGATCCCTGTATAGGACAGCTGCAAATTTTTGCATGGCAGGGAATTGGACTAGATGATCCTTGGGGTCTCTTCCAACTTTACAACTCTATGATCCTATGAAAATATTGGAAGTAACATTCCTTTGGTGCAATATTACTCACAGTAGTAGTGTTAGAAAGGAAAAGCCTTGACAATCTAGAATTCCCATATGAATGTATCAGTGAGTGCCAAAGATGGAAGAATATATACTGCTGCAATCATGCACACGCCTCTCTGCCCCTCTGTGTACCCAGTAGGTTCCATTGAGTTCAATGGAGACTGTGTACACTTATTTACTTGCAGCAAGATTTAAGCTGGACAGTCATTAAGCTGTTAGGCGAATATGTCATGATTTGCAATAAGGAAATTTCGGTATTTCAGTATTTGCCGCTTCCAGATGCTTGAAGAAAATGGATGTAAATGATTTTGCTGTCATGTTGATGGCATGCTTTTGTTGCCGAATTGTTTGCTGCTGTTTTATTTGGTCTATTTTATAGGTTACTGTAGGACTTTTATTGTAATGTATTGTTCTTTTTCTGATTTTATGTTTAAGTATTATGCTCTTAGAACATTGCATGTCACTTGGAGACTATTTATGTGGCAAGTGACCAATACATTTTCCCTACTACTATACTAATGACGATTCAAATGATAGGTAGGTCCACCTTGCAAGACATGGAAAATTGCCAGTAAACAGTAATTCAACACAAACGTCCAAGGTGCTTGTTGCGGCACCTCAAAGGATAAGAGACTTGAAAAAAGCTTTTTGTTCCTGACTCATCGCAAGCATTGTCTTCATATGCTTAAGTATGGAAACAACAGCAGGATACAAGGTCACAATAGACAAGTGGTATATTCTAGGTAGTCTATGGCCATTCTACCCTGAACACTCTGGAAGCTAAGCAGGGTCAGGCCTGGTTAGAACTTGGATGGGAGACCACTTGGGAATATTGGGTGTCATAGGCTTTCTTTGGAGAGTGTCAGGGGCAGGGTAGTACCTCTGGTGGGGAACACGTCATGCTCCTGGGGTAGTTTGTCCACCTTTGGTCCCTACCCTGCACTCAACAATCACTTGTGGCTCCTAGATGCTGTCAGCATGTGACAGTGGTCACACCCTGGGAAATGGTTTTGACCGACTGGCTAAACCAGGTGAGGGTAGCCGATGGGTCTCAAACCTTCAGCGAGTTAGGGACTTGCCCTGCATGCAAAGACAGGCTCCGGCAGATCTAGGAGAAGGAAAACACATCAGTGAGAATGGCTTTGGGACTAAACCCCAAGGGAAAATCCATACCCACCGTCTTGCGGCATATCTTCAAGACAAGAAAAGGCTACGGCATAAAACCTACACAAATCCAAATTGGAGTCCATAGGAATGTACATCTTCTTCTGGTGACTCCTACAGCCAAGCTATTGCCAAACTTATTGATCTGCTTTCCTTTGGACCACATCAGCAAGATCTTGTCATCTGGGCAGCCCAGGACCTCCATACACACTGCCCAGGTTTGCACCCTGGATATGTTCCTTTGATGCTGCTAATGCAGCAAAAACATTACAGCAGTTACAATGCGGTCTCTGCAGCCGCAGTGGGTGCTGTAATTAGGTTCATTAACCTGTGACCCTGAAATTCAGGATCCCCCCCCCCCACAAAAACTGATGCCAACGTTTTGTATGGCACAAAACTAGCACAAAACTTTGGCATCAGTTGAAGGGGGGATCCTGAATTTTTGGGTCACAGGTTAATAAATCGGCTGTGATTCTCCAGTAGTTTGACTTCACCTCCCAGAAGTACACTCCACTGTCTTTCCAGACTGACAAATGCCAACAGCATAGAAGATTAGCACAGTGATCATCCACTACAATAAGAAGTCATTCCACCCCTGTACTATGAGTAGAGACCTTCTCCTACCCTGTCTTCTTCCCACCTAGCCCCTGAGATGTTCACGCACGGAGCTGTGGAAGTTTAGTGAGGGTGGTCAAATCACTCTTATGGTTTTATTGACACTTCTGCAGGAGCAATTTTATCAGCAAAACAAAAAAAAACACTGTTGAAGCAGTAGAGTTCCTTGACCATAAGGTACTTTAATCAGTTGGTAATCTCATTTTTTTTATATCTTACCCACCTCAGTACTTGGAACACCCATGGATCAGCTGAATAAGGAATTTCTGTTTGAGTTTATAGCTGATAAACTTTAAGAAGGTCCATGTTTATCACCTTAGTAAAAGCTGCTGCCAAATATGCTCACGTAACCTTTTCGAGCTCTCGCCAATTGCATTTTCACGGTGAGTCCTAGTAAGCAAACACCATAAAACAAATAATCAGATGCCTTCCCTGTTAGAGCGGCATGCATCATTGATCACTTTTCAAGTCACAGATGGTACAAAAAGAGAAGGGCTGTGGGACAAGCAGACACAAAAATCCAGCAAATAAAAGCCTCAACACGGTCAGATTTTCTTGCCCTTTCCCCACCAATTTGCTTACAGTGTGAGCAGATCATGTGAAGACTCTACTGCTGCCCCAAATTGCAACTGGATGTGCCATTAACAAAACTCGCTTGGGGAGAGTTTGCCATACTAACTCATCTTCCACCAGTTGGTAGGTAAACAACATGGCGGCAGAAGAGGGTGGAGCTAGCCTGCTCGTCCCCACTGCCCCCTCTTGTGTTCATTCATGCTTTAAAGCCGGGATGCCTAATCTGTGGCCCTCTAGATGTTGACTACAACTCCCATAATTCCTGACTATTTTAAGGTTGCCATATGTCCTCTTTTTCCAGGACACGCCCTCTTTTTCATGGGTATGTAAAATGAGAGTTGTCATAGCGATCCATAGTTAAAAGTAGAAGTCGGCGAATGTGTCCTCTTTTTTTGCTCTTCAAAATATGGCAACTGCTGGCTGGGGCTGCTGGGAGTTGGAGTCCCATAACAATCGCAAAGCTACTGATTAGCAACTCCAGAAGGCGGCTTTTCTTTCTTAAGTTTCTTACTTTTTAGGAGAGCTTGAATTTGCCCTCTGACTAGATGGGCAGCTAGTGCCAGCTTTCAAGCGCTGGAGTTATGTTTTGGAAGTGATCTGTCCCCACTCACAATCTAGCCACAATATTTTGCAGCAAAGCAGGCCTGAGGGTAGCTCCACACAGAGAGCATTTCACAGAACCATTGAACTGTAGAGTCAGAAGGGACCCCAAGGGTCTTCTAGTCCAACCCCTGCAATCTTTTGCCCGTGGGGCTCAAATCCATGGCCCTGAGATTAAGAATCTCATGCTCTACTGACTGAGCTTTGCAATAATTGAGTCCTGAGGTCACCCCTGCACCACAGTTCCAGAGTTATTTTCCATTAATGTGGCTTATTCCCACTGAAGTGAATGGAAGTAAGATAGTCCCATTCACAGCCACTGGCTTATAGGTAACAGCTTTAGGCTTTGTTCACCTTCCCTGGGAGGATTTCTGCAAATCAAGATTTTCTTTCCATTACTTTATTATTCCCAAAAAGGCAATTGATTCAATATACTGTACAAAATTAGGATTGGTACTTGATTATATCACCAACATGGGCTTTCCTCGTGATGAAAAAGAAGAGGACTTGGAGAGCAGGCAGAGATGATGATTTGTGCTTAACACCCGGGAAGGTGGCACCTTTCAGATGCAGAAGGAGAGGTGTTTGCAAATATGCTGTTGGTCAGGATGCAAAGATTAACAGGGACCATATATACCAGTGCTTATCCTGCCCAGACTGAATAAATTAAAAAATATATACTGCTGGCATTAAAAAGGCTTGGAAACCTATAAGTCTAAAAATGTGCCAGCCAATTCCCCCAAGTGCTTGCAAATTGTAAACAAAAGAAACACAGAATCTTCCTCTGGCACCTCACACATTTCAGATGGTGGCTTTCAAGCTGTTAGACGGTTTTGTCAGAAGTTCCTGGCTAAGCAGTACGTGATGAATACGCTTGGTGGAAAGATAGCTTGCCTGTGCCACTCTCGATGTTCCTCTGAAAAGCGCAGCTGCAGGAGTGTGTTGGATCTTCTAGGTATATCTCCGTTCAAACAAGACAACAGGGAAGCCCAAAATGTCTGTTCAGTCAACCCACATGAACTGTGTGCCCTAAGTTTTCAACCTTTTTGAGTCCACTGCTCCCTTAACCGACTACATTCTTTCTGTGGCAACCCTGTGGGTCTCAGGAGCCCAGTTATGTCACTCCTTGCTTGTAGAGCTGAGAGCCTCTCACACTTTTTTGAACACCCTCCCTTGTGGATTGTTCCCTCAGCCTCCTCTCCCCTCTCCTTGGGAGTCCTCCCAGCAGCTGCTGCTACCATCCCTGGTTTCTGAGCTGCAACTTGCCGCCCCAAAGAGAGGTGCCATTCACCTAGGGAGCTTGTAGCCAGGACTGCTGTAAGAAAAAGCTGAGCAAGACTTTGGGAGGGGGAGATGCAAGAGGGCATCAGAAGAGGGAGGGAAGGAACCAGGGACAGGGGCCAGTGTTGCCCACAGCACCCCTGACCATCATAGAAGAAGAAGAAGAAGAAGAAGAAGAAGAAGAAGAAGAAGAAGAAGAAGAAGAAGAGTTTGGATTTGATATCCCGCTTTATCACTACCCGAAGGAGTCTCAAAGCGGCTAACATTCTCCTTTCCCTTCCTCCCCCATAACAAACACTCTGTGAGGTGAATGGGGCTGAGAGACTTCAAAGAAGTGTGACTAGCCCAAGGTCACCCAGCAGCTGCATGTGGAGGAGGGGAGATGCGAACCCGGTTCACCAGATTACGAGTCTATCACTCTTAACCACTACACCACACTGGCTCTAGAATATCATATCCTCCAACATTCCTCAGATGAAAAGAGGGACATTTCTCACTCTCCCCCCAACTCACCCTCCTCGGCCCCCCATTTTTGTGTGTCCCACTCCCGCAAAGCAGTTCCTATTAGATGAACGGTGAGTGCCACCACCGCCACACCAAGTGATAAGTGTTTTAAGATTATAGCCTGAAGGCCGTTTTTTTTGCATTGAGTTATTTCATTTTCTGACGCAGTGCTTTGTTGGGTAGACAGTTCCAGAAATGTGTCACTTGACATTTGATAATGTAATACCTTAACCAAATTTTAGACAGCCGCATGAAATGCATAATGTATATTAAACGACTAAGACAGTCTTAAAACAACAGCCTGTATTCTTGGAGGAATGTGGAATGCCAACGAAATCCTTGCTTCCCCCCCCCCACCTGAAAATAATAACTTTATTTCCCCACTTTCTTCTAACCATAAATGATTGATGAAAAAAAAACGCATGACGTGCATATCAGGAAAATGCACGGTGACATATTTGCACAGGAAATGTGTTGCACGTTGACAGTTTTTTGTTCGAAAACTGACAGTTTTGGTACAAGCTGTTCCTGCCATGACTATAGGGAACAGATAACAAAGGGAAATGTATCATACTATGCACACTTAAAATGGATCTGTCAGCATACAAGGTGGTTTAGCAGTGCTGGAAACCAAACCCTTTGTCTTTTGAAAACAGGTGTGGGGTGGTTTTTTTTGGTCCTTTCTTTGGTTAGTATATCCAAATAAGAGGTTGGCTGGGGGTGGGTGGGTGGGTGGGGGTATGTGAACACCAATATGAATGTCCTCAGCTATTTGCTTTTGTGCTCATAGCTAATAATAAAATTGAAAAAACCTGGCAGAGAACCCATCATTTTATTGTTATGAGGGTTTTTATTTTTGTGAGGGGGGAGAGGAGAAGTGGGGTTAGGCTGAATGCCTAAGCCACCTTCTAATTCTTGGAATAGCCAGGCTAGCTTCCTGGTGAGGTAATGGGTCGTTAAGAGAACAAAGGGAAGGGGCTCTGTGCGAGATGACAAATGGGAGGGGCTGCCTCCCTCAATTCGAGGTAGTTAGAAGGACAAAGACAAGAGTTGGGAGCTGAGAGTTGAGTGCTGTCAGCTAGAGGCTAGAAGCAAAGCAGCAAGCTGGAGAGAGGGAGACAGAACAATGCTTGATTTCTGTTTGAATCCAAGGCTGCAGCTAAGGGGGAAGGAAACGTGAACCCTAGGTAGTCTCCAAGCCCTGCGAGATTCCAGGGATTCCAGGCGCTTGCCTGGAATCCCTGGAATCTCGTAGGGCTTGGAGACTGGGGTGGCTTGTGACAATATGTTCCTTCAACACAGTGTGGGCGCGCAGGTGGGCAATTTTTAGTCAGCCTGGTTTTTCCTATCCTGGTGTGACCCAAATTTCATAGCCTGTGTGAAGGAGCGTCTCCACTTCCGTCGCTCAGCCCAGACACTGAGGTCCTCCTCCAAGAGTCTTCTGCTGGTTGCCTTACTGTGAGAAGCGAAGTTACAGGGAGCCAAGCAGAGGGCCTTCTCGGCAGTGGCGCCCTCCCTGTGGAACGCCGTCCCTTCGGAGGTCAAGGAGATGAAGAAGTACCCCACTTTCAGAAGACATTTGAAGGCAGTCCTGTATCAGGAAGTTTTTTATGTTTGGTGTTTCACTATGTTTTTATATATGCTGTAAGCCACCCAAATGGGTGGGGTATTATTATTAATAATAATAATAATAATAATAATAATAATAATAATGCTTCCTGTTGCTAAATTGCATCCCATTTGTTCTGTCTGTCATATGCCAGTAGGTAAAACCCTTCTGGCAACTCCTGCAGCCTAGCTGGTGCCAAAGGTATTGCTCTGCTGTCCTTTGGACCACATTGGCGAGGCTGAGAAGGGGAGCCTGTTGTCTCAGGACATCCATACACACGGCCAAAGGAAGGTCACTTTGGTGTTGCTAATGCGGTCATTTGACTTCACCCCTGGAGGTGCACTCCATTGTATGCCTTTGTACTCCATTGTATCTCGAAGGCTGATGGCTGCCAACAAATACCACTCCAAACAGTCATGGCTTCCACCAAAGAATCCCAGGAACTGTAGTTTGCTAAGGGTGCTGTGAGTTGTTAGGAGACTCCTATTCACAGTTCTCAGAGTGGTGTAACAGTCAATGCCTCTTCCCAGGGAACCCTGAACAAATGACCATCCCCAGGATTTGGGGGGGGGGGATGCCACAACTGTTTTACATAACATAAGAAGGGACTGCTGGATCAGGCCAATTGCTCATCTAGTCCAGCATCCCGTTCTCAAGGTGACCAACAAGATTCACATGGGAAATGTGCCAGAACAGGTCCTGAGCACAAGAGCACTCTCCCTTTCTGTGGTTTCCACCAATTGGTATTCAGAAGCATGACTGCCTCCGACTAAGGAGGAAGAGCAGAGCCTAATTGATCTAATTGTTCTATATCTTCTACCACTGCCTTCGGGTAGAAGATATAGAACAATTAGATCAAGAACAAATAGACTGAAGAACAGTTTCTACCCAAGAGCTATAACCATCTTAAATGCTGTAACCAGATAATATGACCTTGGAGAGCTGTGATGGGTGTATGTGTGGCTTTTTTTGGTGTGTGTGTGTTTTGTGCTGTTTTTTGTTTCTTTCTGTTTTTTTAATGGGATGGCATGCAATTTCGTTGCACTTGTATAGCGTTGTGCTTGTACTTGTGCAATGACAATAAATTATCTTATCTTATCTTATCTTATCTTATCTTATCTTATCTTATCTTATCTTATCTTATCTTATCATTATGGCTAGAGGTATAGTGCAACTTTAAATGTATAGCTCAGAGGTGACTATTGACATACACACTCCAGTGCTGCAACGCCATTAGCAAGAACATTTGTCTTCTCCTCCACGCCATCTTCCATGCTATTGTTTTAAAAAGCAGATCAAAATGCAAGAACAGAGGAAAGCCAAGACAATCTTGCTTTCAACACGCCTGTCAGCAAATTGTCCAGCAGACGCTGATTTGAGGAGTGTCAAAATGTTCTTGACATATATTTCATTTCACTATATTTATATGGCTGACCAAGAACATGAGTTCTCTCTGGAAAGCTCGTAGAAAAGGAAAAGCACAGCACAACAACACACCATTAAAGAGCAGTTAGAAAACAGTAGAAAATATCATAAACTTATGATGCTGCAGTGACGCTATTCCATAAATCATTTTATAAAGTTTTTTGACCCTAGCAAGGGCCCCCAAATGTTTTGTTCATTAACCTGCTACAGATCATCAGCCACAACATGTTAATTACTGGTGGCCTAATGTTATCAAAGAGCAATTTATTAAATTGTTGCACCATGTCTTATCCTTTTCAGTGGCTCTTATGCATACCCACCCCTGTACTATATGAGAAATGCAAGAGCTGATTGGGAATAAATTATATACGTGTATGCAAAACTACCACCCTGGGTCTCCCATAGTTCTGAATACTTGTTTTCAAGTTGCAGAAACAGCCGCACTATTTTTAGTAAATCAGATGTGTGCTGCATGGGAGGTAGACGATTAATTTTAGATGAGAGTGCTTTCCCTCAAATATCCCTTGTTCCATAAAGGCTTGAATAAAAACCCCACAATGTATTTAAATTCAATTCAGGATGCTTTCCTGCATATCTTCTTCCTTTACTGACAATTCATCTCACTGTGCTGTTATTAAATATGCAACAGCCATATTTTAAAGTTTTGGGATTAAAAACACATCCAGAAATTTATCTTCAGATATCTGTCATGACCTCTCAAGATCTGGCTACCTGGACCAAACTACTGGTGATAATTAAATGCTTCTTTGCATATAGCATACTGCCCCCCGCCCCCAATGCAGCTGGGATGTAATTAATGGGATCAGAGAAGGCATTGATAGAGAAGTTGGTCCCTTTCTCCCTTGGGAACATATCCAGAAGATGGTGACAAAGATGTTGAGGGACCTGGAGGCACAGACCTCTGAGGATCAGTTGAAGAAGTTGGGTAAATTTAGCCTTAAGAAGAGACAATTAAAGGGCAACAAGGCAATAACTTTATCTAGTTTAAATTTGAATTATCAAATACATTTTTTGCTCCATAGGCCAGAAACTTATTAGGGTCTGCATCACAGGACAAATGTGACAGGTAGGAGGAGCCATCACAAATGACGTCAGGTGCTTTGGTGCTTTGAAGTCTCAAAGCTGGGATTTCAAAGCACCTCACAGATAGCAAGGCACTATTAAAAAGATTCAGCCTTGCTGACTTTAGAGCCCATTCTGAATAAGCCTGATACAGCAGGAAAAGCAACTAGCATACAGGGGCTGTATAAAAGTCAAATTTTTATTTTTTGTTAAATCCATATAAACTCCTATCTTGGTGGTATCAATCTTCAAAACATCGAAGGGCTTTCACATAGATGGCAGAGAACAATTGTCCCATGTTTCAGAATCCACCACCTTCCAAGGCAGCCTGTTCAATTGCCATACATGGCACATACCATCAGAAAATTCTTCCTGACATTTAGTCTAAACCCTTTCCCCCTTTTTTGTAGTTTGCACTCTGTGGTTTGGGACATAACTTCCAGAGCAACAGAAAACTAATGGGTTCAAATTACAAGAAAAGGGGTTTAGACCAAGGGTAGGCAACCTAAGGCCCAGGGGCCAGATGTGGCCCAATCACCTTCTCAATCCGGCCCGCGGATGGTCCGGGAATCAGCGTGTTTTTACATGAGTAGAATGTGTCCTTTTATTAAAAATGCATCTCTGGGTTACTTGGGGGGCATAGGAATTCGTTCATTCCCCCCCCCCCACATGGTCTGAGGGTCGGTGAACCGGCCCATGGCTGAAAAAGGTTGCTGACCCCTGGTTTAGACTAAACCAGAAGAGGAACTTCCTGATGGTTTTAGCTTTAACTTCTTGACAGTAGAACAGATTGTCTCAGAAGATGATGGATGAGGTTGGTCATCAGAGGCTTGATGGACACCTGTCAGGGAAGATGTAGCATTGGGAGTGGCTTCACTTATAAGCCCTCTGAGTTCCTTTCCAGTTCTATGGTTAAGAGGAAAATCCCTCTCCTAAAGTTTGTATTTTCATTGTTGGAAAATCTCTCATCTCTACTCAGGCTTTTGTATTGATGGATTAGGAGGAGGAGAAGTGCCATTTATGCACCATAAGCAGTTTTGTATGCTATGGGCTGCCCATTTCCTCCATTCTTCTTGTATTGATGAACACTGTTGGAATAAAAATGGCTCTTTATATTGGATTCATTGCTTTGTGGTTCTTTCTCTCAAGGTTCTGCAAATTTGGTTTGGTGTGGAGGAGACCTGTTTCCCTGTTACTTCACTTCACTTCACTCCTTCACACCTGCCCTTGGAGGGCCAGAATGGATACCAGTAGAAAATCCAAACCATTTACCTTGATTTTGCCAATAAATAACAGCTCCTCCCCACTACCATTTAAAGAGACTCTGGGGAATTTCATAAGAGGCATGTGGTACAGTCATCTTGCGTTTGCACATCAGAATGTAGATGGGAAATCTGTGTGTGACTGAATGTTGCAAACACCTTAATGTGGAAATCTAGTATGTCAGGAGATGGTTTTAAGTCTATCCTTCTTTCTAACATGCTTGTTTTCTATGTGGAGAGAAACCACACATAAATTCTCCCACCCTAATCTGAAATTATACCGTGTGATTTTCTTCTGTGCTCTAACTCTAATTCATTTAGATTTTGGCTTCATGTGACCTTCTGTAGTTTATGCTACAATTTATATAATTTATCATTGCCTTTCATATAGTGTTTTTCCTGTCTCTTTAGCAGATACCTGGAGACCTGAAGTTGCTTCCTTGGTACATTGATATTGAAGATCAATCCTTTGAACTGACTTAGAAGTTGAAGTATGAATCACTGAGAATAAATAAACCGGTGTTATAAATTCTTGATAGTTCAAATTACTGTGTAGGCAGCAAATCTTCAGCCAAATGCTAGCAACTTCCAGCCGCCAACCTCATGCTTCAGCTATTCAGGTTTGCTTAATGAAAATGCTTCACAGTTTCAAACCAAACTAGAACATTGATACTTCTGTCTAAAGTTAAAAACCACATTTGACTTTGCAACAAATTTCTGTAACTGTAGGCCAAGTAATGTGACCAGAATTTAGGAGGCAGAGTCAACAATTCACCCAGCTGGGTCATCTGCAGACATTCTGATCCATGATTATACCCCAAACAACAGTGGCACCAACTTGGGCCCCATACTGTGGGTGCCCAGTGTCATGATGTTGCGACACAACATGATGTCACCACCGGAGCACTGGAGCGCCAGAGGTAAGGCAGTGGTGGATAGCAGTGGGTAGCCGGTGCATGGAATGGAGAGCGAGAAACCAGGAAGACTGGGGCAGTGAAGACTGGGGCGGCAGGAGGACAGAGGCTGGGCACCCACAGAAAAAAATGTGGGGTACCCAAGCCCCCAGGGCCCCCTGGAGTTGGTGCCCCTGCCACACAAACACACCTGTATCACTCTTGCAGTCATGTAAAAGGCTTTCAAGGGCTTCATAGAAAAATATTTTGGCAAGCAAATGTATTACATGTAGGACTAGGCAGATTAACTTGAATTTTAAGGTGGGGATGTCAGAAGGCCATGTGCTTCCATCTTTTGAAAAACAAAACAAAAACCCACACATATATAGGATGATTCAAAGATTTGCTTGTCCAGTTCACATTTTGAGCTCCTCCTCTTTAAGGCAGGGGTAGAGATGTTGTTGACCTTCAGATGTTTTTGGACAACAACTCCCATCAGCCCTTGCCAGCATGGCTGGTAGACAGGAATGATGGGAGTTATCATCCAGCAGCATCTAAGGAATAAAGTTTGGAAGGAGGTCATTGCTCTGCCTGCAGAAAATCCCACTTATTGGCTGTATTAGTTCAAAGGACTGCAGGTAGTAGAGCTGGAAAAAACTCCCCTCCCTAACTGTGCTAGTTTCACTGTAATTAAAACCATTGTTAGTTAGAATAGACATTCCTGGATTAGATAACTCAATGGCTTGGCTCAGCACAAATCAACTTAATATGTTAAAGTTCAGTCCTGAAAACTCTTTTGCACATTGTCTGTTTTTTTGCAATGTTACATAATATGCCGGGAGTTCAATCTTTCTGCACAAACTCCTGATTCAATCAAAAGTGACTTCCATATTGTCTTAGCACTTTAATTTATGACACCGACTAGTCTAGAAGACTCCACTGCTGATGAAGACAAATGCAGGCTCTCCGCACAGAGCAAAACCTGTGGCGTTATTTGACGTTCTGGTGGTTTATTCTAAGTAATGTGTTTTCTGACCTTGGACTCCACATTTATTTTTTGAAGAAGCAGTCTCACATTATTGGAACAATAGTTGCACACTGCATTTTCTTCCCAGGGCATTGCTTTCAACAGCCACCTGTTCTCCTCGGCACCTCTGCTGTTACGTGATTGCACAAGATAAATAACTGTGGCATAAATTCTTCAAAATGGTGTCACTTGCGGTATTGATCCGTATAAATGATTCGCACTGCTTTGTAAAAAAACAACAACATGCTATTGTCGTAAACATTGAGAGAAAGTAGTATATTTGTGATTTTTATGCTCACTTGCGAGGGGTGTGTGTGTGTGTGTGTGTGTGTGTTTCCACCACTGCTCATTCCTTTCCCTATAGCAGTGATGGCTAACCTTGACACTCCAGATGTTTTGGGACTGCAACTCCCATCATCCCTGACCACTGATCCTGTTAGCTAGGGATGATGGGAGTTGTAGTTCCAAAACATCTGGAGTGTCAAGGTTAGCCATCACTGCCCTATAGTTTAGTGAGTCCTGGTTCTACACCCCTCTTACTGCATTGAAAATTAGCACCCAAGTGATAGGAGAAGCTTCAATCACAGAAACACTTATTCTACACACCTATAAAATGAAGAGGATTCCTGTACCATACAGAATCTGGTACTCCTATGCATATGTAAAACAGCCCAGCCTTTGCTGACTTTAATTTAAAAGGAAACCTAAAGCTTAGTACCTCAATAGCAAGCACGGAAGGAAAATGTTATTTATAATATGGATTTTAGGATAAAGAAAAATATCCCCGCTTTCCTTAATCAGCGAGGGGCCTTACTCTATTTATGTATGTATCAGCAAAATGTTAGGTAGTCATTTTGTAACAAATGTTTAATAGTTGCATACTGCAGGGTGATATTCATGCCAACAGCGGGTCTTTCACCAGGCTGATTGCTGGCCAATTTTCATCCGGTTTCTCAGCCTTTATACCCCAAAAGGCACCCCAGGTAGCTCTCGCATAATAATAACAACAAAAAAGGCTACCACAAAGCGAGTAAAATAAAATAAATAAAAATAGAAAAGAAGCATATAGAGTTTAGCCCCCGCATCTCTGGGAAAAGAGTTCTTTAAAAGGAGATGGGGGAAAGGGCCAGCCAAGCATCCGATGTGGAAGATAATTCTGTAACCAGGGGAGGGGCACCAAAAGAAAGGTGGCAGCATCTGCTGATAGCTAACCTGGATTCAAGTGAGGATGGAATGTGCACCAGGGCCCCCAAATGATGGTGTGACCAGGTTCATATGAGAGTAAGTGGTCCCTTCAGGAACCCTAAGCCATTTAGGTCTTTATAAGTGGTGGTGGTGATACCATCTGGAAACTAATTGGGAGCCAGTACCAATGCTTCTGGGACTCAGTTGGCACTGTGGGTTAAACCACAGAGCCTAGGGCTTGCCAATCAGAAGGTCGGAGGTTCGAATCCACGCGATGGGGTGAGCTCCCATTGCTCGGTCCCAGCTCCTGCCAACCTAGCAGTTCGAAAGCACGTCAAAGTGCAAGTAGATAAATAGGTACCGCTGCAGCGGGAAGGTAAATGGCGTTTCCGTGCACTGCTCTGGTTCGCCAGAAGCGGCTTAGTCATGCTGGCCACATGACCTGGAAGCTGTACGCCGGCTCCCTCGGCCAATAAAGCGAGATGAGCACTGCAACCCCAGAGTCAGACACGACTGGACCTTTACCTTTACCTTTACCAATGTTTCAATACACGTGTCATACACATTAAGTGACTGATAGAGAATAGAAACTAGCACAGATAGTCTCTTGATTGTCTTAAAAATCAGCCCCGCACCCAGAGATGGAAAGAAGATAAAATCCCGAGCAGAGACGAATGCATGATGAAGATGATGGACTACGCCGAAATGGCAAAATTGACCGGGAAAATCAGAAACCAGGAAGAGAAGAACTTTAAGAACAAATGGGGAAAATTTACAATGTATCTTAGATAACACTGTAAACAACTAAAAACTTTGGCAGGATTTGAGTAACACTTGTAATGTACTGTACCAAAAATTAAGGTAAAAATAGATTATTTAAGAAAAAAATAGAGAAAATAAGTGAAGCAGTTGAAAAAAGATGGATAATGGTAACTATGGAAGGGCGGAGGGGAGCCAAAGGAATCATGGAATCCCAAATGATGATGTTGATGTTTAATGTTTGAATTTAAATTTGTAATGTAAAACTTAATAAAACAAGATTTTACAAAATCAGCCCCGCACAGAGTGCGTTACAACACACGGATCTGGAGGTTTCCAAGACATGTGTGGCAGCAAGGTGACCTCACCCCCCGCCCCCCCCAAAATGTGATTATTATTTTTTTACCAGGAGCACGCCAAGTATGACCTCAGAATTACTACGAAATAAAAACTAGTCCTGCAATGTGTCAGGAGAAAGACACAAGCATGTGGTTGTTCAGGAATATGTATCTTATTTTTAAACAAATGGCTTGTGCTTTTCTCCTGCCACATTGCAGCACACATGCAAACCGATAAAATGAGCATCTCATCAGAAGAGTGTCTCCTTGTGCAGACATTCACGCAGAGCTCCTTTGGTCTGGTCAGCCCAAGACGGAACCCAACATGGTGACAACAGCTATGCTGCAACCTATATGGTGAGTCTCCTGTGGGTCCCTAGGCCTAGCCAGCATCTTCCATAGTGCTCTGTCCAGGGTCCTGGCAGCCTCTGCCTTGCCAGTCGTGGCCTTGCCTTACCAGTTTTGTCTCTGATCCGATCCTGCCTTATCAGACATACCTTCTCCACCAGTAAGTGCTCCTGCTTCAGCCAGCTTCTCCTGTAAGCACTGAGCTGTGATGGGATAGCACAAGCCCTTGTAGAAGAATGGAGCGACTGATTATCCCCAGGGCACAACTAGCGAAATCCCAGGCAGTTAAAAAAATGCGCAAAAATAGGTTGAGTTAATGCTGCTGCTTGTTTCTTTAAAAAAAAAACAACCCCTTGTTTTGTGTATTGTTGCCTTTCCTTTTTGTGAGCTGCCAGTGTCTGAATCCATCAATGTGAATTAATAAGATTCTACGGTAATTAACTCACCGCTCATTAGTGTTGCTTACTGGGTTTTAAAAATCAGTTTAGCCTATTGTACAAAATTTGCCCACACTAAATTTAATTTGCCACTCTCTTGCCAGTTTCCCTCCAGCTCCGCCGTGAGTATTTACAATCCTCTGAGGGTCTGTCTAATTTAAACATCTTTGGTCGTCAGCAGTTTTGCCTTCTCATTATACCCTGCCTCTTGTTGGCCATTAATTAATATACATGGCAAGGGTGGGAAAACAGGTCCTAACAACAGCGGTCCTCTATTAGAGCTGCAGATATCCCTTACACTTTTCTTTGGTCCTCTTCTTTTGCAAAGTTTCCATCCGGCATCATGTGAATGATATAATGAAAGCCCTTTAGTCTTTCAGTAAACACGCATGCCTGAGTTTTCTCTTTTATGTAAGAATTTCCTAACCCACCATACCATTCTAAGAAGCTGGAGAGGCACAATTTATCTTCACAGATAACAGTATCAGCTCCTCTGTGCTGACTTGCAATTTATTCATACCAGTTTCCCCCTGTCTATTCTATTTGTGTACTTTGGGAGTTATATGGCTCCCCCACCCCCCACCCCGATTCCCTCCACTATTTTTCTAGCTACTAAATGAAGGCTCTTTGGTCTTTTAGCTCCCTCAGTTAACCTTAAGAGATGCTTTAAAAGATTGAGAGAAAGCTGGTCACCTTCCACTTACCCAGCAGAATGGCTATTTAAATGATAAATTGCACATCTTCAGTTCTAATGGCAGACAATGCACTGTGCTCCATTCTTTAGATGCACAAGAACTTCCAATTAATACATGCTGGCTTTGTGAGATACTGCAATTTTGACATCTCAAATGGCTTTATCACTAATAGGTTTTATTCAGCTTTATCAACTCCCCTCCCAGATTCCCTCTACTATCTTTAATGTTGCTGAACCATAGAAATAAGTCATTCAACATTATTTTTATGTACTTATTTATTTATAAGCATTTATATTTATATAAATAAATATATTTATATTTCTTTATAATATAAATAAATATATGTTATAAATAAATATAAAGGGACCCAGGTGGCGCTGTGGGTTAAACCACAGAGCCTAGGGCTTGCTGATCAGAAGGTCGGCAGTTCGAATCCCTGCGACGAGGTGAGCTCCCGTTGCTCGGTCCCAGCTCCTGCCCACCTAGCAGTTTGAAAGCACGTCAAAGTGCAAGTAGATAAATAGGAACCGCTCCGGCGGGAAGGTAAACGGCGTTTCCGTGCGCTGCTCTGGTTCGCCAGAAGCGGCTTAGTCATGCTGGCCACATGACCCGGAAGCTGTACGCCGGCTCTCGGCCAATAAAGCGAGATGAGCACCGCAATCCCAGAGTCGGACACAACTGGACCAAATGGTCAGGGGTCCCTTTACCTTTTTATATTTATATACTTGGCCTATGAATTAATGGGACAACCCAAGACATTTTGCCACCAGAGGTGGACACTTTGATTACATATATAGGAGTCATTTGGAAGCTGAGGTAAAAAAGTAAAGGACCCCTGGACAGTTAAGTCCAGTCAAAGGTGACTATGGGGTTGTGGCATTCATCTCACTTTCCTGCCGAGGGAGCCGGTGTTTGTCCGCAGACAGTTTTCCGGGTCATGTGGCCAGCATGAGTAAACCGCTTCTGGCGCAACGGAACATCGTGACGGAAACCAGAGTACACGGAAACGCCATTTACTTTCCCACCACAGCGGTACCTATTTCTCTACTTGCACTGGCGTGTTTTTGAACTGCTAGGTTGGCAGGAGCTGGGACAGAGCAACGGGAGCTCACCCCGTAGTGGGGATTCGAACCGCCGACCTTCTGATTGGCAAGCCCAAGAGGCTCAGTGGTTTAGACCACAGTGCCACCCACTGAATCTCCCTTTAACACTGGTGATGGGACAGCATCTTCCAGCACACCTGAGAGCAGTGGGTTAGTTTAAGGAGGACACATCAGGCCACATGCCACCCCAAGCTCTATCCTCAGACAAATCAATGCCATTCCCTGCTCCCAACATCTCAGGCAGCTGGGTCCTTCTGCCTAGGATAATGTGCTTTATGATCAGTCCCTCTGTTTCCAGTGTTCAGGTGTGAGTGCCATGCTGGAATGCATGGACTGCTGACTGACCCCTGGGGTGGAGAACCAGAAAACCATATGGGATGGGGAATGTAATAAATTACTGTGGATGATGATGATATCATGTTTACTCAGAAATACACCCCACTGTGTTCAGCGGGACTGATTCTTAGTATCACAATATGAAAGCCCCGGTGCATTGCCGAAAGGAAACAAAACACTCTTTTAAATATTAAATGGTTCAAGTCGGAAAACAGCAAGGGAAAATGTTTAAAGAGTTGAGGAATGCTGGCAAATTAGAGGTCCAGCAAAGGGAACACTAGGTGAGGTATCAGAGAAGGGGAGCTGATGGAGGTTCAGATACGTTAGATAATGAGAGACTAGAGAAATAGAGGTCCTCATTAAAGTCTGAAGAGGCATTTAAACTCAGCACGACTTAGTTCCAAGCAGTTTTGTTTAGGATCAGGTGGTAAATGTTTTGAGGTTTATCAAGACAAACACAACTGCTCCTGGGATTTGCTGCTTCGAAGGTGTGACATTAGGAACAGGTGAAAATAGGCTTGGAGGCCTCGCCTTATTGTCATTTGGGACTTGTGTGCACTGCAAAAGATTTACACTTTTTTTTTCATACGTGGTATTATTCTGCCATGGGGGAATCTAGCTGAACACAGGAAAGGTTGTCAAAGCCCAGAACCACAAGTGCCCATGAGTCATTGTACCTGGACTAATCTTTGATCTAATAAATGCCCTTAACCATCATAAAGCATTAGATCAGCACAAAACTGGAGAACATGCTTCTCTGTGACAATGGAACATGGCTTGTACTCTGTTTGAAAACCATGTCAGTCTATGTTTTACATATCATTTAGGACAGTGCTATCAAAACAATGGGATCAGCTTTGCAAGATGTACACAAAATTTTCAACACAGCTAAAGAGCATCATCAGTTTTTTTTTTGTTTTATAAGTAGGTCAGTGGTTCGTACTACTTAAAGTTACTTGGAATATCCAGGTTCTGGGTATGAAATGCATGCCTAAAACTACAGCAGATGAAATATTCATGGTTTTCTTTAAAAATAAATAGACTGAGTTAAGATGAAGAAAGAGATGCAGTCTTTGCCTAATGCAATGGATGTCATCATTGGTTTGTTTTAAGAGTGCTTTTCATATTCTTATTCTGGAATCTGATGACCTTGAAGTATTGTCAATCTTTCATTTTTGTCCTTTTGTGCAACTAAACACCAGATCAAATTTCCACATTTGGAAGCAACTTGTTTTGCATCAAGATTTATCCAGACATTTGTTTTTCTATCAAGAAAACTTGCTTATTTATTTACTAATCTATTTCTTTCCCCCGCAACTTTGCTTCAACAAACTTTTCTCCAAGCAGTGAGCATTTTTCTTACCTTCATTTTATTGCTACAATCACCAATGCCTAAATAGGGCTTTGAACCACTCCTAATATGACCCTCTAGTACACTGGCCATCTCTTATATTTTAACTGCACACAGTCTTCCTGCCCATCCCTCCTACTGATTTTGAATGAAAAGCACTTTCAAATATTGGGTAAATCTCAAACAGTTAAGTATGCTTAAGAGTGCAAACCTATTTACATTGGCTCAGATTGAGATCTAGGCAGCAATCCTATACATACAACCCTGAGAGTAAATTCCACTGAAAATAGTGGGATTTGCCTTTGAGAAAACCTGCTTGGATTGTGCTGTAGTTTCAGGTAAGTTATGCCTGGTGTGTAGCTTACAGCAGGGACTTTTAGTAGACTAGACTCGAGTGTCTAAGTACCACTTTCGATGTGTGCATGAAATTCTTACATACGATGTACAAACACACTCTTTAATGCCCACTTGGAGGTTGGGTGCCATAACAATACTGTACTTTGTTTTCTTAAAGTGTCAACTGCCTTGAGAACCTGACTCCAAGTCTGACAAGTGTGGGGTATGTAAAAATAAATATATTAAATATTATGTATTGTCAGATCCCCCCATAAGATCTGTCCCACTTACACTACCCCGTTTTATCAATTGCTCTAGTATAGTATTAGTATATGTATTGAATAGAAATGGAGACAGGCTGGTGAGAAACCCTTACTCTTGCTTTTGATTTCAAAGGTAGAAATAAAATTTACATGCTTCTCAAACACCAGGTACACACTGAATTCATCTATTGATGGAAGAAGCATCTGTTCTACCGCTCATGTCAATTTAACATATTTGCCTCGGCAGATCAGAGGAACTGCTGTATCTTGCAAGAGGATGTATCAGCCTGCTTTGATGAGTCTTGTCATTCTCACTTATTTCCACCCAGATCAATAGAAGAGTTCATGGAGCTGCCTACAAATACAACGAAAGCTAACCGTTAGAGCAACAATGCAAAGGACTAGCTTCTCCAACATGAGCCTGACTAACCAAATACTAATTTAGGCTTAGGAACTCTGTGGGCCTCCAAAGGTTGATGGACTCAAACTCCCATAATCCCCAGTTAGCATGGCAAATGTTCAGGGGTGACGGAAGCTGACGTTCAACAATATTTAGAGAGCCACAGCCTCCATATTGCTCCCATAAGTTATCACCAGAGGTCCTTCTCTGAGTTCCTCTGCCTTTCAAAATGGGAAAGATAACCAGGGAGTGTACCTTCTCAATTGTGGTGCCCCATATGTGGAGTTACCTCCCTTGGAAGGGTTGCCTGATGCCGAACCTGATGCGTGTTTGGTGCCAGGCTTTCTGTTAGTACAAATGTTCCTGCACACCATCGAAACTGATGCAACGATCTGTATTAGTGTTACTGATTTGTGCTGCTCAACTTAGGTTTTGATTGCTCTGCTGTGTTATGTTTATGTTTGATGTTATTTGATTCTGGTTTGATAATGAATGCTTATAAGATGCTCCATTAAACTGAAAGACAACATTTGACAACAACAACAACAACAACAACAACAACAATCATCATCATTGTGCAGGCACTGCATTTTGGTATCATTCTTGAGTCCTCTGAGAGAGCTCTGACACTGACACGTATATGTTCTAACATTTATTTATTTTTTTGCCCCAAAGTTAGGCTGAAGGATTGCCTGAAGGTACTTTCAAATTGCCTGATAGACAGTTGATTTGCATGGTAATCTAATCTGTATCTATTTGTATCTGTCTATACCTTTATGTATCTCTATGTATCTATGCATCTATTTATCATCTACCAATTCACACACAGATCTATTGACAGATTGATATATACGTTTCAAAGGCATCTCATGAGTTTGGAACTGTTGAGAGTTGATTCATGGTGTTTGATGGAAATGCACATGAACTTGGGAAACATCCAGACCACAGAAGAGCCAACGGCTATCACTCAGCTGCTCACCTGAGTCCCAGCTACTACACCTGGCTCCTTCTTCTGTTTTGAGGTAGTGAAAAGACTAGAAGCCAGGCAGCTCACATGAAGCCCAGCTGCATCACCCCACTCCCCCCTCATTGATTTCTGACAGTGTAAAGATCTAGAATCCTAAAGAGGAGAAAATATATGCAATGAGAGCATGTGCTGGACAGGGTAGGAGTCCAAATTTTGCCAAAATGTATTATTTTATGTAAGCTACTTTGAGGCAGGGCAGAAATCAAATGAATTAATGGATTGGGAGGCAGGGTTGAAATTGCTTTGTATGTTAATGCTCACTATATGGCACTTGTGTGCAGTTGGAAGCATTGTATGCTCCATGTGTGCAGGGAGCTAGTTTGGGCAGTGAATAGTAACCTTGCAACCAGGTGGTCATGTCAATCTACCCCATCAAAAGAATACTTTTAAAGTAACAGAACATTGGGAAGTTTGAGTCCTGATGTGTGCTTTGATCCACAATATGCGGCATCAAACATTTTATTTATTTGTTGTATTTATACCCTACCTTTTCCTCCTAGGAGCTCAAGGTGGTGAACGTGGTTTTCACCCACCTCATTTAATCCCAACAACCCTTTCAGGTAGGTTAGGCTGAGAAGCAGTGACTGGTTCAAGGTCACCCAGTGAGTTCCATGGCCAGGTGAGGATTTGAACCCTGGTTTCCCAGGTCCCAGCCTGATACTGTAACGCCTACACCTATCCAAGTGACAAGAGTAATAAAAGTGCTTGCAAATGTATATACCAGCTCTGTAAATGGTCTCTTTCTCCACAGCTGAAAGTTATTACTTAGGAGTTGCTTCCTGATAAATCTGGAAAGAATCTAACCTTGTAGCAATCTGGAGGAGAGTTTACATGTACACAAAACGTTTGGCGCATTCACAGCTAATGTGTCTTTCAGACTCCTTCATGTTGTGTGTGTGCATGTTTAATTTGCTCAGCTTCAGATTCTATCAGAACCTCCAGCAAATTATATGTTCCAGTGGTAGTCGTCTCATACTTAAATATTATGACACCAATTCACAACAGGTGAAACGAATTAAGTGGCAGAGCATGGAGTGCTATCCAACAGAAGGTTGAATGAGTATTTATCTTAGCAAAGGATGATTCTGAGTGATGGGAAGCGATGGCAGGACTCTGCTAATCAACACTCAGCAAAGGACTCTCCAGTTGATTTTTTTAAACTAGGAAATCATCTGTGTTGTATGAGGAGTTTCTGCCAGTAGCTAATTTGATAAAGAGTGGTTCCTGGGCTCAGAGTTGTCTCTGGGTCAAACTAGACTGACATGAACAAACTTAGTTGGTCTCTAAGGTGCTACTGGAAGGAATTTTTTTATTTTGTTTTGACTATGACAGACCAACACGGCTATCTACCTGTAACTAGACTGACATGCTTGGTTTTGAGTCACTAAAAAGCACTGACAGGAGTGGGGAATTAATCCTTTGTCTCTCAATAGCAGCCAGGCTCATAGTAATGGCATATGCTGCACATGTTCAGAAATACTATTGTTCCCCTTCCATATTCTATCATTGAACCTTAGCATTTTCTTTTAAAAAAATGAAAAATAAAAAATCCGACCAGGACTGAGCTTTCGTTAACCCTGCCACAAATTATGCTTTGTGAGCTGAAAGTTTGTGCCCTTGGACAAAACTCCTTGTCCAGGTCATAACTTGAGTCGAGGTTCATCAGACTCACTTACATAGAACCACAGAACTGCAGAGTTGGATGGGACCTTCAGGATTCATCTAGTCCAACCCTCTACAATGAAGGAATATGCAGCTGTCCCATAATGGGATCAAACCTGCAACCTTGGCATTATCAGCACCATGTTCTAACCGACTGAGCTATTTTATTGCATTTCTATCCCACCTTTTTTCTCCAAGGAGCCGAAGGTGGCATACATGGTTCTCCTCTTCCTCATTCAATCCCCACAACAACCCTGTGAGGTAGGTTAGGCTGAGAGAGGTGGTGACTGCCCCAAGGTCGCCCAGCCAAGTGGGGGATTTGAACTCTGCTCGCCCAGGGACACTATAACCACTAGACCACACGTTTTCTGCTTGCACATACTGGAGCTGAGGTTTGAAACAAAACAATGTCCAGTGTGTCCCTTTGAGCGAGCGCTGCTCCTTCTCCATTGAACGATCGCAGCCTTCGAAGGTCTCGCCTTTTCTCTTGCAGAGCTGCTTTCGGGAGCTCTCCAAATGCTGATCTCCTGATCAAAGACGTCGCCCAAAAACGCAAGCTGCTGCCTCGCCCTCGCGGCTTGGGAATTACTCCACATCCCGCATGCAGGGGCAGGGAGGAGGGGGAAGGGTCCGGCTCTTTCACGCAGTCTCCTGGAGACGGGGGCAAGCGGGGTCCTTCGACATCGCAGCGAGTGAGAAACCGGGGCTCGCTCTTCGCTGGTTTCTCCCTTCTCCTGCTACCACCTCCTGTTCACCGTTCAATATTTCCTACGCGTGAGACTCGGGCGCGTCGGAAGAAGCATACCCAAAGGATCGCCCCCTCCCATTTGGGGAATTCTTCGGTTACATGCAAGAAAGATGCACTTCAACTATTGGGTCTAGGCTGGATTACGGGGAGATCTCTTTCACAAGGGCAAGGAGTCGATTTCGCTTTCGCTCAGGTTGTGCAGGGGGAATTGTATCATCATCGGCGCGGTGGCTGACCCTTGCCTGCAGATTACTCCTTCTTTCCCGAATCCCAAACTCGTCCGCTTCTTATACACGTGTTCATCTTCTTTGGTGATCCCGCACGTGCTGTTTCCAGGCTTTATTTTGTACCTGGGCGTGGGAGCGCGATTTTTATCCAGAAGGATACCAAGATGGCATATGCACAGCAATACAATACAGCATGCACGTGTGAACCTGTTACTGCGCATGCTTGGAGGTTTCACAAGGAAGGAAAGTAGGGTACATGCTTGGCATGCAGAAGGTCTCAGGTGCAATATCTTGGTATCTCCCGGTCGGACTGGCAACTTCTGTCTGAAATTTCGGCGAACTGCTGCCCCTAATACAGAACTAGAGGGACCAACGATGTGACGCAGTACGAAGCAGCTTCCCATGAGAATCTTTTTACTTTTATTATTACTTCAAAGCTCCCTAGTCACTAAAGTATGCGAAACGTTAAAGGCAGCCAAGTTGGCCCATAAGAAAACATAAATTAAAAAAAATATCCATATTAGCAATACCTTTATTAGGTCAACCAAAATGTCACAGAACAGTCAATCAATCAATCAATCAATCAGTCAATCAATCATTTTATTTGTATGCAGCCTTTCCGAAGTTAACACCATGCTCAAGGCGGCTTTCAACATATAAAAATTTACATAACTACAAATGTAAGAAAAGTAGTAATAAATAAGAAAACATCAAAAAGTACACAACTAAATCGAACAATTTCCACATAAATCATAAGATCCAAAATAAAGATACAAAAAATTAACAACAACACCCACCGCAGCAACAACCTGCCTAAAAAATACCCCAACCCAGGATTCGAGTTCCCCGGAAATTTTCACCAGGCTGGATGGCAAAAAAAGACCCCTCAAGGGCAGTAGAGGCTGCTGTTCAAGGCATCCTTTTATAATCTGAGAAGGCTTTAAAGATGGAGTGTGGGACCTCGAGGAGACATGCAGAAAAGAGTCTCTTTCAGGTGGTCTGCAAGTTTCTGGTCGCCCCCAGGCCTTCTTGGGAAGAAAAGCCAGGAAACGGCCACCCCCGATCTCTGCAACTACAACAGCCGCTGTTAAGAGAAGCGTTCCTCCTGAACCTAAACCGCGGCTGTGGATTTGCCATTAGCTATTGGATGGGCTTAAATTTGAGCCAGCATTCGTTCCTCAGCGCTGAGCCCCTGAACTCTTGGAAGCACCTCCGTGCTTCTGACCATGCGCAGAGTGCCTCCCCGCCCCTTCTGAACCAACCTCAGGCAGCTTCTCCCACGCGTTTAGACTCCCGACGGATTTCCATCCAGGTGCGCGCGGAGGGGTGGGGGCAAGTTAAGCGCAGCGACGGCTGGCGCCCATTGGGATTGGTAGGGCGGAACGCAGGGAGACCACCAGCAGGGGGCGCCAGAGCCAACGGCAGGCGGCGCCCCCTGATTCCAATGTTGCCCCCGCGCTCCTCCCTGCTGCTCTCCACAGCCCGCTGCACTGGCTCGTCTAAGTCAGAAGGCAGCCAGCGGCGGCGGAGACTGGCTGAGGGCAGGCTGCGGCTGGCAGGGTCCCGCTCGCCCGACTGGCGCATTCTTCTTCCGCGAGCAACAGCTCCTCTGTCTGCCAGGCTTAAGCTCCCGGCACGCCCTCTTGCTGCGGAGAAACGAAGCCTGAGGAGGAGCAGCCGCAGAGACACCACCAGCCGGAGTCGCCGTCGCGTCCCGGTCTCTGTGCCGTCGAGGAGCCTGAGGCGGGGAGGTGTTCGAAGGCGCCTCCTTCCCGCCTCCCGCCGGCGCGTCCTCATTGGCCGCCGCCCGCCGCCTCCCCCACGTCGCCGTCGCCGTCCTCAAACCCGCCGCCTTCTCTCGCTCTTTTGAGGCTGCCTGCGAGGAGGAGCCGGTGGCAGTGAGCGCTGGCGGCTGGTGACGGCGGCGGAGGAGGCTTGGCGACCGAGGAGCCCTGAGGAGAAAGGCAGAGTCTGTGTGTGCGTCGTGTGAGGCTGCTGCTTCGCCTCGCGCCCTCCATTGTCTCTCCGCCGGGTTCCCTCCAACAGGTTCTGTGGCTGAGGCGCTTCTTCCGGCTTCCCCCTTTGGCGCCATTCCGCGCCCTTTTCGCGCCTCCGGGCGGCGCCGGCTGCTGAGGCGCCTCGGAGATGGTGCTGCAGGCTGGGGAGGACTCGACTCGCGCCTCCTCCTTCGCCCGGTGGATTCTGGCTTTTTGCTGAGGGTGGAAGAAGAAGGACGCCGAGGGGTGTGTGGAAGAAGACTGCTTGGCTTCCTTCAGACCCGGCTTCTGCCTCGAGGACTATGGAGTGATTGTGGGGCGCCGTCCTTCTCCTCCCGCGGCGCGATGGAGTCCCCGGGCTGCTGGAGCGCCCTGGGCTTCTGCCTCTTCTGCCTGAGCTCAGGTGAGACTCGAGCGGGGCGTTCCAGGCACACCAGCCCCTCCTTGAGGCATGGAGGGGGGGGAGAGTCTCGGTGTCTCTCTCAACCCCACCCCGATGGGGGAATCGGCTCAATTTGGGGAGGTGGGCGGGCGGCCGGGGGGGGGGGGAAGGGAAGACGAAGGATCCGGGAAGGAAAACGAGCGGAGAACTTTGCGAAGAGATGCTGCGAAAGTAGGTCATGTAAATAGGACTGGCTGGTGCGGCTGAGCCGAGGAGGAGATACCTGCGCCTTCCAGAACGGGAGTGGCAGCAGGATCGGGGTGGGAAGGAGGAGGGAAGCGGGGTTTTTTTGGAGGGGGGAGAGAGGAAAAGTTAGGGGCGTCGGTAGTAATTTCTCTTTTCTCTTCCCCGCCTGGATCCAGCGGTGGGTTTTGGCGTGGACCCCTCGTTGCAGATCGACGTGCTGGGCGAGTTGCAGCTGGGGGAGTCCGTGGCCGGAGTGCTGCAAGTGCAAGGGCTACACAACGGGAGCAAAGCTTTCTTCTTCCAAGGTATGGGACCTCCATCCATCCAGGGGTGCCAACTTGAATAAAATATTGGGTGGGGGGAGGGAAGCGCCGCCCCACATAATCTATCACAGGATATATGGCACACACACACACTATTAGAATGGCAATTCCCATCAAATTTTTTTTGGGGGGGCAGTGCCCCCTCCAATATTTTATTGGTGGGGGAAGGGACCCCGAAGGGACCTCTGTCCCTAGGAGTTGGCTCCTATGCATGCACCCATCCCTTCCTCATTCTCGCTTTGGCTCCAGGGCTGGCTCTGCGGGCAGGGTCAGCCCAGGCCACCTGAATAATTCCTGAACTTGCTGGCAAATGCGTTTGATCGAACTTTTTTGCATTAACCGGATGGCAGGCGATGCTCCTCTGGGCTCCCAATGCGACTTGGTCCATTTGCTCAGCGAGGCTCCTGCCTGCCTGCTCTGTTAAGCCTCGCTGATTCTCCCCCTCCCTCCTTCCACTTTTGTCTCTCTCCCTTCACTTTTCTGGCCCCTCTTTTGATGGATAGGCCCTTAATTAATGGTCAGCAGGAAAGCTGATGGCAGATGGCTTATTTTGCCAGGCGTGGGGAGCCCTGAATAATAAACAGATTCGTCTGGGCTGGCTGAGATTGGTTTATTTGGGAAGACACGCCAGGCTAAGCTCTTGTTCTCACTGATGGTTAGAGGAGAAAATAAGACCAGGGAGAAAATATGAAACTAGGAGTGTGAAGAAGTGGGGAATGGGGATAACATATAGCAGGAAAAATATAGAAACCCTAGCAAAAAGATTTGTTATCCTTGTTAAATTTTGAACTTTTTTTTTTTGAGGGGGGGGGAATTCTTTGTGTACATAATGGTTGGTATAGTCATACTCAGAGTAACATAAGTAACAAATCAATGACTTTCATGAGTCCGTTCTGAGTATGACTTATCGATAGTTGGCTAATCACCCACTAATTTTAAGGAATTTTAATAAATCTAAACGTTCCTTCCATGAATAAGGAGACAGCTGTCTTTTGATTCGATTTTGCATTACTATATTCAAAGACACTTCTAGTGTAGGATTCCAAAAAGCAGCATTTATTTAGTGCAGTTTATAGTCTATTGTATAAAGGTAAAATATTTTAAGATAAGTGCTTTCCCCCATCCCTTGTATGTCAAAAAGATTACATACAGAATTAGATTTTTAAATCACAATGCAGAACATTTCTGAAGTAGCTTATCAGACTGTTTATTTAAAAGAGGGCTGATATCATAGTGGCGTTGGGAAGGAAATGGAACAATGTTGTATGTGCATGCTGAATGTTGCTATGTAAAGTTGGAGAACATGGTTCACACGGCGAATTAAGAAGAGTTTTAATTTGCTTTTATATAGCGCATAGTCTATGTGTATCATTTGTTTTCTTAGGAGTTCCAGTTATAGAGGTCCCCCCCTTTTTTTAGTACAAGAGGCAAAGGGAGGCCTTGTAAAGAAGCTGTAGGAAAAATCCAGGCAATGATGTTCGCTTGAACTTCTGAATCAATTAGATCAGTGTTTCTCAACCAGTGTGCCTCCAGATGTTTTGGGACTACAACTCCCATCATCCCTCGCTAGCAATACCAGTGGTCAGGGATGATGGGAATTGTAGTCCCAAAACATCTGGAGGCACACTGTTTTGGGACTACAACTCCCATCATCCCTCGCTAGCAATACCAGTGGTCAGGGATGATGGGAATTGTAGTCCCAAAACATCTGGAGGCACACTGGTTGGGAAACACTGAATTAGATCATGTATCAAAAGCTGACTACCTAAGTCACTGGAGGACTCTGTGGAAGGATGTTATTCTACATTCAACCAGAGTGTGTCACTGTGACCATTAACACAGAAAAGTCAGAGCATTCACTTTTAAAAAGAGAAATTGACACCTGCTATTTTTAAACAGAAAAAGCCTTCTTTCAACACGATGTAGACATCTACATGAAAGGGCTCTTGACAGAATAAAAATCTAAAATTCCAATTTTGAGGCTGCTAATATGAACAGTTCAGGACCGCACATACAGTGGTGCCTCGGTTTAAGAACACCCTGTTTACGAACTATTCGGTTTAAGAACTCCGCAAAACCAGAAGTAGTGTCCCTGTTTGCAAACTTTACCTTTTTCTAAGAACGGAAGCCAAATGGTGGAAGGGCACCGGCGGCAGGAGGCCTCATTAGGGAAAGCGCGCCTCGGTTTAAGAACGGACTTCCAGAACGGATTAAGTTTGTAAACCACTGTATCACTGTGTGCATTAAAAACCACAAAAAAACCACAAATGCAATTCCAGCAAAGTGAATTTTAAAGTTTGGACATTTCTATTTCTCCTATTTTTGCTGAGTATGAAGACTTAACCTGCATTTCTCTTTTTATTTTCAGAAAAAATGGATGCCTGGCATTCATTTTTTCTTTATACACCTGTAATTGCAGATGCTTTTAAGCTTTCCTAAATTTGCTATGCATCTTGTAAATTGATATAATTTCTTCTCCTTGGAGGAGAGCCAAGCAAGTAAAGCAACTCAAAGACTTTACTTTCATTCTGATTCTTGTTGTTGGATTCTTGTTGTCTGATTCTTGGAGTTGAGAAGAGGCAGCTTCCCCAGAATTTGTAGAGTTGGAAGGGGTCCCAAGGGCCATCTAGTCCAGCCCCCTGCAATGCAGGAATCCTGCCCGCAGCTATCCCTGAGTGGGCTCAAACCACCAAGCTTCTGGTTAACAGCCAGATGTGCTGACCCATTGGCCCACTGGAGACATTAAGTTTATCTAGTCAGGGATGCCATCAAGGTTATATTGCTTGAAAGATGTGGCATATTGAAATTAAATAAAAGTAATTTATATAATTATGCTGGCCTTATGCAATTATTTACCCATACAAATCTCTCCAGTCTCTATTTCCTTGGCTTCACACAATGAATGAATCAGTTCCAAAGTGCTAACAACTTGGGTGCTTTTCACCTAACTGGCATGCATGAAAACTATTTGCTCATGGTGTAATATAGTCCACTATGTATTTATGAACCATGTGGACAGAGTTGATTGGATGGATCTTTCTCATCTCATGAGCCAATGAGAGGGAGCATGCAGATTTCATGGGCCTCTTCCACCAAACTTTCCATCTATGTTGTTGCAATAGTTGCACAAGCTTGTGTGCGAGTATGAATGAATGTAGGGGGGGCACAGGTCCAGCAATTGAATATTTACAAGGATAATGTAAAGCAGGAATGAGAATAACTATAGAGATCACATTGGTCACATGTACATCTATTTCAGCTATAACCTATGGAAATATATGAAGATGTGTCTTGGGCTGTAAACTTGCCTTTGAGACATCTCAATGATGCTTTTAAGACTACTCTGGAGTAAGTTGGCTGCACTAATTTTTCTCAAGCTACAGCATACGGTAGTGAGGCCTTTGCCTCTGAAACTTAGATTTTGCATTAAGATGTTTGCTGGAACACTGAATGTTAATAAGAGAGCACTAGTTTGCTGTGAGGTATAGAAAACCAGATGTTCTTGGCCTCATAAGCTGATGCACCTTTTCATGGACTTCTTTTTGATTGAGTTAATGAAAGTATAAGATAAATATCAACAAAACAATGTCATAATAGATATAAAATGAAAATGATATAGAAATGAAACATATAGATTGACTCCTGGGTTTATATACATTATACCTGACTGAAATGACCTCAAATAAGCTTCTCTGACTTTGTGAATTTTGCAGAGTGGGTTCTCCTGGGCATTTGTTGAATGGAATGGAATAGAACAGCCAAACAATCAGAAAACATACATAAATAAGCTTCAATATCTATTATGATTGGTTAATTCTATTACTAGGATCCAATGATGCATTGCACCATATTTGTTTGCAAAACAAGTCAATGTAGGTAAAAAATAAAAGCAAGTTATATGAACACCGGTCATTAACTGCAAAAATCTATATTTCGTTAAATAAGCCACCCTCTATTATAATTATTTATGGGATGAGTCATAGAAAACATATCGACTAAAAAGGAAATGGACAAAACACAGTACTGTACCATTAGACTTAATGAATACAGCTGTCTACTGACTTTATTTTACTGTGCTTGACATATTGAGGACGATTAATTACGTATTTGATAACTTCAATGCATACTGACCAGATGAATGAGAGCTAGTGCTCAGTGTTAGAAGATGGGAGACATTCAGAAAAGATGTTCCTTTTTTGTTAGAACAGTTGGCATGTATGTATATAAAGTATGCTCAGTTATTTCAGCAAGCAAATGCATGCACACACCCCCATCACCAACAACAGATGGGGTGGAATTATATGGTGGGTTGTGATAAAGCACACCATGGAACAGAACACCAAAGAGCAGATTTAATCTGTCAGCATGATGCATGAAGGAACTTCAAAGTTAGTGGCTCCTCAATGGTTCTTTCTGCTGTCAGAAAATAAAACTAAAACAGGTCAATTTGTACTGTGGTATAGCAATACTATGTAGCTATGTTTAAAACTTGTTATCGTTATGGTGTTACAGTTTTCATGCTAACTTTATTTCTGTCTACATTTTTGGAAACAATGTTTGATGTTGTGACTCAATCATAGCTCATAGCAAGGCAAACGAAGCAAGCTTTTGCTGGTGTAGGGAACTTTGAAAAAGTAGGCGTTTTTTTCAGAATTTGGCTTGAAGACACGGGGGAGAGATATCTTTTGGCTTTTCATGAGTGTAAGATGAAAGTATGAATGGACTGGAAGCATCCTGCTTTGTCTATAAGCATATAAGCTATTTCTTTAAGGGATTCTCACTAGGTTCATTCAGGACCTGAGAGATGGAGACTTTTCCTAGCTGATATACAGTATGTTAAAACAATAGCATGCCCATTGCATAATGCCTTTCTACCAAGTAACAAAAAACAAGCAGAACTAGTACAGTATATGGATTTAAAAGGCACCTTCTGCTGCAGAATGAATAAAGCTGAGATACTTTCCATTCTCTATGCACATCATGCCGCTTCTTATAGCAGGGGGTGGAGTGGGGAGGCCCCCTTTTAGCCCAAAGGCTTTCTTTCATGAGCAACCTTCTGGGGACTACATGCCCTTGGTTAGCAGAACCAAGGGCCAAAGAAAACACAAGACTGACTCTACTTTGTACAGCAGGCTACATCCTAGCCATGCAAAACCAGAGATCCCCAATACACACTTCTCCATCCAGGCAAGCAGGAATATTACAGTTCATGGATACATTCTACCCAGGCAAAATAACTCAAGGAGGGTGTGGAATTTTAGGCTGTGTGCATGTTACTCATCTCTAGTGCATTCCCACAACTGGTGTCCAAAGCTGTGTACTTATGAAGCTGACCACAATCCATATCTATCATTGAGAAATACTGTTGTTTGATGCATTTCCCCCTCAAACTAGTTATAATAATAATAATAATTGCACCCTCTCCATCTGACTGGTTGCCCTAGCCTAGTCACTCTGGGTGGCTTCCGACAAATGTAAAAGCATAATAAAAACACCAAACATTAAAAACTTTCCTATATAGGGCTGCCTTCAGATGTCTTCTGAAAGTTGTATAGTTATTCATCTCCTT
The DNA here is from genome assembly GCA_034641385.1 of Darevskia mixta. Taxonomy (NCBI): domain Eukaryota; kingdom Metazoa; phylum Chordata; class Lepidosauria; order Squamata; family Lacertidae; genus Darevskia; species Darevskia mixta. Next base: position 5,846,080 of record JAWWNH010000105.1, read on the forward strand.
GACATCTGATGGGAGGGTGTTCCACAGGATGGCTGCCACTACTGAGAAGGCCCTCTGCCTGGTTCCCTGTAACTTCACTTCTTGCTGCGAGGAAACTGCCAGAAGGCCCTCGTAGCTGGGCCACAATGAACGATGGGGGCGGAGATGCTGCTCCAGCTGTATAGGGCCATTCTTTGTGATTTGAAACTGTAAAGCATATTTGCTTTACTGCTAAGCTGAGGGCTTGTGCACTTGAGACAGATGACAGCTTTATGAATAGGTGTGTGTGTGTGGGGGGGAATTGCAGGTACAGAGAAACTAAACAGGTAATGAATGTGCATCAGGTGAAGACATCCACACCTCAACTTGCCTCATGGGTGAACCAGCCCTGCCCAAAATAGAATGGAGTCAAACCACATCAACTATTCTACCCAGTGCTTCATTTACGAGAGAGGGGGAAATGCTGAGGTTCTTGTCCAAGTGGAATTATGCCCCCCTGGTCTGGAAACCTTGGTTGCTTGAAGTAACCTAAGATATTGCAAAGTTGTCAATATGCTCCCCTGGGCCTTCAGTTCGAAGGGCTCTAAATAATTAGCAGTTATTGCTTGTATGGTAGCCTACAAAACATAGAGCCAACTTAACACCTTAAAAAGGTAAAGGGACCACTGACCTAAGTCCAGTCGTGACCGACTCTGGGGTTGTGGCGCTCATCTCGCATTATTGGCTGAGGGAGCCGGCGTACAGCTTCCAGGTCATGTGGCCAGCATGACTAAGCCGCTTCTGGCGAACCAGAGCAGTGCACGGAAACGCCGTTTACCTTCCCGCTGGAGCGGTACCTATTTATCTACTTGTACTTTGGCGTGCTTTCAAACTGCTAGGTGGGCAGGAGCAGGGACCGAGCAACGGGAGCTCATCCCGTCTCGGGGATTCGAACCACCGACCTTCTGATCGGCAAGCCCTAGGCTCTGTGGTTTAACCCACAGCGCCACCCGCGTCCCACTTAACACCTTAGGGTTGTATCAACTTAGTCTTATATAGTGTAGGCCCACTGAAATAAATTGGCATGACTAACTTAAGTTCATAGATTCCAGTGGGTCTGTTCTGTGTATGACTTAGCTAGAGACAACATCATTTAGCTATGCTTTCAGATATGCAGGAGCCACGTTTCCATGTTTTCCTTTGCAGATATTCTATTAGATACCACTTTAGAAGGCAAGAGATGGACTAGATTTGAAAATAATGTAGGGATCCTGTATTATAATCCGGGTTAAAAATCTTTGTCCTTGATTTTTTTTTCCTTCACTGGTTTTGCTACAGTTTCTTGCTTTGAATAATTATAGTACGTTAAGCAATGATTAAGATGGGTCTTGTATCAATTCTTTATCTGAGCTGGAGAGGGTGGAAGCTTAAAAAAGACTGTTTAAGTAGCAAGTGCTGCTCAAAATGCCCTTTATTGCTTGCAAGAGTGTATGTTAAGAAAGTACCCTTAGCTAAATCAATTTTTATAGGTTTCTTTTAAAAACCAAATTGCTGATACACATTGTTTCCCTGGTTTTGAGGATGATGCTAATTAATAAAATAGGTTGCAGAAAAAGGCTAACTAGGTAGATAATGTGCTAAATAATAGGGATTGTGTGTGTGTGTGTGTGTGTGTGTGTGCATGCATGCTGAGAATGAGTGTAGGCCTTGTTTTTAGTAATTGTATTATGCATTTGAAACACTAGTTATAACTCTGCTGAAATTGCTGTGTAGTGAAGAATGGGTAAGAAATAGTTTAAATAAAATCAACAATAATAATATGTTTAAATAAACTTATTCATGGAAAGAGATGGAACTCTGCTTATAGGTGTGATGAAAAAGCTTGTCACAGTTAGATAAATGGGGGCTTTCAAAGAGCATGAACACATATGCAGTTAACTTATCAGCCACAGACAGGCACAGATGGTAGTTCATGAAATGCTCCCTGGTCAAAATATAATAGGACAATAGATGCAGAAATGCAAAATAGTTTACTGTTGAAGAAAAAACCCATCTATTTTACAAACAATGCATGTAGACCATAGTTCAGCTAAACTTAATTTATATTTATCAAGGAATAAGCCCTACTGAGCATAATGATATTGACTGTTGGGTAAACATACATAGAACTGCACTGCACATCACACTGAAACCAATGAAGCAAGTTATTTGTGACTAACCTAATATTTTTCTATTCATATAAAGCCAGTCCAATTAATTTCAGTTGTGCTTACTGCTGGAGAAGGGGGCAAAGGACTGCAGCTTGAGCCTATGCATGCTTACTCCTCAGCAAGCATGCAAAGTCCCACAGTCTTCAATGGAATGTACACTGCAATCCTGTGCACAATGACTTGAGAGGAGGTTGCAGCTAACTTTAGCCAGATCAGGGCCCTAAAACTTAAATACTACACTATGGGATATATGAAGTTAAGCAGGCTCCTTTGGAGCCCATATGAGAGTATTTTATATTACAGTGGTGCATCTGATATTCTAAGCTAGCTCCCTATACAGTCAACATCCATGATGCTATTAAAAACATGGCTAAATTCCATATGATTCCATTATATCCACTGCTCTCTCTCTCTCTCTCTCTCTCTCTCTCTCTGTGTGTGTGTGTGTGTGTGTGTATGTGTGTGTAAGATACACACACACACATATACAGTGTGTTGAGAATGCAAAGGTATAAAACCTCTGTTTTGGGCTAGAACTGGGTGCAAGTGGGTTCTTGAAATTATCCACCCTATTTGTGAGCAGATAAATTGGGCAGGGTGGGGAGAACCATGGGGCGGGGTAATTCTGCAGAGTGAGAAAGCCATGTAATGAGGTAACAGCTGTTTTGGATCCATTGGATATAAAGCCCTGTGGCTCCTTTAAGAGAGTAGCACAGGTTTCTCCTTTATGCCAACTTGGAGCTGGCATGACAAAATAACAAATCCACCTCAGCTTCCACCCTTGCTGACATGAGCTGGCAGGGCTTTGGATATAGCTCTGCTACTGCAATGCCCCACCTCTGGAATGACCTGTCAGTCTATATATAATCCTTCACACACTTACTTGGCGTTGTAACTCACCCTATGACCTTCAGGTGAAGGGTGGGGATATGAAGGTTGAAAATAAGTAAACAAACTCCATCGAGCACAGTGTGTTTTCAGTAAATGTGTTCTGTTAGCCATTTGTAAACATAGTCAGAATTGTAGTCTAACAGCTCCACTTTAAACATGTTTATGAAGAAGTAAGTTCTATTTATTTCAATTGGACCTGCTTCAAGTGAGCATGCTAGGGACTGAAGACCCAAGTTTTAGGCTTCAAGGCAAAAATGTGACAAGATTTAAAATGGTGCTTGACAGTCTTCTAATTGAAAATTTCTTTTTTGCTCAGCATGGTATGCGTTTTCCATTGGCTTGTGAACTGAATATTTAGGGAAATATGAAAAAAGTGAAGTCTGCATTGAAAGCTGTGACAGTTGTGCTTTTTGTGACAATGCTGTGATACCTGAAAAGAGCATGATAGAAAAATGCTGATTTAACACACATTTAAGTCAGTGAGAATATAGTAGGCCGCAGTGGCTGTAGAAGTGCAATTAAAGTCAATCTCCATAAACCAAATATACTTTTGTTGGAATACGATGTGATTAGACAACAGTGGCTTTGGAGGGTACTTTATGAGGGTACTATTCAGAACAAACTGCAATCAAGTACATCTATAGGATCCTTGACAACACAGGATTGTTATAAAAGACATATTCATTTTTAGAGAGATTCAGCACCTATAAGTCCTCACTCAAATTGGCTTAGATTTCTAAGGTTTAACTAAATGAGCTGAGGCTACTGATATTCAGCCTACTTCCCTGTGTTAGGTCTGATCAGTGGTAACCTGGAGGAACAAAAAAATTCAGATAAACTCTGTAGGGGTTATAGATAAGTGGTCTTCAGATTTTCAGACACCGGCTCCACCTTTAACTATAGCCTTTGATACAAGAACCAGTTTTAACTGGTTTAGGACTCTGTGCAAGAACCTAGCAGCAGATGCTACTTTAGATATCAGGTTCATGGCTTATTTGCATCCCTAGCAATTTACAAAAGAAAAAAGACCCAAACTTTTGAAGAATGGTGGCAGCACTGAAGGGTGGCCCACCATAGGTTAGTTTGTGTGTTCCCTTTATGTGGGAACCCACCAGCTGAAGACCACTTTTGTTTTTTCATTCCAAGAAGCACAATTTGTCTTGCCATAACGCTGCAGGGTAAGAAGGGCTGTATTCACCAAAGGAGCCCCATTCTCTATTGCATTTTGTCATCCTTTGTCTCTTATGCCCTGCCACAATCTGGTGTCTCTTGTACTAATCTGAATGAAAATGTGTGATTAAAAATAGAGTTGTGCTTGTGCAGAATCACAGTACTGCTTTCTGTCTTTATAATAAATGTGCTTATGTTCTCATCATGGCCATTGTCAGAGGAGAAGCACGTTGTTGCCTTGGAGTACGTACTTGGAGAGATTCTGAGCGTTTGGTTGGCTTTTTCTTCTATCACGTTTACTAAAAATTAGCTGAGTGTGGAAATGGCATTGTAAATAATGAAAGTGAATATCATTGCCAGATATGCATTCTTCTTTTCGGATGTTCTGCAGAACTAAGTCCTCTTCCCAGCCAATCTAGTGAAATCATTAATTTATTGCTGCATCATGATTCTAACACTTCTGGAATGCTTGCAGAGATTAAAGCTCCTTTATCAACATTCCCAAGACTGTGATGTCTAAAGACCTCAGCTGTTCACAAGTGTCTGAAATTAAATTCTGACTGTTCAACAAATTCTACACTTAAAAATTGATTTATAGCTGAAACAGTTAGAAGCTGATTATATGAATACATACTCCAATTTGGTTGAGGAAGTTTTGTCAAAAAGCATTTTTTTTTGGGGGGGGTGTACTTTTCACAGCTTGCTTGCACCGAGCCTTGGTAATAAATTTAATGCCATTATCACCTTTATCAAAGCATGTTGTAAATATGAAATGTGTAAATGAAACATCATGTAAGAAAGGGAAGTTTGGAGTCTTTCTTTAATACCTTGGGGGCCACATTGCCATATTGCTTGGAGTCAAATGGGATTCAAAAAACATCTGGAAGGCTGTAGGCAGGTTTAATGTTAAGTGTATACATGCTTCTTATACAAACCATATGTTGAGCCTTTGTATCGCAGATACTCTTGTGGCAATTTGGTTTGACTGAGACAGTCCAGGAAGCTACTGTATGCCTCAGGAAGCAGTATTTCATATCTGTAGAAGTGTAGGAGCAAGTTGTGGTTATTCACTTGTCAGGTTATACAAAGGACAGTTCAGTTAAGGAGCATATTGTTTTGCAGAACTCCGCCCTGGTAAATTCTGGTTTTGCTTAAGCAACAGTTGTGCAGCATAGCCTCTTTCTCTTAGTTAAGTGGCCAAATGTAGCATGGAAAATGAGGAGATGACATCTTATTACTTGCATTCTCTCTGCTCATCTGCAGCAGCAACTTCCTCCTTAAGATCATTCCCACAGGCTGCTAGAGCAGTGTTTCTCAACCCTGTGCCTCCAGATGTTTTTGGCCTACAACTCCCATCATCCCTGACCACTGGTCTTGCTAGCGAGGGATGATGGGAGTTGTAGGCCAAAAACATCTGGAGGCACAGGGTTGAGAAACACTGTGCTAGAGGACTCTCTGTAGTATATTTTGCTGGGCTCAGCAAGAACAGTGGTAACATCCCATCTTTTGGGAAACCTTATTGTGTATCTAATAATCTCACCAATTTAGAATTGTCATAAAGTGGTCATGTTAACTGGGGCTGTGTGTGAGTTGTTATAGCCAGATGTAAACAGGAAGGAGACTTCATTCAGTTTTGATATTACCTATTCCTGTAGTAAGTAATGACCAATGTTTAGGAGTGATTTAATTATGTCTTCTTTTTTTAAAAAAAGTTAAATTCAGATATAATTAAAGCAATGCTTCATGGCATCATTTACATACCCCCTCCACCCACAGGATGAATTTTTATCTATAAAACTTTCTCCTAGCTAGGAATGTCCAGTTAGTAGCTGCATCAAACTTTCAAATGGATATCAGGCACCTGAAGGAGTTTTGGGAAACAGTTGTAGGCAAGTATATTGGCTTCATGTGGAGGAAGCCATGGCACTGTTCAAGGCTGGTGCACAGCTGCAGAGAGTAGTTTCAGTCCTAGAAATAGGTGAATTCAGGTATCAGTAGGGAAGCAGCACGGAAGAGCGAACAGTTCACATTAGGAATGTAGGATGTCAGGCATCAGGACCATGGACAGAGCACAGTAGGCTGTACGGAGCTGTACGGAGCCTGGCAGACAGATAGCAAGATGCCTATTGAGCATCTCTCAGAAAGAGTAGCTCACAAATATAATCTGGCACTGCTAATAAGTGTCTTGGAGCACTGCTTGTCACTTCTGGGTGTGGTATGGTAATGATGGCAGGATGCTGGGTGCTGCAGAGATTCTGAAGAGCATTCCTTGCTATTTGTGAGGCAACTAGAAGGGAAGCAATCCTAGGGATTGGTGATTGTTGTGGTTGAGAATATGTTCCACTGTGTTTTCTCATTACTGTTATCTGAGATATCCCAGGGACAAGAACCTTATGAGTCTTGGAATTCTTCTCCTCCAAACTTTTGATATGATACTGAATCAGTTTCTGCTCCTGCAACTATCTTTTTCACTGAGGGAGAAAGTCTTAACCCTCATTTCACATGAATTTGGGGCTCTATAATAGATCTGCTTTGAAATTTAATAGACAAATCAGTCTAAATTATATGGGCTCATAGGTTCTGGAACCTAACTTTGTTCCATGCTAGGGAAGGAGAACATGTGACCATCGAGACCCCTGCTGCCCTTAGCCCTGACCATTGACCATGCTCACTGTAACTGATGGGAGTTGGTGTCCAACAGCATCTGGAAAGCAGCAAATTCCTCATCCTTATTCTAAACCAGGCATGGCTGAACTTGACCCTCCAGCTGTTTTGGGACTACAGTTCCCATCATCCCTGACCACTGGTCCTGTTAGCTAGGGATGATGGGAGTTGTAGTCCCAAAACAGCTGGAGGGCCAAGTTTGGGGATGCCTGTTCTAAACCATGATTTCTATCAACCGTAAGCCAATAAACTCTGTTTCATCTTGTGTGTTAGAGATATATTTCCATATTTGGGATTAAATTTAAGCTTTGCACAATATAAATTGCTTAAGTAAATTACATTAGATTATAGATGCCATATTAATAAACCTTTTAATATCAGTATTCTGGAATTCATGCCTTTGAAATATTTCATGAAAGTGCTCATTTTTAGGAAAGTGCTTAGGTTGGAAACATTTTATTAATTCATGAACTATTACTTTAGGAGGCAGGTGTCACAATTAAACTTGCACTAACAATTTGCTGAAACACATTTTAAAAATTACTCTGGTAGTTCAAGGGCAGCCAGAATAAAAAAAATGGGTTTGCATTTCAATTATCAGCACAAAGACATTTTGATGAACTGTTGTCCTGGTTCTTCTTCACTGGCACCCATTTGAAGCCTACCTGGATCATTTTTCATATTCCTCAAGGAAGGGTCAAACAGAACAGGAAGTAATTGGATCGGGTGAGAAAAACACCTAGAGCTGGGTCAAATTGCAGTAGGCTTACCGGTAGTTAAGTAAAGTTCCTGGACATTTCATTAGTAATATGGATGAAATTCTAGTAAAATCTGTTTAGGTCTGGAAGGATATGGGTTTACGAGGTCAGGCCATCCATTGGAGAAGATACTGCAAAAATAATACTTTCTATAAGTATTGTAGAGTAGCCATGACAAGTGAACTGTTTTCCTCATCCCTGTGTCTATCAGAAGGTAGCTATCTCTCACCAAATTCAATTGGTGTTAGAGTTGAAGAAAGTGGCTAAAATATGGTCTAATAATGAAACAGTCTCCATTCCAATTAACATTGGGAACATGCTAATTGAAAAATTTGCAATCATTACTGATATGCTTATTCTTCATTTATCTTGTTTCATTTCTACCAAAATCAAACTTTTGACACTTCTTATTTTCTTCTTTGGCTCTAATTATTTTTAATACATTTATATATTTTGCATAAGTTTCTCTCTGAAGCTTTTTATACATGTCATTCATGCAGTACAGCTCTGTGCATGACTGTGCAGAAGTAAACCCCACTAAATTCAATGGGACTTACCGGTACTCCTCAGTGAGTGAATTTATTATTATTATATTACGGTTGATTTATTAATTGTCTTCTAAGCCACCGTCTCAAGGCAATTCATACCCAAATATTGAAAAATTGCAAATATAATGAATGCATTTAAAAACCAAAAAAGAACAAAACTAAAATCCTAACAAGCAGACACTCATGGTAGAAAACCCATTTACTCAACCGAGACCTAACGGGAGTATCATAATAAAAATATGTATGTTCTGAAAATGAAAGAGAGAGCCACTGTTTTGGCAGTTGTTTCAGAGAGCTTCTTCCTGAATTTTTTCATATCTAATAGTTATAAAGCACTTGATTATCATCTTAGAGTTACTAGTGGGTAGTTTGTACCTATTAGTCATTGTATCCATTATATTTTAATGTTAAATAATGCCAAACACTTTTGTGTCAATCCCTCTGATTTTTTAAAAATAGATTATAACAATTCCTCTTTTGGCCTCACTTACTAGGCTAAATTGACCCACCTATTCTAACCCTGTGTCTGTCTAATACTCATTTTTATATGTCAGATGAAAACTGGAGTCAGATAAAAACCAGGGAATTTCAACATTTTTTAAACTTTGGAAATCATCACAGTTGTATCTGTTGTCTCAATCAGTAGAATGATGGACTTAGCTCATGGGTATGTTATGCTTAGATTGCAACCTCCCTCCGTTAGAGAGATATTTTCAAAGCATTTAGAACCTTCCATCCTACCTGAACCAGCAAACATGGTTTAGAAAGTTTAACATCAATCCAAGGCATGAAATCATGGTGTAATGGAAAAATAATTTCTCTATAAACCTGTATCGTGTGCACAAACCATTGCTGGGCACATATAGAAATAACTGAAAACAAGCCTACTGTATCTTGTTGGCAGAAAAACCAGAAAGCCATACTCCTTTCCCTTTTAGCAAGTGGTACCCACTTTTGGCATTGAAATCTAACAGCACACCCAGCTTTAAACCTACCTGTGCGGGGACACATTGAGAGTAGGCAATGGGTGAATCAAATCTTTACTATTGCAGCAGACTCCATAATGTAATCTTTTGATTCTTCTCTTTTAAGAGTTTTCACCAAGGCAAGGTAAATAAATACACATTTATTTCCAAAGGTTGGGTGAGTCAGATTTCTTTGCAGATGTTGAGGCAGAGTGAGTTGATCTTTGTAGAGACTGACCCATAACCAAGCTGGGTAGGTCCAGGAACTCAAGCACTTCATTATAATAATGCTTTATTGATAGAAAGTTGCAAGGTTTAAAAAGGTTTCTAATAACAGCACAAGGTAAAGTAACTTGGAAGCTTAAAAATAGCAAAGCTATCTTTTCTGACTAACAACTGAACAACCACTTACGCAGCATAGATGAAATTAGGTAAGAGATCTCTGAGCATATATCACTTTTCAGGTTTAGCAGCATAACAGGCAATAGTAACTACATTGCAAAGAGAGCTCCATTTAATGACCTAAGCCAGATTCAAGCAAAATGCTGGACCCTATCCCATTACTTGATGTAATCAATTATGAGGCTTGATTAAAAGAACCTTCAAAACAGTGAACACTCATCCCTCCCATCTTGAAGGAACAAACACCTCTTCCCATCACAGGTCTTACTTAACTGGTTCTCAGTAGCACTGGCCTTGAAGGACCTGCACTTGGTGTCAGTGCCTTGGAAATTCAACCTGGAGAGGTTCACAGCATTAACATCCCAAAAGGCTCTTGTTTATCCCATAGCTGCAGCCTTGGATACAAACACAAATCATGCATTCCTCTCTCTGTGCCCTTTTGCTGCTTTGCTTCTAGCTCATGCCACTGAACTCTCAGTTCTTGTCTTTGGTCTTTTTCTAACTACCAGCCATTTGCTGTCTCACACAGATCCATTCCTTTGTTCCCCTTAATGGCCCATCACCCAGGTGATCACCTCATCTGTAACAGGTAGATAGCCGTGTTGGTCTGTCATAGTCAAAACAAAATAAAAAAAATCCTTCCAGTAGCACCTTAGAGACCAACTAAGTTTGTTCTTACCTCATCTGTAAGCTAGCCTTGCTTTTATTTTAACATTAACCCTGGATCCCAGGGTTAAAAAGGTCTCTGCATACAGCCTACTTCTTACACCCAAACTCATAACAATATTGTGGTGACGTGGGCAGTCCATGCTTAAGGTAGAATACAGCATAATTTAAGAATGACAGTCTTCCACAATAATCTTAATTTCTAACTGCAAAATCACATGCTCCCTTAAATATTTATAAACACTAGTGCTCATTAGAAAACATACTGTTTAAAATTTTAATGCTTTTGATTTGAATTGTGGATTTTATTCTTCATTCTTTGCAAAACGTAAAGTACCGTTGTGCTTTGTAGAAGTTTGCTGCATCTTAAGACCTTGAGGTGAAAGACATCTCCCCATGTGTGTTTTTCCTTCCGTCCTTTGGGGAATAAATTGTTTATATTACCAGAAATTGTTAGTGCACATCAAACCATCATACAGAATACAAAAGTGTGTTACTTGAGTCTGTTAGTATGCCACGGCTAAAAAACAAAGAACACTTGGAAGTAATTGTATTTGAGTTGCTTCATAATTTATTAAACACTTCCATTAAATGGTAAAGATGTATTGCATTCAAAGAACCATATGAGCCAAAGCAGCAAGGATAGTAAAAATATTCAAAGTTTTTTTAACTATCAGTTTTAATTTGATAGTCTTTCAAAAATGAAATGCTTAAATATTCTCAGTACTAAATCCATCCTTGGCGATCTCTAGAAAGAATTGGCTCTCATAAATAGTGCCATTTTATGCTCAGATTTTAACAATAGATTTCTATGTAAGTCTTCAGAGACTTTAATTGACAGGATAACATTTTATTCTTCAGTATAAATACAAGACAATGTGAATCCACACTAAAAGCATGTAATGGCATAGATCTGAAAGATGGTTGAGAGCTTTGTGGGATTGAATTGTCAGTTGAGTAGTTACTGGGCTACATCCAACATCATGGCTCAGCTGATGTTGAGGTTTCCATCAATGGAAGAATGGGAAAACTAATTCCAGTGATTTCTGTTCTCTTGCACCTCTCGTACACACACCTAAATCTCCTCTTTAGGGTCCCCCAACACCCTGGAGCAGATCTGGGGAATGCAGAGACTGAAGGCAAGAGGGGGGATAGCTGGTGATTGCTCCCTCCACTTTCTGTTGATGAAAGCACTACTGTCATCTGAGTTACATTGTGGAATACTGTACAAACGACTGTTTCAAAGTTTAATCAACTGTAAATATTTGTCTTCATGCTTAGTACTACTGATACATAGAGTACTTTTGGTTAAAAAAACAACCCATCTCATTTTTTGTTTCATTCTAGGTGCTTCAAGAAGTGTAAAAGCATCTCCAGAGAAAGCGGAACTCTTTTTTCAGAAGCTAAGAAATAAACATGAATTCACAATTTTGGTGTCACTCAAACAAACTCGCTTAAATTCAGGTGTTATTTTTTCTGTTCACCACTTAGATCACAGGTAGGTGCAGATACCTAATATTTACTGTTTTTTTCCCTGGCATACTGAAATGTGAAATAAGATTAAAATAAACCAGAAAGAGAAACCTGAGATTAATATACAGCATAACCCAATGCATTTATACTCAGAGGTAAACCCCACTGAGTTCAGTGGGACTTACTTCCAGGTAAAAGTGTATAGGACTGCTGCTTTATGTTGTGATACTAAGCATATCTATGTAGAAGTGAATTTTTGTGGAAGCAGATTGGAGTCACTTTCCACTAATTATATTTATGATTGGAATATTAGCTGACATACATGCAACACTACTTGGAAATTACTGTGGCTCGTATGACTGTGAATAATGTAAATAGATAGATTTTCACAAGTTAAGATCTATCAACAGATTAGATAGCTAGTATCTATCAACAGCTGTCACCATTTAAATGTCTCCCACTGCTAAGGGCATAAAAAGTTTTTCTACCGTTTGCCTGTCACACTATTGTGGATCTCATCCTCATCTAGTGTAAATCAGTCCAACCTCATTGCCTGTAAAAGACCTGTACTATTTCACAGCATCTGTTGTCTTACCTATGTGCCTTCCTACTATTTGCCTCGCTTACTTTCAAACAGTGAAGACTATCCAAGGTTACGGAAATAACAGCGATAGTAATAAATAGAAAAGCACTGCTGTTTGGTTTAAGGAAAGCAATGCTGTTAGGTTTAAGAGACTAAACTATGTGACCTGAGGGCATTTGAGAATGATTTCATCATGATACGACAAGAAGATTGTAGTCACAGTTAAAAGAGGTGTTATTAAGATTGTTATGCATCTGCTGCAGCTGCTGAAACAGTCAACATATGGCCCTAGCAAAGAATTGTCAACAATGATCCATGAAACTATATGAATTTTCAACTCAAACTTCAAGCTCCTGTAGCATCTCATTGAAACAAATGGGTTTTGCAGCCATTAAGTAGCATATGATTGGCAACTTGAGCTATCATGCTGTAATAGGGACATTTTCATTCTTTCTAACACAGACTATGGGAAAGTTAAACTATCTTTAACTATGGTAGGGATGGTGTATACCTTTTATGGTATTACCATTGAACAACTTTATATTGTATCTCACAGGGATTATCATGATGTTAACATGGTAATTTTAAATTAAGTGTCAAAAGCTCCTTAGAGTGCCTCTTAAATTTATGTTGTTAATTGCACATGAGAGACAAGAGGAACAATGCCAGAACCTTTCTAAGAAGCTGCTTTTGTAAGAATTCAAGTCATTTGAAATTGGTACAGTTGGTTTGGCTAGAACTTTGTACATGCTTACATAAGCAGATACCTGAAGATATATAAAGTTTTTCATCACAGGTGCATATCATATTTAATAACACTTTAGCATCTTTCAGATAATGCAGAGTAGCAGTCAGCTAGAAAGGCACACCACATCCAACATAGCTGGGGCTATTATAATGCCAGAAAGAAGATGGTCATGGTATAGGGATACTTTGGGCTTTAGTGGCACACCCTGAGAATATTATTGGAGTTTTGTTGAATTTTATTGGTGAGTTAAATTTCTCAATTTAATCCACAAATTAGTATCAACAAATCAGATTATTAGGACAATGATGGCAAGACTGACTTTCTGCAGATCAAATTTCTTTTCTGTAGTCTAAGTGCAGCTATAACATAAAAACTATGAATACAATTTCTGCTTAATGAAAGCATCTTAAGCCGTGTTGAATGAAATATGTTTTATTAGAATCTAACCAAGTATGATCTCTTAATTATATACAAATTAATGATTGCCACCAATTGCTCCTCTATTACACTGAGCCATGGAGTGTGAATCTATTATCCATTTTGTGTGATTTCCTCATTAATCTTTCATCTTGTTGTTGATGATAAGAGGTCATCAGTACTAATAAATGTTAATCCCAATGCCCTAAGAAATCTTTGTGGATTTTGGTTTAAATAATGAGCGCAAATGGGTGAAGAACTTTTCACTTCAGATGAGCAAATAAGAAAGTGAGAAATTAGAAAAACTTCAAACATAGACTATATGTTTTGAGTTGAATACTTATTTTATTAAATGATGCTAGTCAGAAACAGTGAGCTCATTGAACTGCAACTGTGCTCAGTTTATTATATAAGGGACTAGATTATTTTGTGGTAATGTCATATCTCTGTTGTTAGCGTTCAGTTATGAATGGTTCTGCTTAGTTTTGCATTGTTTCACATGTTAATTTTAAATAAATAGGTAACTAAGATGTGGAGAGTGCTTTGGCCTGTTCTATAACCATCTTGTTTTGTTTTGTTAAAATTGCCTTATTTCAATCCTTTTAAGATTGTGGTGATAAAAGAGGTAATTCAATTGACATATATTCTGTCAACTCTACTATTTTGTTTGCAGATATATATATTCAGTTGGTTTTCACTTCTTGCCAGTGCAATAAAAATTGGCCACAGAACAAAGAATTATTGCATGCATAACTTTTGTTGCTGACTTCAGTTAAGTGTTCATTAATACAGAGACTAGAGTGCTTTGAGACACCTTGAATGTTGAAGAGAAAATAAATGCACTTTGCTAGGTGTGCCAAACAAAGTCAGAAATGCCTGAATTTTCCTGTTAGCTGGGAATGTTTCTTTGAAGAGAGAAGTGCAGAAATAAAAGAAAGGCATATGGTGCTGCTTTTCTAAGGAGATTTTTTTACTGTATATATATATTTCAATAAAGGGAAATACAAATACTGGAATCAAGAGGAACATTGTTCCACAAAATGGGGGCAGTCACACTGAAAGCCTGTTGTCCGTAAAGAAAACCCAACACATGATCTCTTGCTCATATATAGGGGCTCAGCATGATGGAGGCATCTTCATGTGTCATAATCATGGCAGAGGCCCTACTCAAAAGCAGGAGCTTGCACATTGCAGTTTCTTTACAAACAACTGTGCACAATGTGCTATGGTTGGAGGATGAAGAAGACATCACATCAGGGGAAGGGCTAAAAGTGGAACCCCACCCAAGAGGCAACAAAATTATACCTTAGATGTGAATAATGTATAAATTGGATTTTCTCTCGGTTCTGTTGAGTATGAATTCTGTTTCCTCCGTATTAACATTGCTTCATGAATTGACGATCCTTTTCTGGTGCAGGTACTTGGAACTAGAAAGCAGCGGCCATAGAAATGAAATTAGATTGCACTACCGTTCAGGAAGCCATCGCTCACATACGGAAGTGTTTCCTTACATATTGGCAGATGACAAGTGGCACAGGCTCTCTTTAGCAATCAGTGCATCACACCTCATTTTGCATGTAGACTGCAACAAGTAAGTGAAGAGTTGTGTTTCAATTACTTGAAACTGCTGCAGCATTTTAGATCATCACTGGATAGTATGCAAGTAATTTCTTTTTCTTTTTTACTTTGCTCCTGTTCTCTCATTTAAAAACAGAATTTATGAGAGAGTGGTGGAAAAGCCTTATCTGGATTTACCTGTTGGCACAACCTTTTGGTTGGGACAAAGGAATAGTGCACATGGTTACTTCAAGGTATGTTTTCCTCCATATACGTATATATTTAATTTTAAAGTTAGAATCTTCTACATAGATTGTAGGAGTTATCTCAAATGAATGTGAACTTGGGGTGCTCGTATCTCTGATTTCAAGATTTGTACTACACTTCATTTGAATTGGCTGATCATTCAGTTACATTTTGGGGATGCTATATCAGGCCAAAGAGTGCATTTGTAGCTTTATTGCTCAAGTCAGTATTTGAAAACTATGTTTTTGTTTGTTTGGTTGTTTTTTTTACTTGTGCACTGGTGGTCTTTGTGTTAAATAAGAATTGTTAACATTTTATTTTCCTCTCTGTAAATGTAATATAATGACTTGCAAACATCAATGAGCCTGACCTGGAGCTAAAAGTCATTTATTTGGCCAGAAAAACAGTACTTTTGGCAATAGTGTGTATTCACTGTTGATTGGTTTCACATCTATGCAGCCGTGTGAATATAAGCAATGCATGAACTAAGATAACATATTGAGCCAGGTCAACAAAATCTAATATGGCATTTTGTATCTGATAAGGTGACCAATACAAAAGGGTCAAGGAATATAGAAGAAAGAAAGACATAACGGGGGGAATTTGGAAACTTTTATTTTTTAATGCTGTACTTCTGTAATGAAAATATTTTTCTCTAATGCATAAGCTCCAGGCACACGTTACTCAGATGTAAGGCATACTCAAGTCCAGAATGGGGTAAGGCTGCAAATTTAGCAACCTCCACTTTTAAACAATTGCACACAGAACACAATTGTCTGTATAAAAAGGCCAAAGTTTGTCTCCTTGTACGTATGGAATCAGCACGATTGGAATACCTGCACAACCAGGTGTCTTCAATCTGGTAGAAGGTGCTCATGTAGTTGCCTTCCTGTGCAAACAACCATGTTCAGTGCATGGCTTAAAAACAACCCCCCAAAACACCCTGATGCATGGCTTAAAAACAAACAAACCCCCAAACCCCCTGACATCAAGTGGGGCTAACAATGCAGCCCTTTTCCAGTCTGTATTCGAGTGTGCCTTACACTGAATAATGTGTGCATAGGGCTGTAGATCATTCTGCATGTTGAGCAGAGGAAAGATGCTGATATGGAGTAGCACATGAAGAGATTGTTGCTTACATCTGGGAATATGATGAGCCTACAGCTTTCTGTGCAAGAAGCACCATTATTGGCTTTCACATGTTGCTTTGAGAGTAGTATCATAGCCTACATGAAGTGCACTTAATTACTTACTTAATTGGCTGCCCTTCACCAACAATTATCCTTGGTTGGCATACAATATTTACAGTAGCATGGCATTATCATCACAAAACAATACATTAAAATGAAAAACAATTGGAAATCATTAAAACACACCAGCAGTCCAAACAGCAGCTATCAATAGCTCAGGACCTGATCAATTCAGTTTATTTCCAAAGGCTCGCACAAATAAATATGTACTCAGACTGGGCAGAAACCAACCATTCATGAGGCAAGTTTCAGTGGAATGCCAATGCTGAGAGTGCTATGATAGGACTCACCATCACATGCAAATTGTGGGTTCCTCAAATTCTTCTTCAGACTAGATGTTAAGGGAAGGAGAAAAAGGGTAAACAGGATGGGGAAAGCTCCAGACCTGTAGACACCCAGAATTTGTTCTTGTTTTTCCTTAAAGGGTTACTTAGGTTGCAAACCTAAGGACACCATACTGTACAGAATATTAATTGGACTTACTTCAAATTACGTTTACTTTGGCTTCTGCTGCAATTTGCTCAAGGCACGGCAACTGATATTGTTGGGTTCTTTTATTATTATTTTTATTATTTTTCCAATTTCTCATTTTAGAGATCTGCTCCAAAATAAGTGTAGATTAAATCATGGTGGTGAGGTTACCAGCAAGGCCCTCACTGCAGATGGCAGATTCCAGGAGAAGTATTTGGTAGGGCTGTGCATGGAACCCTGACTCAATTTGTGGCGAATAGAGTAGGCAGGCAGGAATAAAACCAGTTATTTGGCAGCTTCACTTGTTCATAATTAGCTTTCAAGCCCAGTTCAAGACTCTGGTTCTGACTTTTAAATTCCTTCATGCTCTGGGTATTATCTCCTTGAGAGAGCACCGTTCCTTTATAAGCTCTTTATAAACTATTAAGAAAATATGCATGGACATTGTGCTTCTAAAGCATTCCACGCTAAGTAAACTAGATTATTTCCAGTTGGCATATTTTCATCTCTTAGCAAGCCTTCTGCTACACTAAACCTTGTAAATGTCATTATCTGTATTATTAGTCATTCTTTCAGAACTGGGCATAATGAATATGAATATTCATAATGTATTTGGGAAGTGCTTATCCACATAGGCATTCCACCCTCTTCAGGTGGGTTCTTCCCCCACCATGGACAGTAGGCAGGCACAAGTGATTGAGGGCTTGTCCACACTTCTGCTTGTCCCACCTTCCCCACCCCCACCCCCCGGAAACCTGCTTTTTACTGTTGAATTGGAGCAAATCCCAATCTGGTTTTCCCACAGATTGACTGTTTCTCAGATTCATCAGTAAAGAGTGGGTTTTCCCGGGGAAAGTGGTGGGGCAAACCGAAAACCTCTTGGACTCATGCTTTCTAGGCGTGCGATGAGCCAGGACTACAAAGGAGCAGTATCTCAAAGTTGCTGCAGTTAAAAAGCTTTCCATTTCTCTAGTCGCATTACTGTTTGAGAGCAACTGAACAGGGAACATAAGCTTTTAAGTTTGCCTATTTCCTTCTGGATCTTTTTCTTTGTTTTCAATTTTTTGGCACACTCTAGTGGCCAGAGATTAAAAATATTCCATTGAGAGAAATGCGACTACAGAGGGTTAGAGACAAGAAGGCTGAAGGCAGCAGCTTTCTCCCTTCATTGGGTTGGACATGATGTAAGGCACTAGAAGCTTTCTCCACTGCACATAACCAGGAGAGCATTCACCTTGCCTTTCTGCAGAATAGATAAGATAAGATAAGATAAGATAAGATAATTTATTGTCATTGCACAAGTACAAGCACAACACTATACAAGTGCAACGAAACTGCACGCCCCCCGTAAAAACAGAAAGAAAGAAAAAACAAAACAAAAAGCAGCACAAAACACACACACACCAAGGAAAGCCACACATACACACACATACACCCATCACAGCTCTCCAAGGTCATATTATCTGGTTACAGCGTTTAAGATGGTTATAGCTCTTGGGTAGAAACTGTTCTTCAATCTATTTGTTCTTGATCTAATTGTTCTATATCTTCTACCCGAAGGCAGTGGTGCAAAGAGGCTATGTCCTGGATGAGATGGATCCTTTAAAATATTGTTAACCTTTTTAAGGCAACTGGAACTGTATAGTCCTTCCAGAGATGGGAGAGGATGACCAATAATATTTTGGGCTGTGGTTATGACTTTTTGAAGTATCTTCAAAACAATGAAGGAAACAATGTTCTGAGGGAGGAACCACAATAAATATTTCCATGGATTTTTCCTCTCACTGGAAATTCTGAGTATAAACTGTATACCCATTGACTGTATCAGGAGAATATAGTCTGTTCATTAACTATGAAGGAAGGACTGCTCTTCATCAGCATCCTTTGAACTGGAATCGCAAGGCCTACATGATAGGCAGGGTCAGCTACATCCAGAGCAAGTTAATTGATAGTATTGATTGAACTTCCTTTGGCATAGTTATGGGTTGCTGTTGACAGAAGAGATGAAAATACTAAGAAACCAGAAGAATGATTTATGTCTAGGAATTGATACACTGCTGGCTTACTTGGGAAAGGGTCAGCTGGGTAGGCTATTGTTGTTCTGGCCAGAGAAATGGAAAAATCACTTCTTACTGGGTGTAAAGGGATTCACCTCTGGGTTCTTCACTCCCTTAGGGATGCAGTACTATGTCTATATAGAGGTTAATTTTGTATGACCCCATTTGAGTACATAGTGACCTTTGCTACTCTGCTGGATTACCTGCATATTTTAAAGGTGTAAAAAGTAGCTGAATGAATTCGCCTTGAGTCATGGCCCTCATGCACTTAACTGCCCAGTCCAACACTCTGGTCACTCTGGTTTTTGTTTCTTTCCATTTCACTTGTGTACCTCATTGTTCTGGTTTTTCCATACATGGATATATCGTCTTCCTAGAACCAAAGCCTTGGATTTTTATTTGTTTCTTCTTGATAAACACCAAATTTCACAGATAAAAGCAATGAACATGAAGGGGCTTTTTGTTTTGAAGAAAGGGATCTGAGCTTGAGATGAAAGCAAGGTCTGAAATGATGAATTACATTCATGGAGGTCTAGGATAATATATTACTATTTTTATGATTATATACTGTTTTGTGCATCTGAGATCATTTTTTTAAAAAAGAAATGAGACAGCCACTCCTAGCATATATTAAAATAAATCAATGGGCAAACTTGCTAAAGCATATAGGTGAATGAATTAAATTAAACCATATAAAATAATTGAAGTATAGAGGGGTAATGACAATAAAAAGATACAGCATAGAAGGATACTACTTTTTAGACCTAAATCTCATGCTTCTTTAATGAAATGTCAGATTTTGCAAACTCTATCCCTCCCTACCCAAAAACCAGACAACCTTGTAGAGTGTAGAAAGAATCACATAACACTGATATAGTATGAATTGCACTATCTACTTGCACACTTTTCAGAACCTGCTTGCACAGGGGTTTTTTTGTAGCTGCTTTATGAAGTTTTGCTAACTAGGTCCTTTGATGACTTGGTGCACAATCTAACATAAACATCTCCTGCTTAAACTACATTGACATGAATGGAAGTTTTGCAGTACAATATCATAGTTGTGACTTGGGTACTCTTGCTTTTCAAATTTTATTTAAATTAGTATCTTAAAACTCAGTGAAAGTACAAATTATTTTAAAATTGTTTTTAAAGGTCACTTGAAAGCTTTCGTTCAGTGACTAAATAAAAGTAATGGCAAAGTCACGGCAACTAGTCTCTTGCTGCTTAATTACACCTTGACATTTAGTCTCTGAAAATGGTTGAATGCCTATGTATGTATCAGTGTGTACATGTACAGCTATTTTCTTTCTACTCTACTCTCCTAATGATACAGTGAAGGAGAGCAAGATATAATAATTTTATAGAAGCTGCTTTTTGTGGGTGAAGTATACCTATTTTGTGTGCTAGAATGTTTCACGTGGAAATGCTAACTTTGTAATATAATGCTGACAGACAAAAGATAACATAATCTTTCTCTCTCTCTCTCCACCCCCCCCCCCGCATTTGCGCAGGGCATAATGCAAGATGTGCAATTACTTGTCATGCCTCAAGGATTTATCTCTCAGTGCCCAGATCTTAATCGCAGTAAGTCTGCTACTTCTTATACCATAAGAAACAATGAGATGCACTTTGTTTAATATTTATCCTGCAAGATCTCTCTTGAGATTCAATTGATAATCAATGCATTTTGACAGACTTGGCCTAAGTACAATTTGACAAATATAGTGTTTGTAATTTCAGCATGCCCAACGTGTAATGACTTCCATGGGCTTGTGCAGAAAATTATGGAGTTGCAAGATATTTTAGCCAAAACCTCTGCAAAGGTAACAAGTTCTCAGGTTGCTGTTATTTTTGTTTGTGTGTGTGTGTGGGTTGGGGTAAATTGCTGGAACCATTGCTCTATTTAGGGACTTGTACATATGAATGCACATTTGTATATTTTTATGGACTCTTGTATAACACTTTGCTTAGTTTTTAATTTGTTCTTTGAATAAAAAACTGAACCAAAATCAATGAAAAATATTCAGAACCACTGTTTGGAATATGAAGATTTGTTGTTGAGTTTACCTATGGGATTAGTGGCTGTTAGGTTAATATAATTCTAGGTTAGTATAATTCTAATTACTGTCTTATGTATGATGCCAGCATTGCCAAGTCAGTTGCATTTAATGAAACAAAAAACACCTTCAGCATCAAATGTCTTGGTGTTAGTAACTTACTTTCTAATTCTTTATTAAGACAAATGCAATATTAGTATTAGATATTATAACATGGGAGATGCATAATACATTTTCAAGGTGCTCCTGCAACCCTTTGACCTTCTTATATTTTTAGTGTGCAAAACAGCATTCCTATATGTTGTGTCTATGTTAATGTGATAATAATTTTACTACACATGAAATACCTGCAACTACTTAATTACCAGTATGTCCTGAAAATTATACATCAAAAGTTTGCTAAGGGCAAAAAGTTTCATTGTGGAGGAAAATTCCTGCTAAAAGTTTTAAAATGAATAAGCGCATGACCAAATTTTATATATATATTAGGATGTAGGTATTGTCATCACCTCAGGAATGTACTCCATTATGGTACAGTGGTTAGATTGTTGCACTAGGACCGAGTAAGTCAGGGTGCAAATTCTCACTCAGCCATGAAGCTCACTGGGTAACCTTAGTCCATTCAGTGTCTCAGCTTAACCCACCTCACAGCTTTGTTGTGAGGATAAAACGGGAGCTAAGGGAACAATGTATGCCACCTTGAGATCCTTGGAGGAAATGTGGGATAGAAATGTATTGAAATAAATAAATAAAAATATAAGAGCTTGTGGGATCAGGCCATGGGGTTCAGCATCTATGATATCCTGTTCTCACAATGGCCAAACAGATGCCTGTGTGAAACATGCCAGCAAAATCTTAGAACAAAACCAGACTCCCCTCCTGTGTTTTCCAACAACTAGTGTTCAGAAACACATTGCCTCTGACCATGGAGGCAGAGCATAATCTACATTATGTCTAGTTGGAATGGATAGACGTATCCGCCATGATATTTACACTTAAGTTCCCTCTAAGCAATCATACCCCAATGCCAGAGTAGTGAATATATCTCAAACTAACATTGATCACCCCCAGCACTATGCATTAAAACCAGTTGCCACATATGGCTCTGGGTTGCTAATTATCATCAACACAATCTATTATCTGTAATCATCTGGTCCATGGGGTCACGACTAAACACGACTAAACAACAACAACAATCTTCTGAATGCATTCAGATAAAAAACACATATGTGGACCAAGCCTATTCTCAGAGGAAGCCTTTTCCATAGAAGAGATCTGTATGCTCATTCAATAGATAGTTCCATTGGAATTAATGGGGCAGCCCATAAGCGCAATAGATATAAATGCACACATTTATATCTAGACTAAGGCATAAAGCACCCAGTCATTCTTACAGCCATATTCTGAGTTGTGAAGATGAGATGAATTATACTCAAAACTTCACATTTTTGTTCATAAGTGTCTGGATATTTGTTTCCATATTTCACAATTTCATTTTTATTTTTTTTTGCTTCAGAAGTGCTTGATGATACAGGATGGCTTAAATTGTTGTAATAGTTTTAGGCAAGCCTTTTCACAGTTAACATGTCCCTCTCTGTGCAACATGTACCTAGTTGTCCCGAGCTGAGCAGAGGATGAATAGGTTGGATCAGTGCTATTGTGAAAGAACCTGCACTATGAAGGGTGCAACCTACAGGGAATTTGAATCGTGGACAGATGGCTGTAAGAACTGCACTTGCATGGTATGGCTGTGAATTCTGTAGAAATTCAGGGACCTGGCTATGCAGCCTGCTGAAAATGTTTATGCATTTTAGACATGAAAAGCTGTCAGATTAAAAATAAATTTGTGTTAGAATGAATTTACTTACTGGTACCTACATTGTTCATTATGCATTATGTTGCATTTTCTGTATCTGGCTCTTGCCTATGTGGGGGTGGGCTGTTATGCCCAGCGCTGGAAGGCGAAAGGAAGAGTTATGAAGGAAGATTGGCATGGCCAGGCATATCTTCTTTCGGACTGTACAGTGGGCTCAAGGCTCAGGTTGTGGCACAATTGAATAGGAAGGCATATTGCCCATTAGTCTGCTAGGGCTATATAATGAGGGGCCCTTGAAAAGGACTCAAATGTGTTAAACTAGGTTAAATTTATGTGGGACAAAAAGAGTTTATAGATCATGGATCCACTGCAAAAGAAATATGTAAACTATGGTCTTTGGATCAGGTAGAAAGTACATATCCACTTCTGAAGTACAGTGTGTCTGTTTTTAGGGTTATTTATTTATTTATTTATTTAATAAAAACGTATTTCTGGAAAAGAAACCTCTCATCCAGTTTTGAGCAATTAAATTATTTGGAAACAGTAAAAAAATGCAGGATGAAGCAGGTATCAAACTTCAGGAAAAGTGGCATATAAATATGATGTGGAGGTGAAGTACATTAACCACCATCCAAAGCTCTATGCTTTTCATACCAAGTGGGCCACAAGAGTGCTTCAACACAGAACCCACACAATGCCTTGTCATTGGGACAGGGAAGTGAGGCCAAAATTTGATGCCCCACCAGCCCTTGTGCTGCCTTCCCAAAGCCAGCTAAGCACTAAGTGCCAGGCTTTAGGAAGGGTCCTAGAGCCCTCCCACCTCCTTCCCAAAGATGGAAAAGTGCTAGAAGGCTTTAGGGAGGAGGCTGGAGGACTCTAGGACACTGCCAGAGCCTTCATGCCTGCTTCCCAAAGCCTTGGTTACCTGGTTTTGGGAAGGCAGTATGAGGGCTCGGGGTAGGGTGGGGTGGGGGAGGTTAACTGAGTGACGCCAAAAGAATCCTGCATGCTGCCCTCAGACCATGTTTTGGACCGCCTTGCTCTATGTTGTTCTCTTTAATGTTTGGGAATGCTCTACAGGAGTGGGAAACCTTTGGGCTCAACATATTGCTGGACTACAACACCTATCATCCCTGACCATTGGCCATGTTAGGTAGGACTGATGGGAACTGAAGTCCAGCAACTTCTGGAGGGCTCACAGAGTGCCTACTATTGTGCTGCATTTTGTGACTAAAGCATATCCAAGATTGAAAAGAATAAGGCAGTTTATACACAGCATATCCAACTCACTTTCTTATAAGAATGCCTCATTGCAGTCAATTTTTTTTACAGGACTATGATATTATTTTTAAACATGCATAATGGCTGTCTTGTGGAAATTATTGGAAAGGTTTTATTCAATAGTGTTTTTGTACTTCAGAGTAATCTTCCAATTTGTTCAACTAGCAGAATGTCGGGATAGCAAATGATAAGTTTCAAAAACAACATTGCATTGCTGTCACTATATAAAGAACCTTTTATGTGTGTATCAGAAATCTATGTAGATGTAAAAATATAGATATATAGTATATTGATTCTACCTTCACAATCAAGACAAGAAAAATTGTGTATTCGGTATGAGAGGTTATCTTTTTAAAGAAACCTGTAATTTAAAATAGTGATTTATCTGACCATATTCTGTCAAATTATTTCAAAACAACCTTTTGTTGCTTCTAGAATGGTACTATTCAGTGTGAGGCACTGATCTGCTCGCTTTCTGATTGTCCTCTTAATTCTGCTCCTGCATATATTGATGACAAGTGTTGCAAGGAATGCCAACGTAAGTGGTTGTTTTTCATAGATGTTTTGATGTCTCAGCATTATAACGTTTCTAAAGCTTACATCCTATGCAGCAGTCTCCAGTTTGGATGGAACCATACTGCAGGCATTATTCATTTAAAGATAAGCATTTGAATACCATTGCTTTCAACAGGTGAATAAATGTATATGCTTAGCTCTCTATTGAAACCAATGACACTTGCACTAATGGCTAGATCATGACTGTAATTACTTTCTGCATCATTACTTACTGCACTGGTTGCCTATCTGCCACCCGACCAAGTTCAAGGTTTTGTTATTGACATATTAAAGCCCCAAACAGCTTGGGACCATGCTGTCTAGCAGACTGCCTCCCCTACTCTAGGCCACATTGATCTTTACTATCATCAGACGAGACCTTGCCGGCCATACTGCAGCCAGCAGAGTGCCATCTGGAAACCTCTTGGAAATGGGCTTTTTCATTTATAGCACCAACCCTGTGGAATACTCTCCCAAAAGAGATTCACAAAGCCCTATCTGTTGAATGCTTGATATTTTTTTCCTAAAAATCAGTTGCTTACCAAGGTCTGTTTGGATGTTTGAAAGTACCTATCCTGTTCAGTGGCTGACTTTCTGTTTTACTTATGGGCTTTCAATTTATTTATTGTAATCTGGTTTTCATTTGCATGTCATGTTATTTATATTTTATAACTACAGAATGCTAAGCAAAAATGCCAAAAATGCTAAGCAATATATGCATTTTCTAATAAATGGCCAAATGCAACCAATTTTAGTTTTAAATCTCTGTGCAACCCATATGAATTATGGGAAAACATGTATTCGGAGCACAAAGAATTAAATGTGACTTTCACAACTAAAAAGAGTTTCAGTGTGTAAGTGTGTGGGAGGGGGTGGGTGAGTTGCTATTGAAACTGCAGCTAACAGTGCAGTGGCAACTCCCTAGAGTTTGCAATAAGTGACAGAGATCAGAGCATTGCTTATTTCAGTTATGCTTCTAGCAGGCAAGTTCTCAAAATGATCTTTAAAAATGGTTTTGTATTGTCTGACATTTTCATTAAGTGTTTTAGTAAGGCTGCTAAATGTATGAATGGATGCAGTGAATGCTGATACTTCCTTAAAGGAAGCAGCCCAGAATCAATTGATACACTAAACAAGGATGCTTTTCCAGCCATTATCTTTTCATAAGGCTATGTCTTCCATGCTTTCCATGGAAAAGGTTCCAGGTTCAGACCATGGTGCTTTAAGGTAGGGCTAGGCCCACTGAATCCCTGAAGATCCATTGCCGGTGTTGACAGGGCTGAGCTTGATGGACATAGTATGAGACAGCATCTTGTGTATGTAATATTGTCGTGTCCCCGAAGGTAACTGTAGCTAGCTGTCAAGTACGCACGCCACTCCGAGAAGTTAGCGGAAGATGTCTTGAGTTTTATTGTACAGCACACAGAGAAACGTGGAAAGTTCGTAAGGATTCTGAGGAGGCCATCTCAGAGTTCCCCTTAAATACATTTTGCTGGTTGACCCCCAATTCCCCCCTCCCTTCTGCCCTAAAGGTCCGGGGGAAATCCTCTTCCCCACCCAGGATAGCTTGGACAAAAGGGGTTAACTGCTCCTGTCTACCCGCGCTATTCATGGGTGCTTTTTACATTGTTATTGCGATGCTGACAGTTCCGGCGGTTAGCGGTCGTTATCACTGGCTTCCCGGGATTGCCCGCTAAGCCTTCCACACCTGGAGTTGGGCCATCAGCCTGGGGTTGTTTACCCCTCGGGGCATGCCTAGGTGAGCTCAGGTCTTGCCGTGTTCGGTTTAACCCCTGCGCGCCTGGCTCCGCTGTCGCCCCCTTTCCTGGCCTGCTGCCTGGTTCCCCTTCCTGGCGCCCGCATGGCGCGAGCCCGGCGGATCCCGGTCTACCACTGTCTAGCCGGGTCGCGACAAATATACAAGTATATGTACATAATATAACATCCAGCTTCCAGACCTTACAGCTATTGGATCGTACCCAGTGTTAGTCCCAACTACTAGAGAAGACCCATTGAAATGAATGGATCAAAGTTAATATCAATGGGTTTATTGTGAGTGGGACTAGCAGTGGCTACAACCTATTGTATTTAGCCTACAGTACTCATACATGCATATGCAACATTTTTTTTAAAGTCCTAGATACTTCAAATGATGTGTCTAACAATCAATAATGAATAAATAACGAATCATGTAAGTAAATGTACTATGAGCAGGCTATTAAACTTTATTCTGAGAATTAAGTGGTGCATGAACTCCTGAGCATTTACTGTATAAGATTCAGATTCCTCGATACTTCAAAAGATGAGCCTTCCTGTGGTGCAATGGGTCAGTGTACCTGGCTGTTAACCAGAAGGTTGGTGGTTCGAGCCCACCCAGGGACAGTTTTAGGAGGGATTCCTGCATTGCAGAAGCTTGAATTAGATGGCCCTTGGGATCCCTTACAACTCTAAGATTATATTAAATAACTAATAATCATTTTCCAGTGGCAGAGATGCAGTAACTAGATTGAATATAATTACCTAACTGAATGTGATTGGCTTGTTTCTGAATTTCTGAACTAATTTCAAGCTCATATCACTGACAAATCCTTAAATATTTCAATATTTCAGAATTTTCCTTCTAGATAATATTTGTTACAGCTGTCAATCTCCTTCCAGACTGCATAAGTTCTTGATTTCATTGCAGTGATGGCAAAGGCAGTGGAATCATACCATAACTCAGAATACAGTAGTCTATAATCATAAAATTGAGTAGCAGATGGGCTTTACTCCTGTCTATGAAAATAGGTATTCATAATTAGCTACAGCTCTAGAATAAAATAAAATTCCCAGTAGCAGTTCTGCGCACTTATGCTGAAATTTATCATATTTGCTGCAGTCTTTCAAGCTCATAAGCAGGTGGGCAAGCGAGTCTAGGGGCACTGAGTGCAACATAGTGTTTCAGCAGGTGAACTAGCTGTGAGAATGGGCAATCTAGTCAGACAGGGCTATTCACAGTGGGAGACAACCTCATCGAGCGATGTATATGTGCGAGCCAAAGAAAATAGCAGCTAGAGATAGGCTGAGGACGACAGAGTAATTGGAAAGATGTAGGTGAAATTAGATGCTTTTTGGAGGCTGCAGGAAGTTCATTGGTTTAAGGATAGAAAACCCAGCAGGCATGTGTTTGCATTGCCTTCCTGTGAGAAGTAGCTGCATGCTTCATTTCTCCTAGAGAAACATTTTAAATAACTGGTTTCAAACCACTAGAGAAGTCCTTAATGCAAGAAGCAAAGGTCCAGTTCATAAAAAAGGCATCAGCGGTGTGTTTTATCACAAAACACAGTAAACCCTGACATTTTTGCGGTTTGAAATTACACCTGTGAAATGAGGTGGTAGGTGTGTGTATTAGGGCAGTCTGGTTTTCAGAATGCATTGTTGTCAAATAGCATTACTTCATCCATAAAGTGTTCTTCGAGAACCAAACTATAAAGCTGTGCATTCTGCAAAAGAGGAATGTTAGGGAATTCGGGAGCAAGTATCAAGACTGACAAGAAAAGAACGATCCGTTATTTGAATCAGATATGTCTACCCTAATTTCATAGCCAAAACAAACTGTATCCCTCAGTTCACACAAAACAAAATGCATTGGATATGGGCTAACCAAAGTTAAGCACTGTAAAGTTGCATTCGAACCAAATGCCTTTTGATTTAGGACTGTTTAGCTCTATTAGACTTCAGTGGACTAAATTGACACAGATTCAAATAATTGTGCTTAATTGTATTGTGCACAGTGCTCAGAAGACTATTTTAGTGATCAATGGAAATAATGGCTAAAAATAATGACCACTTTGGTGAGGTGTGATATGATTAACTCAGTAAAGGAAAGGAGCATTTTCTTTTTATATCACTACAAAATGATAGGGAAAAGCAGAAATTATAAAAGGGTCTATAAATGATAGGTTAAAATCAGATGAAGAGTTTAGAACAAAAAGAGAAGTTATGCACATTGGTTGTTTATTTTCCACCAGATTTTTGTACAGTTCGGTAGAAAATGTTGCAGATCTGCATGCGAGATTCCTTTTTACAAGGCTGCTTACAGACAAAGCTGCTAGATTTCACTTTCTCTGTGTGTTTCTCATTTATGGCTTTTCAGACTCCCTTCTGTAACTAGTTGTGGAAGTGTGAATCGACTTGAGTTTTGCAGTGAGGCTTTTTTTGTTTTGCGGTGCAGCAAAGCCACTGGCATTATCCAGTGCCTTATTTGTGTCAAAAAGAGATGCAGCTGCTTCATTATTTCCCCACTTGCCATCCAAGAATCCAGACTTTCCTGGGCTGCAGTTCTTTGATCAATACTTTACAACAAATCATGATGTCTTTGAGAAAGCCATAATGCAGTTTTGTAATGGAGGGCTAGTAAAGTGGAATAGAGCACTCAAGGAAATGTCCATATAAATTAGAACATGTTATAAGAGCAGATTGGATAAGTGAGTGGTAAGACAGCCCTTGAAAAATATGAAGCCACACTAAATGTTCAGAAAAAATTAAGTCAGTCACCTACACATAGATGTGGTATTCTCCGGGGGGGGGGACATTTGTTCTTCCCCTGCTTGCCTCTGCAATGGCTTGCACATCCTACCACTGGTTCAAGAATGTTCAGTGCTAATTGCTTATTACCCAGCTGCTGTGCAAAAGCTACAATGAACAGCAGTAAACTTGTCAAGCATTCTAATATGGAGAAGTTCCTCCACTGTGGAGATAAAATTGACAAAGGGTTTCATCTCTCTTATCAGATTGAGAGGAAAAAGCAGATGACAGTGTAATCCTAACTGTGTCTACTCAGAAGTAGACTTCATTGATTTCAGTGGGTATCACACTTGGGTAAACACATATAGGATTCCAGCATGAACTATGAAGAGACTGTGGCTTGAACTCTGACTATTAAAAATGAACCGGATATAACCTCCACGGTTTTTATATTTACATAGTCAACTGAGCAAACCTACAGGACAGTGGTACCTCGGGTTAAGTACTTAATTCATTCTGGAGGTCCGTTCTTAACCTGAAGCATACTTAACCTGAAGCACCACTTTAGCTAATGGGACCTCCTGCTGCCACTGCACCGCCAGAGAACGATTTCTGTTCTTAGCGGAGTTCTTAACCTGAAGCTTACTTAATCTGAAGCATACTTAACCCGAGGTACCACTGTACTTGGTATTGAGTTGACTTGGTCCCATTGTTGTCACAGAAACTCTCCAATGTAATGCCCTAGCTAAATTGGCTAGATCCAATGGCTTAATTATTTATGAACCCTGTTCCCAAATGTGTGCTAAACCTACTTTTGCCCTCCAAAAATAATTTGCATCATGACAGTGAACTCAGCATATACTGTACTCCCAGCTACAAGCTTGACTTGGAAACACTACAAGCTTGACTTGGAAGAGAACCAATATGACCATGTAGACAACTAGGATCTTTGCAATCAGGGTAGCCGCTCTCTTCTCTCCCCTACCCCTCCTTCTTTTATGCATAGGAATCAAATGCCTCTGGAGCTCAGATTGCTGAAATGTGCTACTGTACTCCCAGTATTTTTCATGGATATGCCCGCAGGGCAGTAGCCTACCCTCAAATATATTTGTGACAGTTGCTAGACCCAAGTTAGATAGGAAATAGGTAGTTTCTGAACCAGTTTAGTTAAAAACAAAATAACTTCCATTAATATACTACTACCACCACCACTTACTCACTCTGAACTAAGGCTTCAAGCTAACTTCCCTCATATGGAGCTATGGAGGGGTTGGATTGAGTGGTGCTCATTTGCTTGCTTTTGCTGGCTCAGCTGGCTGCCACAGATGGAGTGACACAAACTTTCTTGTGCACCCACTGAATATGTGTGTGTAGAAGTCCTGTTGGTGATGTCTCTCCCAGTGGACACTGCTGGAAGACGGTCCCCAAAAGCAGCATTCCGAAGGCTGGACTGTGACATTGGATCCTGAGCCAGTCTCATCGCCAACACTGGGACCAATTAGAATCCAATTGCTTCACCACCCTGGAGCCAATCTGCCTACCTAACATCTCTTTTCCCTGCCAAACGCTGTAACAAGTGGGATGCAGATGCCCCAGTAGGGAGTGAGGATTGGTGTACCACTTTTGTTTCAGCTAAGTCTTTGTATTCTTGAGAAACAGGTAGGAATTGGATAAAACGGTTCATTTTGCTTTTATTTTGGTTTGAATCTATCGAAGTTTTCAATCCATTCTTAAAGTACTTGCCTTTGAGTACTGGTTCTGGTATCTACAGCGAATAGGTTTGTCCGTATGGGAAATTGTGTCAACGTACAGAAAAGAAAAGATCTTATAATGCTAATTAAATAACGTAGAGTTATTCTGTTTTGCTGCCTAAAGGTATAAATAATAAAATAGAATGTTTAAGGAAATCAGGATTCATTAAGACGACATGGCACACATATATGAAACTTGTCTTCTTTAAGGAGTTAAAGAATCATAATATTTGCAATATTTTGCCAGGGGAGAATTAAAAATATCATCATACAGCAAATGTGCTTTAGGGGTTTTTCTTTGTTTTCTCCTTTTAAAGAATTTATAATTTATTTTATGTCTAGAAGTTTAGCTCTTTTCCTCTTCATTTCACCCTCACCAGGGAGTTTGCAGAATACAAAACTCCCTTCAGCTAATTATTACTGTAATTTTGTTTCCTGTGCATAATAACGTTTAAGATGTTTTAAGGGACAGTGTTTTCATATTGACTAGGAAATGTCATATTAGCAATGCTCTAATGCTGTATTCTTAATGCAGGTTAGTTTACAGCCCTAACCCCCAGACACACCAGACACACACACACCAGACACGCAAGCACAGATATGCAGCTATTTCTGTATTCCCTAGCAAACATTTATTCATATTCGTGTATTGAGTTCATGTAACTAAAGCTGCTGCATAGCCCAAACCCAGAAAAACTGTGACTGGCTGTAAAAGGTAGACATTATACTAATCATTCAGAGTGACTTACAAGTGAAATCAAAATCCAATAACAAAAAGACCCTGTCAGGATCCTTCCAGCCGGGTAGCAGATGACTCTGTGGGAGGGAAGGGATATTTTACACTTTCTATTATCATTTTGTTGAGCTTTCAAGACAAATGTATAGTTATTAGGAAGGGAACGAGATAAAGTTGGCCCTGTTCTATGTTCTATACAGCAGTTTAGTGATTCTTCTGATCATTATTTACTGGAAGGTATCTTACTGGAAGCAATCTGCCCCACCCCATCCCCCAAACTCTAAGGAAATTGTGGAACTCCACAAATGGTGACACGTGAAGAACTGTTCTATGTAAGGGACAGGATTCCTTCTGCACACATGCAAATAATAATAATAATAATAATAATAATAATAATAATAATAATAATAATAATAAAACCACACACTCAAAAGGGCCATGAAGAAGCATATATTCTTGCATGGGGCATTGCTGGTATTTTCTATACCAGCTTACACAACCTTTTTGTGTTTAGAGAACATTAGCTCAAAGCTGTCATTGACAATTGCATGTTTTTTTCAAACCTACATATAAATGGTAGGATTAGTGAAGCAAATTGGTTTCTCAAGCATGATGGTTTTCCATTGCAGCTGTAAAAGACATCTTACATTGTTCTGAGGGGGGGGGGGGAAACAATTTTTTCTGGTTTGCACTTGGCAGCATCTGTTTTTTTCAGTTACCATAGTAAGTGGACTGTTGGACTCTCTGTAGATAGGCAGTGATAAATGGCAGTGATTCACTCTATATAATCACCACCTTTAAAAATACGTTGGTAGACACTACTAATTCTCAAGCTATTTTTCTAAAATAGATATGGATTATTATGTACTATGCCTCATGTAGGAAATCACCAGTTAGTACTTCCCATCTTCCAGTTTCAAGCTGTAGTCTCTTTCCCTTCGAACAAACAATTTTAATTCATTCCTGGAACTGTAAAAAATACTTTTCCGAAGTTTGTTTATAGATGTAGCCATTGCTACATCTTTTCAGGCAATTGCTTTGTCATCCAATAAACACACAGCTGTAGCTCAGTCAGTGTGGGGGATCAAAATGTAATTGGGCAGTTATGTTTTGGAGAATGAATTTTTAAAGTGCTCGCATTGTAGAGTCATATCGAGAGGTTGTGTCAGCTTCCTTCTTTGTGACCCAGTGTACCTGGCGTGGGGTGTGTGGAATCCCACCTAGAGGGTTAGCTCTGCTGATGCAAAATCTCTGTGCCTGCTTCTTTCCTTGTACTGCAGCCCTATAGAATAACACAGACAGTACTTTTCAGGGCCACTCAACCCTCTTTCAAGGATTTTGTTTTTTAAGGGGCTTTTAATATAGAGGGGAAGAGAAAGTTGAGTTGCATGAATTGCGTTCTGGTTGCACAACCATTGAATGACACTCCTAATATTCGCTTATTAAGAAAACACTTTCTCCTTCCTTCCCCAGCACAGAACTGCTATGTGGCGCAGAAATTTTATGCATGGAATGTGGTTGCATGAATGACAGGAGGCACAATTTTTCTTGGTTGGTGTCCTAACTGATATGGGGAGTAGCACACTGCCCTATTTCCAACCCACAATACTTTCTAAACCCTTTGATGGGTTGTGTTGGCAGTCTGCTTTCCCATACTCAAGGTAGCCAACAAAACTCGGCATTGCTGTCAGCAATTATACCAAATCAATGCCGAATAATGATATTAAAAATAGAAACTTTAGGATGAAAAAGCCCTAATAGTGCAATAAATAATGGAGGGCTGGGTGTTACTGGGAGCTGATAAAGTCCTGGGGCCACAGCAATGGATGTTAATTAGACGTTGGATCTTGGCCTCTCCTACTTAGCAGTCACAGATATCTGCTATGTCAGTAGGAAATATTAGGTTACCTGTTTGGAAGCTGAGTGTTCCAGGCAGATGCTGGATTGTTCATGCAAAGTTTTTGTAACAGAGAAGGGGGGAAACCTAGCAAATATCCACAAGGCTATCGTCTTTGCTGATGGAATTCATTATCATTTGTCTTCCTCAGCACCCTCTTTAGATCTGTTCTTCCTTAATGTTATTATTTAAGTGACAGTTGAGTCAATCTCCCTGTGAACAAGTTATGTGCTAGATTGGGACTAATGCTTGTATAACATTAGGAAAGCTTGGGAAAGGGCTGCCTGAAAATACCCCATAATTATTATTTTTTCTTGACATGCCACAGAAATTCCTTGCCCTAAATGGTGTTTAAATGTGAATGTCAATAGAAACTGGTGTTCTAATTAAAGAACAATGTATAAAGATAATCTCACTGCATGCTAAGTATAGATAGCAACAACCCCTCCCCCCCAAAAAAAACACATTTATAAACCAAGGTTTTCCCCTTTGCAAACAGCTTTTAAAACAGGTGTTATTGTTTTTATATATATATTTTAAAAATGATGTAATTGTTATGACAACACATTTGAGATTAAAAATATTGACCTAGTGATCAATTCAATAAGTGTTTTATTATATTCTGAGTACCCTGAATATTATACTATATAATATTCTAAGAACAATATGCAGTATATTCAATCTAACCCCAACAGAGTACACAAGGCTAATTGCCAAATACTATTTGAATATTTAGGGATGGCCTGTTGCATAGCTGCAGGGTACATGCTTAGCTCTGTTGGTTTAATTTTCAAGGTAATGCTGAGAAAGACCTCAATCTGGAACCCTATTGAGTCTCTTTAGTTAGTGCAGTCAACACGAAGCTAGATGGGCCATTGGCCTATTTCAGTGTAGGTTTGTAAACCACAAACTAGCTAAGCAGGTGAGATTTGACGTAAGAAAATATATTTTCATTTATAGCTTTAATGGAACTCATCTATTTAAGTCAGGCATGGCCAAACTTGGCCCTCCAGCTGTTTTGGGACTACAACTCCCATCATCCCTAGCTAGCAGGACCAGTGGTCAGGGATGATGGGAACTGTAGTCCCAAAACAGCTGGAGGCCATGTTTGGCCATGCCTGATTTAAGTAGATGTATATCACTTCAACAAGTTTATAGAAACTGTATCTTACTACTAGAAAAACCTGTGTGTCTATAACATGTTTGGATATCAAACTCTTTTTGCTTACTTACTATCTACTAAATTCCCCAGGGAAGAGCCTTCAGCAAATATCTGTTGGGAGATTTTGGAAGTGAAATTTCTGGAAGCAAGCCTGCAGCTAGGAGCTGTCACTCACAGTTTTCTCCTCAAAGCACTAGGGCAAGCCTTGTGCCACTGAAGAGAATTAGGGTTGATCCAGTGCAGTGCTTTAGAGCATCAAGCTGTCATGGTCACTTTTAAGAAAATTCAAGAAAATGAGTTATGCTAGACCTTTTCACCAGTAGGATGGCTAATCCTGTTCAGCGGCATATCAGTGGAACTAGGCAGTAACAGATTGTTGTAATAATTATACTTGTTCTCCATGTTGCTTCTCCCCTCCATATGGATCATACACCACCTGAGATTCCACATATCTATCATGCAGATAGGTGAGAAGGTCAGAGGGTTATACATATGCTGTGAATGTTGTACAGGTCAAGTGTTTGGAATTGATATAATCAAGACATGCATGTTGTTCCAAGTACATCCATCTAATATAGAGAGCTGCAGTGAGCAAAAGCTGTTTAGATATTCAACAATGGAAATAAGGAAATGTAAATGCAGTACAGTATTCAATACAGTATTTAACTATTAGGTTGCTTTTGAAGAGCATGGTAGTGCAATCTGGGCATTTCAGCATATATTCACTTTACAAACTATGCCTGATAAGGTTGCAATGATTTGATAATTAATTTGGCTAGAATCATTAGTCAAAAACACTTTGATTTACTAAAATGTTTCTCCCTGATTAGTGCCATGGTTTTCACTGAAAAATACAAACAATGGGTTGGATCTAGACTTGTTATGCAATCCCAAACACTGGGCTCCACTGATTTCAGCAGGACTTACTCTTGGGAAACTCTGTATGGTGTGCTTAAAGTAGATCAACATGCTATGCTCAGTTAAGATAGATCCACAACTGAAAATAGTGTATCTGGTGGCCCTCAAAAAACATAGCTGGTCGTTTGGATCTTTCAGATCAAATAATTTTAGGTGAGGCATTTCAAGGACAGTAAACCAATTTGCTCTTGACATTGCAAATGGGCTGTCTCTCACTCAGTGGATACATTTAAGAAAAGACAACTGCCCTGTTATTTCTGTGATATTTCTGGAACAGAAGTTAAGATGAATGAAGATAAAACAGCCCAATAGGGAGTTATCCGTGACAGAATAAACACATTCTCATTCCTAGGAGGGATGCCGACAGGCATAAATGAAATCTTCACTGGACATTGCACTTACATACTTCAGTTCAAGATGACCTGCCTTTCACCCTCATTTCCAAGGTCAAAATACACATCAAAATCCTGTTGGCATGGGAAACTGATACATACAGGCTTGTGAAATTTACAGTTAAGAGGCTGAATATATACAGTATATATATTGGAAATGGAACTTGGCACACTGAACAGGAGAGGGATGTTGCTTATACTAGATTTCTCCACACACAACTTATCTGAACAGACCTTCTAAGCATATGGATGCATGTGAGCACATAGATTGTCCCCCCAAAAGAAACATGCAACCACAGACAGCTGCATCACATATTATGTTGGCATACATGTAGTAGAAAATACTAGAAGACTATACTTGCCTGCTCCTTTCCATCTATGCTGGTAGTCTTCTCTGTTACTTACCTTGGATTTATAAGATTTTTTATTTTAACAAAAAACCCAAATGCTTAAAACTTCAGCAACAACATTACCACTATTTCATTTTTTTTCAAGAAAAGACTGACATTCTCAAAGGTCTTGGGATTTGGCTTAATTATTAGTATGTATTAAATTTGTATACTGTCGTTCATCTGAAGATTCCAGGGCAGTTCACAACTGAAAAATACAAAATGAGAACACAAAATACACAATAAAACAAAAACAAGAAACAGGCCAATTACCCCTCTCCCACAAACACATTTCAAAAAGCGGTAAAATCAGCCGAGCGCCTGGTTGAAGGGAACCGTTTTCACCTGGCGCCTAAAGATATGTAAAGAAGGTGCCTGGTGAGCCTCCCTGGGGAGAGCATTCCCCAAACAGGGAGCCACCACAGACAAGGCCCGTTCTTGTGTTGCCACCCTCTGGACTTCTCGTGGAGGAGGCGCATGAAGACAGATAGGAAGTCCACCTATAAAGCATCCCATTCATACTCTGACCTTGAACCCAGTTATCCCACAACCAGACACTTTTCTATCTAATTTACAGTGCCTGTGTTTCTAAGTGGCCATTACATTATGTCTAAGCTTACATGATCTCGCATGCTCTGCCAGTGTCTTAAATATGAAATATGCTTGGGGTATTTAATGTAAAACTTGTGTACCTAAATTAAACCAAAGTTTTGTACTATTTTCAATTCTGCAGCGATATGTGTGTTTGAAGGCAAAACATACTTTGAAGGTGAAAGAGAAACCGTACGTTCAAACTCAGGGGATTGCATTCTGTTTGAATGCAAGGTAAGATCACTGTTAGCTTATTCTCTTCGTTGTAATGTGCCCTTACCCATAGTTAAACCTGACAAAAAATATGGTAGCAGTGGGTTTCTAGGTTTGCTGTGTTTTGCCAGTTTTTATATCAATCTTAACTAAAAGATATATATATATATATATACGGTATATAAAGGGGTTCTATGTAAGTTAAAGTCCCTTAGTAGTATGCTTGTTTTGCAAGACAAATATTTTGGAAAAGTGGGGTGTTATTGAACAAGAGAATGCATAAGCAGGTTGCTGGTAACGTCGCTGCACAATATATTGTGCAGCAGTTGCACAAACAGTTTTTGCCAATGCAGCTGTTGCATAGGATTCCTTTGTTGACCATTATTATTAAAACTCATCTGACACAGTAGGATAGCCCATACCAGGGGTCGTCAAAGTTTTTGTGGCTTGGGCCAGTTCACGGTCCCACAGATGCTATGGTGGGCCAGAGTGTGTGTGCACGCACGCACGCATGCATGCACAAACACTATTTCTGGTGCTCCTTCTGGTGCGGAGGAGGCGCGCGCAGCTTCCCGTTGGCTGCAGGAGCTTCCTGCAGCCAATGGGAAGTCGGCCAGCATTGCGGAAGGCGGTCCGCGCTCTGCTCCACACCGGTTTAGTGCGGTGCATGGGAGCCGACCGAGCGGGTGGCGGGGGTCCCCAAGAGGGCGGCGGGGGTCCATGGGCCAGTTAAACAACCCCCATGGGCGCTTGTGGCCCATGGGCCTTAGGTTGCCAGCCCCTGGCCCATACGCTAGCAGACAGAGGATGTTGGATACAGTCCTGTTTTGTTTTGATTTCTGTTATCTGAGGAGAAAATTGAGAGGAAGTTTCAAGCCTGCACCTTCCACTCTGCCATTTCCCTCATCATTGGTAGAAATGAACAGAATAACCAGGAAGTTCTCACATTTGGGACCTGATCCTTATATATAAAATTCACTTCTTTATAATTATAACTAAGTAATAAACTCTGCACCACCCTAGCCACATTGTGTACAACATTTCACTAACGTTGTAATATTGTTTCATTATAATTATTGAAAGGTTGAGTAAAATGGCATTTTGTTAGTGTTTTTGCTTTTACTTTAAAGCTGAATTTTATACAAAGTTTCTTCCTCCAAATGATACTTTCCTGACATATAGCTATTGACTTTTGTAGAGAGAAAAAAAAGAATATTGATAAAACTGAGATCAGCTTATTTAAGCTTCTGGATTGTTGTGAGAAAGGAACTCTGAAAGAAGAATGAGATTTGAGTTTATTCTATCTGTAGCAACCTGCTAGCAATCTATATCAATGAAAGCATCTGTCCTTTTTTAAAAAAAAACTTATTGAAAACAAATTGAGAAAATTACAGCAATTTGGGGTAGAAGGGAAACTATTCTTAGTATTTTAATTAAACATTTTGATTCATTGCTTCTCTATGGTTTTGTGCCTATGGATTTTGTTATGAGGTTGGATGATGACAAAAAAACCTGGCTGATGAGTAACTTACACTTTCCAGCTGCATTTTTATTGCATGCTTTAAATCTGCATATTTTGGGTTTTTTTAAAGTACATAATGATCTCCCCCCTCCCCAATAGGACTACAAAATGCAACGTATAGTGAAGTCAGATTGTCCCGCCTTGAACTGTCCTGAATCTCAGCAAATCTCCTTATCTAACAGCTGCTGTAAAGTTTGTAAAGGTAAGGCAAATGAAAGAATTTACTCTTGCAACCGCATGGGGAAATGAACAGTTGAGATACAAAGATTGAGTGAACTGGAGCAAATTTATATATTTATTCATTTGACCCCAAACCGATCTCCACGTTGAAACCAAGGTGCGGGATCTAACTAATAGAATGTGGGTGAGCCAACCTGTGAATGGTTCCTCTACTTTCTCTCTCAAGCACCACCCTCTCAAGTGAGTAAGAAGGCCTTCCTGATCCATCCCATCTTTGGGGCCCCAGTAGCTCCAGGCAGATGTTACTTGTTGGTACCAAAGCTGCTTCCTAACCATGCCACTGAGTCCCACAGCCATGAAGGCAAGTCTTAGGACTACGCCACTTACCCTTAAAGATGCCTGAAGTTGCTCGCCAAACCTAAACTGCGTCATAACTACCTGCACCTACCTTATAATGTGGTCAATTAACCTCTTTAAAGACTATCCCTCTTCTTAAGTACCAGGCTACCACATCAGTACAGAGCAGGCAAAACAAGCTGCCCAGCAAGGCAAATCTGCTCACGAGCAAAAAAATTCATCCTCAGTGCCCTGAAAACAACTAGCCAATGCCTGCACTGTCTATAGGGTGGGAGAATAGGTAGCCGACAGAATGAAGAGGATGCCAGAAGAATGAGGTGGGCTTAAATAGCCCTCCCACCCACTCCCAGTGTCAGTGTTGCATTCCTCTCCGCATGGAAGCCACTTCTCAGGCCTCTACATTTCCTGAGCAGCTGCAGCAGCTACTTGCCGCCACAACTGCTTCGAGCATGGTGACCTCGGGAATGCTGAAAAATGAAAAACTTCTCATGCATCAGATAAAATGAGCAAATGTTTATGCCATGATAGATCTATGAATCTTCAAGGTGCCGTGATACCCATTCTGTTTTGTTGCTGCCTCAATATACTAACATATGTACCCTTTTGAAAAAACCCTTTTGAAAAGTATCAGCCGGCGACTGTCTGCGAATGGAAGGGAATCTGTCAGCAGAATGGGGAAGAAAGCAATTTGTGGCATTTCCTCCCACACTCCTGCAGCACTCTCCAACCCCCTGTGTGTATGGGAAAGTCCCCCAATCCACTGGGGCAGATTTAGAGGGGGGGGGGCTCCAGGAGGGAGGTGGGATTGCTGAAAATGGCATCCTTCCATGTTCCAGCTGCTAGAAGGAGGACTGTTGCAGTCACCTAAATAGTAGGGAACATATGGATCGCTTCCATGCTTTTTCCTGCTGGGCTGTGATCGTGGCTGATTGTGTGTACTTCATAACAGCTGTAGTTGCTTTATCAGTTAACATGGTTTGGTTTGCTGATAGAACACCGAATTCCCACTTTAATGTTGTTCACTACAGAGAGTTAAAGAAATACAGAGGATTATAGTCTCACATTTATCACATGGCACTTTGAACAGATGGTGTGTGCCCTGATTTGCAATGCAGGGTAAAAGATAAAGGTATTCTCGGGGGTTTTCTTGTCTGCTGTTCTCATCCAGGGCGATATTGGTTCCTTCAAAGCTGTGAACAGTTGCATCTCTCTCTCTCTCTCTCTCTCTCTCTCTCTCTCTCTCTCACACACACACACACACACACACTCTTCTGGTTTTTCTATGAAACAAGTTCCCAGTCTCCTGGGTTTCTCCATATACCTGTGTTTCAAAAAAGGAAGCCACATTCAGTTCCTGGGTTATCCAGACACCAAGTATGTAATTAGTGAAATCAGAAGGGACATAAAAATTAAAGGAAAGAATATGACAGAAACTGGATAAGATCCTGGCTATCCTATCAATCGAAATAAACTCAAAAGGACATTTTCACGGATGGATTTAAATTATTTAAATGGCTCTGAGGGATATGTTCATTACGCTATTTCTTGATTATTCATGGAGACCACACAGGCTTGAGAAGTGTAATTGGCAGGTTTCATGCTTGTTATCAGAACATTCCCATGTCTGTCTGTGTGTGGGGCAGCTTGAATTTGCCTGCCAGGAGCTGCCTACAGATCTTATCTCTGAAAGCCTAAATTAGTATATAATTAATCTCCTGTACTTGCTCTCTTATACTGCCGCATAGCCACAAGGAGCATATTGATCAATAATGAAAATGTAACCGCCATCTCCTGTGATGCTCAGGTTCTGACACAAACTGATAGAAGCCGGGAAAAGTCTAGCCTAAGGCTAATACTTTGTCCTTAACTAGGGCTCCTTTGTGAGGGAAGACAGAACAGGACAAAGGCTGCCATAGGACCAAATACTGCTATTCATAAGCAAATAGAAAAGCCATAATTGCTGAGGCTGACATACAGATTGGGAGCAAAGAATGGCTCTTAGTAGACATTCTTGCTTCAGAATTAACTTCTAATTAGCTGGCTGCCCCTGCTGAGGAGCACAGGACGTGGCTGGGCAGACAGCATACAGCTTCCGCATCATTTCTGGTAAGCAGCGTTATTGTCCCACAATGGCAGCTGACAATTTCTGCTTGTGAATCACTTGCACTGACCATGGCTGTCACATCCTGCCAAGTGTTGAGGACCATTTTACTGAACATTTGAACACAATGAGAAATCCAGGAATGTAAGAGGTGGGAGGAGAGAGAATCCACCACTAAGAAGGATGTTACAGGTGACATCACATGCATACTGCCCATAAGTTGCCCCTCCCCCACAAGTAAATGTTTTCTGCATTTGCCCATAGTGACTTGCCCATGAATGCCCTCATAGATTTATGGCTGGATAAGGCTTAAAGTGCCTTGCACTTCAAAACACTGTAATAAACTATTACATTTTTCTTTAGCATTGGTCATTGTCAAGAGGTGGTAACTGTTAATTAAAGACAGATAGTTGAATTCACCTGTGGTATTTAACTAGATTATATACCGGACATGGGTGGTGCTGTAGTCTAAACCACTGAGCCTCTTGGGCTTGCCGATCAGAAGGTCAATGTTTTGAATCCGCATGACGGAGTGAGCTCTTGTTGTTCTGTCCCAGCTCCTGCCAACCTAGCAGTTCGAAAGCATGCCATTGCAAGTAGATAAATAGGTACTGCTGCAACAGGAAGGTAAACAGCGTTTCCGTGTGCTCTGGTTTCTGTCATGGTGTTCCGTTGCACCAGAAGTGGCTTAGTCATGCTGGCCACATGACCTGGAAAGTTGTCTGTGGACAAACACTGGCTCCCTTGGCCTGAAAGCGAGATGAGCTGAAACCCCAAAGTTGCCT
The DNA here is from genome assembly GCA_034641385.1 of Darevskia mixta. Classification (NCBI taxonomy): domain Eukaryota; kingdom Metazoa; phylum Chordata; class Lepidosauria; order Squamata; family Lacertidae; genus Darevskia; species Darevskia mixta. The sequence goes on from JAWWNH010000105.1 coordinate 5,888,323, forward strand.
TTGACTGGACCTAACTGTCCAGGGGTCCTTTACCTTTTTTACCTTTTAGATTATAATGATGATAGCACTGATCTGGGTCAGTTGAACATTTCCTCTTGATCTTTAGAAGCCTTGGTTTAGTTCCTACAGTGGCAACCACCAGTTCAAGTGTTTTGATAATCATAATCAAGTTAGCCTTTGCCAACCTGTGTAGTTTTGGACCATTAATATTATTTATTAAATTTGTATACCGCCCTATACCTGCAGGTCTAAGTGCTGTGTTAGCTGGGGCCAATGGGAGTTGTGGTCCAGAAAACCTGGAGGGCACCATGTTGGCAAACACTGCTCCTAAGTACTTGAAAATGATAGAGGTGGTAAACTATAATGGTTGTTGAGGAAGAAACTACTCACCGGTCCTGCTGATGAGGTGCTAGGCTCTAAGTACCAAAGGCTAAATTCATATGGTAGCAGCTGGTGGGGCATTATTGCTCACTTGGCTTCTCAATGCCGTGTGTTGCTACCAGGTACCTAGAGGGAAAGTGAGAGGAGCTGGAGGCAGTGGGGAGTTTGGTATGGTGCGGAATGGTTCAGCTGCTGCATCTGCATCTGCACCACACCAAGCTCCCTGCTGCCTCTGTCCCGCTCTCAGTACCCAGCAGCAGTGAATGCCACTAGGAAGCCAAGTGAGTAACACTGCCCTGCCCTGGCAGCCACTACCGAATATATATTTAATAAGTTTTTACTATATATATAGAAATGGTCATGTGGCCAAATAAAGACATGAATGGATGTACGTAACAGTAAAATTACTTAAGCTTCAATTCTAGAAGGTTAAAATTAGTTGGAATTGTGCTGCTGACTTCAGAAGGAACTGAATAGCATACTTCAGTTGTTTAGAGTTTCTAAGCATCATTTTTACTTACTTTTAGGCCACGACTTTTGCTCTGAAGGACACAAGTGCTTGGAGAATTCATTCTGCAGGAACCTTGAAGATAGGGCTGTCTGTAGCTGCCGGGATGGATTCCGAGCCCTCCGAGAGGACAATGCATACTGTGAAGGTAATTCTTTGTAAATAAATCTGTTTCAGGTATAATAATTAGTGTGGATTACTGCAAAAAGTATGTATTAATTCACAACTTGTCAAAGTGATGGGCTCATTAAATTCAGGGGATTTAATTTAAAGCATATTAATCAGCTGAAGTAATTATCTCTCCAATTAAGGTTCTCCCTTTCCTAAAAAAAAAAAAAAAATCTGATCTGTGTCAAAGTAATATGTTAATACAACTGAATTCTTGATTTGGAAATTAATATATTATTATAGTATGTACTTTTTTACATTCAGATCTCACTCAGATAAGCTAAAATTCAAATATCATGTCATTTTAATATAACTCCTGAGTTGTTACACCTCTTAATTAATCCCCAGGTATATTTATGTTACTGGTACCTTAAAGGTTGTATAAAGTAAGCAACAGGAGATAGATTTAAATTTCTTGTGGTAATCATCATTTTAATAGCAAACATCCCATCTAAAAGATGTAGCATTGTTCCCATTTTGGGGGGAGGGGAAGAGAGATTGTTGTTCTCATTGGCCAACTACAGGCTGATGTGCTGGAAAGCACATTTTTGCTTTTACAGTTTCTTTAAAGTTCCTGGCCAGTTTGTGATCAAGGCCAGATGACACACATTCTTAGCCATTCTGGTTATTGCCTGATGCCTTTTGATGGAATGAGTTCAGCTGTGAGTCAGCAAGTATTGAATATGGAGGATGGGTAGAATCATAGAATCATAGAGTTGGAAGAGACCACAAGGGCCATCCAGTCCAACCCCCTGCCAAGCAGGAAACACCATCAAAGCATTCCTGGCAGGTGGCTGTCAAGCCTCTGCTTAAAGACCTCCAAAGAAGGAGACTCCACCACACTCCTTGGCAGCAAATTCCACTGTCGAACAGCTCTTACTGTCAGGAAGTTCTTTCTAATGTTTAGGTGGAATCTTCTTTCTTGTAGTTTGAATCCATTGCTCCGTGTCTGCTTCTCAGGAGCAGCAGAAAACAACTTTTCTCCCTCCTCCATATGACATCCTTTTATATATTTGAACATGGCTATCATATCACCCCTTAACCTTCTCTTCTCCAGGCTAAACATACCCAGCTCCCTAAGCCGTTCCTCATAAGGCATTGTTTCCAGGCCTTTGACCATTTTGGTTGCCCTCCTCTGGACATGTTCCAGCTTGTCAGTATCCTTCTTGAACTGTGGTGCCCAGAACTGGACACAGTATTCCAGGTGTAGGTGCTTGTACGAACCACCTCTCGTATACTTGGCTACCATATGGAGAAACATTATTGCTATGTTTGGCTACCTGAATACTCTGAAATAGAAAAATGTCAAGGCATTGCAATTATGAGAGATACCCATTATCTTTCTTTCCCTCCACCATTTCCTCCTGGCGGGGCATGCTGAAGTAGAACAGCATGTAACTAAATATTTCCTTCTACATTAATTACAAGTCTGTAAGCAATTACTTTGTCAGGTGAAGCTGGAAAATAATTGCATTTGAAAAGCTTTATTTGCAAGATCTGTATTAAAATGTAGCTAAGCATGAACAAAATAATTGGTTTTACTTTTCAGGACAAATAAAATAATTATTGGCTTTTATCGTTGCAATCCTGGAATAGGTTGGGTTTTTTTATGGCAGTTGTAGAAAACCTCCCCCCCCCCCCTGATGTTGCTGAATACCCTTAATCCATGGTCATTGGCCATGCTTGTTGGCACTGATGGAAGCTGCTGTTCTGCAACATCTGGATGGCCAAAGGGTTCCCCATACCCAGAGGCTGCAGCTGTAGTCACTGAAAAAATGCTTTCTGCACTATAAGGCTGAAGTTCACTCCTGAGTAGAGATACATAGGACTGTACTGTGTGTGGTCTATTTTATGCAGTTATAATTGTTTGTGGCTGTTGAGATTGTTAATAATAATTGAATGAATGTGCTTGATGCCAGCCATGAAGGCAAATGGTAAACCTATTTTTCCACTAATGAAGCCTTTTCTAAAGATGCAGTGTTCGAGAGATGAGAGGTAAATCAAAAATGCCAATGAAAACACTGGCAAGACTTGTATCACCTGTAGAGTTGATAATTTATTTATGGTTTTGAAATGCTTGTTGGCGTTTTTAAAAGGATTGCATCACAGAATCTCCAAAAATCAACACATGAACCTAAGGATATTTGCATAGGAGCATGTCTGAGAGCCAGTGTGGTGTAGTGGTTAAGAGTGGTAGACTCTTAATCTGGTGAACCAGGTTTGCGTCCCCGCTCCTCCACATGCAGCTGCTGGGTGACCTTGGGCTAGTCACACTTCTTTGAAGTCTCTCAGCCCCACTCACCTCACAGAGTGTTTGTTGTGGGGGAGGAAGGGAAAGGAGAATGTTAGCCGCTTTGAGACTCCTTCGGGTAGTGATAAAGCGGGATATCAAATCCAAACTCTTCTTCTTCTTCTTCTTATTTATTTAAGTGGGAATTTCTCCCAGTAAATCTGGATGGTTTGAAGTCCACAAGGCTGTTAGTTGGCAATGATTGAGCTCTTAGAATTAAGTTGGTATAATAAGTTATATTTACTGCCTTAACTTTCATTAGCTCTAGTTTCTGAATAGAATGGACAAATTGGGCAATTTTGGTTTCCCCCAGTTTCTTATATTTTCAGTGTATATTTTCACATTGCTTTCTGTTCAGTATTTTAATGTACATTTCTGCTAATACACACATTATGCAATCTTACATCTTATATGTATTACATATTATACACATTTTTGCAAGCAATTTCTCCTAATATTGTGCATTTTTGTATGTTATTTTCACTAATTAACCATTTTTGTGGAAACTTTCCCTGACCTATGTACTTTTGTACAATTTCTTTGGCTGGGGTATTTCATTTCAAAATTTGGAGAACTGTGAATTTCAGAGAATAGCTATGTTTCTGTTCATTTAAATATAAACTGAGCCAAATTTCTACTGCATCCCTATTTCTGACTACCTTGTTGAGAGCTCCTTGTTATTAAATGCCCACTTCTGTTTTTCTTCTTGTTAGCTGTCATATCTTCTAAGGCAATATCTGTATTCATCTGCCTCCTTGGCTAATTAGGTGCTGCGAATAAATTGGCCCCTTCCATTTTTTAACAGCTACTTGTAATCTGGCACAATCCCTTGCTTTCTCATACTACAGGTCATAAGAAGGTGAATCTAAATCCCATTACGTACTCTGCCATCAACCAATTGTTAATTTGTGCAAAGGGGAAAAAAAAAACATTTTCAGAACTGTTGCTACAGTAGCTTCTTTTAGATATTCACAATGTTATGTCTTAATTAAAAATAAAATAGATAGAAACTCCACTAAAATGTGGCTTTCCTTTCTGAAAAAGTTAAAGACAACCCAAGATATAAATACATTGAGGAGTGGAGTGACTTTCTGTTTCACTTAAAAGAACGGTGTAACACAAATATGGTGTATATATTGGATTAATCCTCGTATTGTGTTAAAGGAAAAAGAAAGAGGTAAATGAAGATTAGAGTAATGATAAATGAAGACTTAATAGACTTAATAATTTAGATGTCAGTGTCAAAGATTTTCTTTTTTTTTTTCTTTTTATAAATTAATATGGATTAGTGAAGAGAGAGACAAGGGAAGTGTACAAGAAGTAGATGTAATATATTGACAACATATTGTTTTGAATGTAACCTGACTAGAGAATGACTATGTTAATCTTATTTTTATTCTTTGTATGTATGTTAATATGCAGTATACGATAAGCATATGAGTATACGAGTATACGAGAGGTTGAATGTATGTATGAGGTGTTTGTGGGTGTGGTTGTGGTAATATTCGTAGTGGATGTGGTGTAATAAGAGATACATGGGAAAAAATGCAATAAAAATTTAAAAAAAAAGAAAAAAAAAGAAACTCCACTAAAATGCATGGGAATTGAGCCATTAATTTCAGTAGGCATCAGGTGTGCCAACTCTAGGGGGGTGTCATCCCTGGAAGGCAATCTCTGTGCTCTTTGAAACCCCATTTGTTCTATGTATGCCTAGAAAAATTGGCCCTTTATAATGGGAGGCAGTGTGATTGTTTTACTGACGTCTTTTTAAATGTTTATGGTGATTCTGAGTACATATTTCTGACAGAATAAACATCATTTTCAGTTGACTGCTGTGCAGAGTTATCCTTTAAAATTTAATGAGGACATTCAATTGGTGGTAAATTTTTCCCATATCTTCCAAAATTAGGTCAAGTTTTATTTACTAGCTGAAATAAATAGATGGCTGGATTTTATTTTATTTTAAAAGCTGGGTGGGGAATTGTACTACTTCACAAAAGGCAGTTCTAAGGAGCTCACACTCAATATTAGTTTGTGATTCCTGATTGATTTAAAGATTCCTGCATCATGATATGGTTGGTGATGCCAGGGGTTCTAATAGATGCCTGCACAGTCTGAAAGCCTGTGCAGAATTCGCTACAGCAGAGTTCAGTTTCCAAAACCCCAGCCCTGTGTTCCTATGTTACACCTAGTTGAGAGGTGAGCAGCCTCCTGGGACATAGACACAGTTCAAAATAACCATGGCTGTCTCGCTGAGCATGTATTTCTTCAAAGCTTGGCATTTTGGAAAGGTCAGCTGCTGAAGATATGAGGAAAGAAGTAGCAAGATATGTATCAGTTTACGTTTATATTGAGGTATCTTCTGTCCCAGAGACTGGGACTGTCCCAGAGAACAATAACCATTAATGCCCCGTGTGTTGCAGCCAGAAAGGATGCTTGATATCATGTGAATGGATGAAATCACTCAGAAAGTAGGTTTTCTTCTGCTGCTTTGTACTTTCCCTGGTCCTGCTACACATCTTCTTTGAATGCGGCCAGTATGTGTCCTTGAACTGTGATAATGTATCTTGCTTGCCGAGATGGAGTATGGAGGGGTGTGTGTGTGTGTGTGTGTGTGTGTAGATGTCAGGGGCAGGTGACAGGAGCAGATCAGTAATAACTCACATGGCGTCACAACTCTTTATTCAAAGAAGCAAACAGTTCAAGAGGTCAGGCCTAGTGAGCACAGCAACTCATCCTGATAGGTCTTGCCCCAATGAGGCAGTTGTGAGGACTGAAGGTCCCTGCCTTCCCACAGTTGCCTATGCCTCCTCTTCCTCCGGGTTCTCCCAAGGCAGTCAGAGATTCTGTTGATGCATCTGTCTCTGCTCCACCATCTTCATACCTCTTCTGGTCCTGGGAGACCATGTGGCCCCTAGAAGATTGCCCATCACGGAATGTGCCACTTAGGCAGAATAAGGTTCCAACCCCTGGCATAAGAACCTGAGACAGGAGACCTTTGTAAGAATAGAACACAACAAATGTCCACAGTGAGTATGTATTAAGGGGGGGGGACAACCACTATTTACACATGAGATTTAATGGATCTTGCCTTAGTGTTAGAAGACCATCTTCGATGCTTTAGTTTTTATCTTCTAATTGAAATTATACAGTAGTCTCAACATGTAAATATGTGCTTAATTTTCATTTCTGTTTCCTCCAGATTAATCAACTGATGCTTTGCTTGATTAATCTGCCAATTAAAGTTTTTAAAGTCTACCAATCTAATGTGTGTGCATAGATACCTATATGTAAATGACACTAAAACAGCAATAAATATAAAAATAGTTGTATTAAATGTCATTGTTATTACTGTTAGTAGTAGCTGGAGGCATTTAGATATGTCTTCCTCCCTTATATTCATAATTATAAAACAATTTTTTAAAGCTTTTGCGAAAGGTAATGCTGGCTGCATCTATGAATCAATGCATCACAACTGGTGATTTGGGTTGTTGCAACCTGATCCTATGAGTAATGTACTGTAAAAGGCAGAGGCAAATGCTCCAGTGTGCAAGCTGCTTTCTAGTCTGTGTAAACAAAAGGAAACCCCAGCAGTGCTTGCTCAACTGGCCTCGTTTCTCTGTCCACAGATGCTGATGAATGTGCTGAGGGAAGGCATTACTGTCGGGAAAATACCATGTGTGTAAACACACCAGGATCATTCATGTGCATCTGCAAAACAGGTTACATCAGGATTGATGATTACTCATGTACAGGTAAGAGACAGCAGTTAGTCAGTGAAAAGTCTCCATATTTCCAATGTTTTGAAAACGCTGCTTTGCTTGTGGATAACAGCACTTTTAATTCCTGAATGGGAAGCGGTGGAATAGAGCGGTGTCATGGCCGCCACATCACAAATCCTGCTGTTTGGCCGGGCCACATCAGAAGGTGGGAACTCTTTCGTCTTCTTTTTTTGCTGCAACACCCCCAGGCTGGCACTGGTGAAAAGCCCAAACAGCTTTAGATCCAACAGATTCAAAGTCACCAGTGCCTGCCTTGCCCCAAGACACCCTGTTTTGAGGAGAAAAACCGGTAGCCAGGGGTGTTCCTAGGGGTTGCCTAGGTTGGCCCCTGTCCAGGGGAGTGCAAAAATTGTGCCTCTTAACTCTGGCTCCGAGTGGCTATGAGCCCATCTGCCTGTTTGTGTGCTTCTCAAGCTCATTCCTCCACCGCTCTGGGTGGCTGGGCAGTACATGTAGGTTCCTCTGACAAGGGAGCAAGGGACAGAGGATGCCAATGCAGCTCCTTGTGAAGGGTGCAAGGGAGCCTAGGTAGGCTGGTGGTAGCTTCCTTCCTTGGTGGGTGCAGTAGAGTCCTCTACAGAGTGCAGCTTAGTGGAGGGTCAGTTCCAGTTTATCCTCCAGGGGTAGGCAACCTTCGGCTCCCAGATGTTTTGGGACTACAACTCCCATCATCCCTGACCACTGGTCCTGTTAGCTAGGGATCATGGGAGTTGTAGTCCCAAAACATCTGGGAGCCAAAGGTTGCCTACCCCTGTAATAACCCCATCTAGTGGGGGTTAGGGCTGCACTGTAAAGGAAGCAAGAAAGTTAGTACATTAAAAAAGTTTCCTAAGCGACAGCTGCCGTGAATCTAGCCCCAAATCAACTTGGTGGCAGGGCGAATGTTTAATTACCCGGTAGGTTTTTAATTGGTATGGGGGAAACAGAAGGAAACACTGCATCTCATTCCTCTTCCTCTGACCACACTGGAAGTCGGAGGGGTCAATTCTGCTGTGCGCTGCCTCCCCAGCACATTCTCTGTGGAAACATGCTGGCAATGCAGATTCCTGAAACCAGCATGATTGAGTCCTCCACTCACCAACTGGTGAGCAGATGATTCAATCCTGCTTCGGGTCTGCTTTCCCAGTGAGAGAATACACGGAAACTGTCTTCTTCTCCTTTTTCTCACTGATGGCCCTCTCTCTGACAGCCCCATGTTTCTCCAGGCAACATGATGTGGGGTGATCCAGGGCTGTTTCCACCTAACCCCGGTGAAGCCTGGATCCCGCCCTCCCTGATTTAGTATGGGATGTAACAAATCCATTGCACAGCCCTAGTAATATGCGCATACTATATAGCCTTATCTGGATTATACCAGATTGTATATCTTGCATGTGTGATGATGTCATCATTTCATACCACCATTCTGAGCCCTTTATAGGTCTGCCCTGAGGGGCACAGTGGTGTTCCATATAGACTACAGTTGTACAGATCCTGAGATCAATTAGTAAATTATTTGCATACTTGCTTTTAGTTGCATAGATGTATGTTTCTGTGATATCACAATCATATGTTGCTTGATCTGTGGAAAGCTAATAATATATATAACTCATTTACTGGTCTCACAAACCATCAATAAATTGAACCCAATACTTGTTTCCTTTAAACTGCCTAGAAGCAATTATAAGCTGAATTGAATAAGTGACTTGAAATGAAAATAATACATTTGACATGTTAGTTGGAACTCATTAGAAGTTCCTTAACTCAAACTGAAATATAAATTTCGTTACGAACTGAAAGTTATTTTCATATAAACTATAAATCTTGGTAACACAACAATAAAACTGTTATGGCTGCGAAGAGATTAAATTATAAGAGAAGTTTTTAAGCAGCTATTATGCTGCAATTTGCTTAATGACGACTGAGAGCATTTACAAATACAACCACGATCCGTGTTTACAATGATTACTGAAAAGGAAGAACAGTTCCATTTGAGAGTACTGAATGCCTTTGACCTTATGTTTTGTAGAATGCATCAAAGTGGCATTTGCAAAAATGTTATATAAATATACTTCGTCCTCATCAACAGTGAATGATGTCAAACCAGATGCACAGTTCTTCATAGCTGAGAACAGGAACAGTGGCAGAGGTGGCCTTGTAGCTTAGTCCCAAGCTTGTTGCTATGCTACAAGGTTTCCAGAAAAGCTGCAAAAGTCAGCATGCTTTACTTGTGAAATCCTGAACATACAATCTTTGTTAAATCTAGTATCATTATTAATGGGAAGCAGAGAAGGTGGTTTTTCATACTTCCATTTTTTAAAATGAAACCCAAACCTTTTATTTTTTTTTAAAACCAATGTTTCCTAATTTAATTTTTTCTTCCCAAGCCCAAATGCAGCTGGGAGCAGCTGTTTATAGCATCCAATTATAACAGGACCTGTTTCTTTCTTTGTCTTGTTAACACACCTGCTCTCTTTGCCCCCATACCTATTAATCAAGCTATTCTGGAACCCAGATGCCATCTTGTTCACTGCCACAACCAGCTTTAATGCAAGTTTAGGTCTCTAAGGGCTTCTGTCTGGTACTTGCCAAATGAAGGAACACCCTATAAATCTGCACACAATAGGGAAGGTGAGAGCTGTAGAAACCAGCTGTCCCCCAGTGAGGTAAATAATAATAATAATAATAATAATAATAATAATAATAATAATGTGGGAGAGTAGAGCTTTGAGCAAAGCAGGCAATTTTTTAAAAAGCAGATTTTCCATTTAGGCACTTGCATAAATTGTGGAGAACAGGAATGAAAAGGGCAAGAATAATACGTTTTGGCCAGTGCAATGATACACTTTTAAGATAACAGGACTGAGATTAGTAACTGTTGAATGGATTCTTTAAAAATGATATTGTTGACCTGCAAGGGAGTAATAATTCTCACAATTCACGTGTGTGTGTGTGTGTGTGTGTGTGTGTGGAGAAAGAGCCTTTAGCACAAATTGCTGTACTTATGGTTGGTGTCAGCCATGTTTTCGAATGAGTACTTTTACTCAGCAGCCACCCACATTCTTAGAATCAGTTTGTTTTGCACGGGAGCCCCTTGGTTGTGGGTCTGCATACACAGATCACAAAAGTATGATAAGTTCTTCAGTTCTTTGGTTAAGACATTGATACACAGCCTGCTTTCATTTGTTAGAAGTGGGATTTTTTATTTATTTATTTTGTCCTTTAGAATAAAATTGCAAAGTGGCTCTTCAAACCCGTATTGTGTGTGTTTGCGCATACAGTTAATGTTAAACAATGCAGCGTTTAAACAATATGGCCTCATTATCTCTGACATCTCTTAATGTCTATTTTAAATGCCAACAAAGATCACTAGTTGCCTGGTAATTTATTCCGAGTTTCTGGCAAATGTGCTTATCTGACACTTCAAATGCTACTTCACATTCTGCTGCTATAAACCCCTTTACTAATTTCATTATGGTTTCATGTTCATTTAAAAATGGGGTGTGTGTGTCATCTCAAGCATTATAATCCAATGATCATGATGGCGACACATTCCTGTTAATCATCACCAGCCCATTTGGGTGTCCCTACTGTTTACATGTGAGGCAGGAGAGTGGCAAGACTGGGACTACATAACCACACTAGTGGAGCTGCTGAAGTTTGTACTTCCTAGCTTTCACAACAGATGGGCTTCTGGACATGTATGCAAGAAAAATAAGTCACTGTGATCTACTTAAGCTGTAGGATGCTCCAAAGATTCCCTCAGATACCAGTATCCTTTTGTGTAGAAATGTATCATAACACATAAAACATAAAATCTGACACTATCATCAGAAAATAGGAAGGTATAATGGAGGTCCATCTGGACTGAGATGAGGGATAGCACAAAGTTGGAATAGATATTGCTCTGGGGCTGCTGTCTAGGGCTGTGAAGGCAGGAGAAACCCAGTGGAGCTGTAGGCAGATAAAGTCATTTCTGGCCCCTGGAAGGAAAATGGGTTGCGGGAGTCACGACCCCTCACGTGTCCAGGGGATGTCTGCCCATCTCCTGTTTCCATTGGGGGAGTTCCGGCCGTGCCGCTCCCCTGCGCGACCAATCAGGTCGCTCAGGAAGGGCGGGCCCTGCTGCATTTAAGCAGTCGCGCGGCCGGAGCTCTCCCTCTTGCCCTGCATCGCCCAGCTGACTCATTTTGGTTGGACCTCTCGTCGGATCAAGCCCCTTTTTCTGAGCTGAAATCACTGCCGAACGTCGTTTTTAAATGCCTTTTTTCCTTTGCAAAATAAAAAATAAAAAAAATCCTTCCAGTAGCACCTTAGAGACCAACTAAGTTTGTTCTTGGTATGAGCTTTCGTGTGCAGATACTTTTTCCTTTGATGAGGCTTCGCTTCTTGCAGTGCTCCAGGGAGCTCAAGGTGGAGTACAGGGTTTGCATACCCATCCTTTTATCCTTACATCCCTATACGCAAGCCTGAGAAAATCAGTGACTGCATACCCCTCAACCATCCTACTTTGAGTGGGAAATCCTGGAATGTCCTGGGGTGTTTTTGGTCCAGGGCTCTGGCACAAGTCAGCTGGTTTGCACCAGAGCCCTGGAGCAAAAGACACTTGTTTTTGGTCTTACGCTCTGGCACAAATCAGCTGGTTGCATGAGAGCTCAGGACCAAAAAATTATGAGTGTCTCAATTGATCAGAGGGATGTTGGAAGGTATGTGACTGGCCAAATGTCATCCAGTGAACTTCATGGCTGAGGGGGGAATTTGAACCCTGGCCTCTCAAGTCCTAGTTAAAAACTGTAACACCCACAACACACTGACTCTCTGAGGATAAATTTGTTTTGAATATTTTTTGTGCATGTGTGGATTCAGTATAAAGTACTTTGAACATACGCACATTCCAGGTTTTGTTAGATTCCAACTCACATCAGCCTTAGCCAGCATGGAATCAGCCTTAGCCAGCCTTAGCCAGTCAGGAATGATGGGAGTTGTAGTCCAACAATATCTGAAGGCCAGAGATTCTCCATTCCTGGTATAAATATATAGAATTTTGTCTGAATTCAATAGCGCTAAGCTAAGAAAGCATGATGAGACAATAAACAATCTTTGATTTCAACGGAGAGATCATATTTAAACTGGATTTTTTCTTATACATAAACATTTGTTTAGCTAATTTTTTTGTGTCTTTACCATTCATTCACATGTAAAATTTTTGTATTGTTTGTGTTCATAACCCCAATGACATGTCAGATGAAAATAGATGATAGCTAATTAGCTTGCAAATTGATGTTAAAATGATAGGAATTTGTTTAAAAAGCAGTGAATTGACATGGCTTTCATCAGTATTGGTCTTTAATTAATGGGATTTCAGGAAATCAGTATCCGCATAATGATATTACAAGCACGTTGAGGTTAGGATTGCACTGACAAGATAAGAAGCAGAGTCTCATAAAGTGATCACCAGGGGAAAATATATTGTCAGTAACAGTAATTACAGCAGGTAATTGTGTCATTTGCTGTGTTTCAGTCCACTGAGCAATGAACCTACCAGCTGCAACATGCTTTCCCCCCTTTGATCTTCAGGGTTTTAGAAAATCTCACACAGCTTAGTAATGAAGATAAATGCTAAGAACATCTGACATTGTATAGATAGGTAGATCTCAAATTAATTGGATTGATTCCTTGAAAAAAGGACTTTCCTCTTATTTATGTATTTTTATTCATGCTATTCATCGCTTAATAAATGTGTATGTTTATTAATAAAATATTGTTTATTGTTTTGGCCAGTGATTTTGTTGAAATGTCATATTAAATAAAAGATAATACCTGGACTGAGCAGAATTAATTTCAGGAAAATTAATTTGGGATCTGATTTAGCCAAAGTTACATACATATTTAATTACTTATATCTACCTACATATTAAAAACATTGTGATAGTGTAGGATTTAAGGGCCTACTGGCTTTCTGGAAGATTGATTGCTGATATCCATGGCTCATCAGGTCTTCAAAGTATCAAACAGGACTTGCTACAGGTTGCTAGTGAGGCCTAAAGGTAAAGGGACCCCTGACCATTAGATCCAGTCGTGACCGACTCTGGGGTTGCACGCTCATCTCGCATTATTGGCCGAGGGAGCCGGCATACAGCTTCCAGGTCATGTGGCCAGCATGACAAAGCGGCTTCTGGTGAGCCAGAGCAGCACACGGAAACGCCGTTTACCTTCCCGCTGCAGCGGTACCTATTTATCTACTTGTACTTTGATGTGCTTTCGAACTGCTAGGTTGGCAGGAGCAGGGACCGAGCAACGGGAGCTCACCCCATCGCGGGGATTCGAACCGCCAACCTTCTGATCGGCAAGCCCTAGGCTCTGTGGTTTAACCCACAGCGCCACCCACGTCCCCTAGTGAGGCCTACACAATAATTAATGGAAACTTGCAGAATATTCTGGGAATGGCAACTAAAGCTTATCAACAGGAAGAAACTGATAAAATTTAACTGTGCTTTGTGCATTTTCATTTTGGAATCCCTATTTATTAAAGCTAGAATAAGAAATAACTAAAAATATGACAGTAAATGCAAAGGAATGCAATATGGAAAAGCATTAAATTTCCATGTTAACTGGGGCAATGATAGAGGAACAATTTCAGTAAAATCCATGTGTGTTCTCAGTTGTTGGGCCAGACATAATACTGTTGATTTGGGACTCTTCATTATCATAGCTATTGACAAAACAACACATGAACTGACAGTTCACCCTAAGTATTTTAGGGGGTCAAAATAAGATGAGCTTTATCAAAATGTCAAATTTCACTATTTTGACAGTTGACTGACTTTTTGACTGAAATCCAATGCTAGAGGAATTTACAAATACGTGCGTACTTGATTTGTTGCAGCAGTGGCGTACTTGATTTGTTGCAGCAGTGAAGCAGCAACACTCCCCACCCCCACCCCCATTTCATCCTCACAACAAAGCTCTGAAGTGGTTTAGGCCAAGAAATTATGACTGGTCCAAGGTCAGCCATTGAATTTTGTGACGGAGTGAGGATTTCAACACTCATTTCCCAGTGTCCAGTGTCCTCATACACCTCGACTGTCTCAATAAAACCAGGACGTCCCATTTTTTCATGTGAGAGCATAGCGGCCACTTTAGGCGCCGTGAACCTACGTCACAATTTCACAATGATGTTGTGGCTCCCCAAAAAGTGTATTTTGGGGCACAGTGCTCTAGTTTCTGACCCTTAGTACACACATCAGACCATTAAAAGTTCAAGGGCCTGTGACTTCTAGGCAGCTCTGTTATGGACATTCTTCAGATGATTATGACACATCGCTACATCACTTGTGTGGAATACTTCAAAGCTATACTGAACCTTTTTTTTATAGCTGTTACATATGAAGCAGGGGTTCTTTTTGTTACTTTTCTGAGTGAAACCGAGAGATTAAGATGACTGAGAAGCTCTTAGTTCCAGAAGGAATTATAGAAAGATTTCCTGATATTTTATTCATAAAAGTTTTCTCAGAAAATGAATACAAAAATAGGTGCTGCTGCATATATTTCATAAACAAGACAAAGCCTTTTCATCCTTAAGGATCAGGTTTTCTTAACTTTACTTTAGACGCTTCTATTCCTTGGTTACTTTAGTACCTATAGTAGGTCAGGCTTGGGGGTCAACCCAGTTGATGACTCATCAGGAGCTATTTCCCCAATAAGCCAACAGTAGCAAAGAACTTGTTTGCTTACATCATCCCTATCCCCATCCTCTCTGCCTTTTTGTCCTCTCTTCTGTATTCATACACCGTGAATTCAGGACTGGATGCTATTGTTTTTGGATGGTACAATGCTGAATAAGCTTCTTTGAACTATAATATACAAAATAACTAAACAATCTGAGAGAAATGTAGCACCAGGAGGAGTCTATTAATAGCCATAATTTAGGTCCTTCTCTAAATATCCCTGCCACTCTTTAGGCTTTATTTATTTATTTATTTATTTATTTATTATTACTACTACTACTACTACTACTACTACTACTACTACTACTACTATTACTAATCTGGGTTGCCCAGAGAGCCACGTTCTAGACATTTATTTTTATTTTTTTAAAAACTTCCAGGATTTTAATTGATTTTATATCTACTGCTTTTTGTATTTTTACTGTTGCTACGATAGCTGCTTTAGTTTCTGATGTTTCTGATATGTTTTATATTTGTTTTGTGGTTCTCTTTTGGAAATCTAGATTAATAAAATTATGTTTTTTTAATAAAAAAATTAATAGCCATAATTTCCACACAACAGCAAGGAGACAAATAATACGATGATTTTAGACAAATGAGAAAACATTAATTACTGGTACATTAATTTCCAGGTCAATAGGGTGGGAAATATATGACAAATGGCTTTCTTCATAATATAAATATGTTAAACAACATAATGATCTGTCCCCACTCTCTGTAGTTAGGACCAAGGGAGGAGGCTGTGGATTATGCCCAGTATGTTAAAGTGGCAAGGGAGGAACAAATTATATACAGAGATATAAACATACAGGGATGCACATTTATGCATATTTTCAATACCTGAAAATGAGATTATTTGTTTTTGTCACTAAAAGTTATGACAAAGAGGAGATAGGAAATCTGATTCTGAGGTTTAACAATTGGCTGAGTTCTCCCCATGAATCTGAGCACCTATTAAAACTATTAATCAAACTCCCCCTTTGCTTCAACACCATTGTAAGGACCAGAGGTTATTTGGGAGCAGTGTTTACTCAAAAAGGTCATTATGTTACAAGTTTCAGAGAGGTTTGGCAGGTAACAATATTTTTCACCCATATTATTAAACATTGCTTTTATAATTAAGCCAAATAAATAGGACAAAACAGCTAAAGTTGTAGTTAAAGAAATGAGTTAAACAGTTTTATGATTTTGTTAACTACACCTTAGCAATTTTTTAAAAATAAAAAGAGCCATTATATGGATATAATTTCTTTTCTTAAAATATATTTAATATGGAGAGGTAGAGTGTCTTCTGTTTCTGAGAAATTTAAACGCAGTGGCTCAGATCCTGCATTGCTCCTCTATTTAAATATGTGAGGGGAGAATTTTCACCAACTCTCCCCTCCATCCATTTCCTACACCATTCCCAAGAGTCTCTCAACCCCCAGGAGCAGATTTTCAGGGGGACAGGAAAAGGAAATCGAAAACCTTCACCTTTGAATGTGAAGCATTTTCTGTTCCAAGCAGGAAAGTTAGGATCCCAGACAACATTCTAAATGTTTCAAGATTACAGCTTGAATTACATTGTAAATGAAAAAATCTTTTTTTGTTGCCCTTGATGGGGTAAAGATCTTACCTGTTGATCTTTTGTATAAAAGTGGGAACTATAACTCTGGGAAACAGCATAAAAACAACATGATCACCACATTTTAACATTCCCAAAAGTTCAGCTGTGATGAATGCAATTTAGTTTGGTTTCTAACCCACACTGAAATTTATCTGAGATAGTGTCAGTAAACCTGATTTAGAAATAATTTGTGGAAATAGCTTGCTTGCTCTTAATGAACATATATGCAAATCCAGGCCTGCAAATTATTGCAAATGTCTTGCAGTTTTATTTCTTTGAAGTGTTGTTATAAAAGTGTAATTCAATGACCACCAAAGCCAATATTGCTTTGCCAAAGTCAATGTAATGGACACTGAATCAATTTGTAAAAAAACTTTAATTCCTAAAATGTCGATTCTCCAAAGCAATGCAAACCTAAAATGAAAAACACACTTAATGCTGCTGACGTTTTTGATTTATGCTCTTTTTAAAACATCTATGAAGGTAACAGAAAGTACATGGCAAAATATATGCAAAATCAAATTAATTCTGGCTTTATTCTTACTTCTCGCTTGAATAGCCAGTGGTTGGTTTTAGGTGTGATTCCCCCCCCCCCCGATTCGTCACCTAAGCCATGCACAGCATTCTGTCTGCTCCCTTGGAAGAAAAATGGAATGTAAAAATAATCAATGAAGAAGAGCAAATATATCATTTTGTGTATTTAGGCCTTGGTTACAGATGAGTATGAGTTCCTTAAAGCAGTTCTTCTCAAGCAAAATATTGATCTGCACATATGTTTATGGAAAACTGAAAAGGAATGATACCACTCCTTGACCTTCAAAGGAGTACTTGCCAAAGGTTGCCACTATTGCACTCTGCAGCTTGTTCCTCTATTAACGATGTAATTTATACAGTTATTGGACTGACAATAATTCTGAGACTAAGGAATTATCGGTAGATAAGTGTGAAAATTGAATATTCTCACGCTTCCGCCTTCCTTTTTGAATAAAATTAGATTCATTTTATAAAGATGCCAGAATGTTGCATTACTTTAGGTTCAATGTCTTTATTGCAATAATACCTCCCCATTTGTGGAATGTTCTCCCCAGGGAGAGCTGGAAGGCCTGGCGCCTTCATTATACACCTTTAGGCACCAGGCAGAAATGTTCCTCTTTAGCCAGGCCTTTGACTGATTGACATCCAATGCCCTGTGTTGGGGAGAGTGGGGGGTTATTGGGTTGTTTTTGTTTTTATTATGTATTTTATGTTTTTATATTATGATTTTATGTTGTAACCGCCCTAAGACTTGCAGGTATAGGGGTGTATACAAATTTAATAAATAAAAATAAAACATTTCATGTGGGTGTTAATATAACACTTTAGGGAAGTTTTTAACCCTGTGATATTTTAATGTATTTTAATATCTGTTGGAGGCCGCCCAGAGTGGCTGGGGAGACCCGGCCAGATGGGCGGGGTACAAATAAAAAATTATTATTATTATTATTATTATTATTATTATTATTATTATTATTAACTATGGAATGTAGCCCCACAAGCTGTAGTGCACTTATTTGTTTTTGAAAATTTAATTGTTTTAAACTGTTTTTAATATTAACGCTGTGTTTTAATTGTTGTAACCTTTCCTGGGACCTTAGAGTAAGGGCAGGCAATAAATTGTAATAATAACAATTGCAGCAGCAACAACAGCAGCTGTTAACTTGGATGGCTTTAAAATAAAAGAAGATTAGGCCAATTTACAGTGTATAGGACTATGAATGCCTTCTGGCCCTGCTGACTATGCTGTATCTCCACTGTTGGAGGCAGTATGCCTCTGAAGAGCAATTACTGGAAATCACAAGTGGTGAAAGTGCTGTTGCACTCAGGTCTACCGGTAGCTTGCAAGGCTCCCATTGGCATCTGGTTATCCACTGTGAGAACAGGATGTTGGACTATAATGGACATTTGCTTTGATCCAGTAGGGTGGTTCTTAAGTTCACAGTCACAGGCAAGGCTTATAGACGCTGAGCAACAGGGAGTTACTGCAGCTTGTAAAGGTAACCTTTCCACCTGTCAAAAATAGTGGCTGGTTATCTGACCCCAAGGTGAACTCCCATTTCCACAACTGATTGCCCCTGGGTTCATAGAATCATAGAATCATAGAGTTGGAAGAGACCACAAGGGCCATCCAGTCCAACCCCCTGCCAAGCAGGAAACACCATCAAAGCATTCCTCAGTGCTTTGAATTCACCAAAATATGCTTTTGAAATAGAGATACAGTCTTGTGTTCCTTAGAGAGGCAATGGCAAAGAGCCTCTTTACTGAGATTTCCTGATTAGTTCTGAAAAAAAAGAGAGAAAATAAATGTGCTTTTGAGGCAACTGAATATAGGGAGGGTTGAAACAGGAAAAGGGTTTACCTAAGCCAGTGGTGAGTAACCTCTGTCTCACAGGACAAATTTGGCCTGCCTGGCCTCCCCATTTGGTCTGCCATTTGTTGGCGAAATATGTTCAGAGGGTGCAAGATTGGATATCTGTATGCTAAGCTCTTGGTCCAGTAAATTTAAGGATCAGATCTTACCAATATGTTTTGAAATAATGTCCTTGGTCATCTGAACAGCTTTCTCAGAAGCGATGTGGAAAGCACATTAGGTGCATCATTCAAAGTGCATGCCGTAAAGCAAATGCAGAGTGCAGTTTGTATTAGACATTTAATGGAAACACAACCACTTCATTAACTCTGCAGCCTTATTATGTGCTCTAGATCATTATGTGATCCAAATAGGCTGTCAACAAGCATTACGTTTTAAGCAGCTTTAATTTAAATGTGATCTTTGCTTTGAATTTAGACAATGCCTTCAGGAATCCATATGATCACTCAATGATAAAACTAATGATTTCTTCATGTAAGCATCGAAATATCCCTATATGTGGCAGAAATTTAAATCAGCCCTTTGCTCGTTGTCCCCATCCATCCCTGAATTAGCAATACCTTAAGTGTGACTCTGTTAGGAACATGATATATTGCACTAATATACTAGTAAAAGCACCATGCACCCAATAATTTTGGTCTGGAAAACAATGTTGGCTATTTTTGTGGCAATAAAGCTATTGCATCTGACTGTCTACTCAACCTGAAATCTTTAAGAAAGCATCTTCCTCCAGAGAATTCCATTACAGCAGTATAGTAAAAAATGGATGGGCTCCCTTCCCAGAGCACTGCAGCATTTTAAAAAAAGAGTGTCTTCTCTCTTTCCCCTCTCTGTTGCATTATTTAGCTGTTAGAGTGGTTGCTTCGATGGTGGTGTATATTTTGAGGAAAATTCCATTTTAAAAACTGTGAATGCCTAACCCTTTTTATGCCAAGTCCGAGAATCACAGAAAAATGTATTATTTCTTAGGAGGAAATAAACCATACTTGATCTTCTTGAAAGCTGTAGTTCATAGGAAATAATTTAGGCACAAGTTCTATTTCTATGCATATAACTAAAGGTCAAGCTAGATGTGTGCATTAGTTCCCAACCTCTGTGTTTAGCCCAAATCAATAACAAGGAAGTACTGTTTTGTCCAGTTATGTTGGAAGAATTTCAGTTAGTTCAAGACTGTGGACAAGGTACATAGATAGGTGCAGGCAGACACTTGCCTTTCCGACCCATAGCCCTAATAATTGTCCAGGCGCATAGTACTGAAAGCTGGCCAAGTTATTTAGGCATCCAAGGCAGGGAATCACTTTGCCTAATGGTAGGGACAGCTCTGTCTGCTTATCTAAAAAAGCTTCACCTGTTTAATTAATGCACATTTGGCAGTTAGATGCATGGCAGCAAGGAGAATGTAAAAGCTGGAAGTGAGTACGGTAGTTTTGATTGCTTCAGGACACAGTCCTATGCATGCTTACCAAGAAGAACATGGATAGGCTTTGGCTACTCCAGCATAACCCTGTGAATGCTGGCTTAGAAGGAAGCCCCCTGCAGTATTCAATGGCTGTTACTCCCAAGCAAGTGTGCATAAGATTTCAGCCTTCCTCCTGGATAAATAAGTTTAGAATTGCAGCCCACTAGGAAGGGGAGGAGAGTCATTGGTGTTTAATCCACCATATCTCATTTTCATTCACACCCCCCTCTTCTGAGGTTTGTAGCGGATATGGAGGACAATATTTCAATGCAGAGCGACAGGAATGAAAATGCCTTTAACAAAATTAATAGCCTTTCCCTTTTACCTTGGACACCCCAGTGAACCATCTGCACTCCTTGCCTCATTCCCAATTTTACTTCTTTACTTACAATGTTTTTTTTTCAGGCAGGAAATTCCATAATTGAAGTGCATTCATAAAAAAGGCCCTGTGTCTGGTACTCACCAAACAAGTCTGATGTAAAGGGAGACTAGATAACAGAGCCTGGGATGACAACCTTATAGGTTAGGGAAGTTCATATGGGCAAAGGTGCCCCTTTGAATTACCTCTAAATTTGGGTAAAGGGGGTTCTTTTAAGATTATGGTCATTGTGGGCAGAAGCTTATAGATTTGGCTTTTCCTGAGTTGCCATGGTCCAGTAATGCTATAGGATTACAGCTCCCCAGGCACCTGGGGGTGGAAGAGAACAGCTGAGAACTGAATCAGCTGAGCTTAAAATATGATTGAATTTTAAAGCTGCCATTTCTAGCTCAAGGCCTTTGCCTTGTAATAAATATATTAAAGACCACCTGCAATTCTGTGCTCCTCCATGTCTTTGCACATCTAAACAAGTCAGTATGGCAAGGGAAGAAAAGGTAACAGAATTTCACCAGACCAACTAGTCCACCGAATGGGATATATTACATGAAAAGAGAACCCAGCTAGATTTCAGTAACCTTAAAATGATGATGCACATTGTGACATCACATTGTGATGATGCACATTGTGATGATGCACATTGTGCTTAAAATGATCCTTGCACATTGTAGACAATTTGGGGGGGGGCACATTTTCAGGTCCATAGTTCACAAAAAGTGGTTGCCAGAGGCTTTATTGGACTTCGATTTTGCCCTGCAGTGTATATCCTAGTACACACTCCACACCCTGTGGCAGCACGCTGCAGGAAAAGACCAATAGCAGTAGGCAAGCTGTCTTTTAATGAAGTTTGTCTGGTATAACTGATCTTTTCTTTCAAGTACCTCTGATAAGCTTCAGAGGAACTCCAGGGTTCCCTGAAACACAGTTTGAAAACTACCAATCCAAAGCATCAAAAGAGGCTGATGTGATGTATCTCAGGTATCTGAAATTATATTTCTAAAAAGAAAAGGTGTCTAGCTAGCACCTAGGCAGTAAGTTCAAATGGGTGTGCAGTCCTAAACTGGTTAGCCTTGCTTAAAGCACTAGCTCCACAAAATTACTGCTTTATTCCCATAAGCTTAAAAAATGAGTGACTATAGTTCAAGGGGCCTGGGGAAGGTTTCAGAAAAACTAGTGTTAAATTCAGGAGCTTTGTACTTCAATCTCTGTTGTTAAATGGGACAGGAATAAGGAAGCACAGTAGCAATAAGCAGAGTGAACATAGAACTCTGGACATTTTGATGGACAAGATTTTGAGAAATGTTTGTTGAGCAATTGTTCTGTGACGCTTAGAGGGTCAAATTCGGACCTGGGGAGGCTGAGGTGCAAATCCCAGCTCAGCCACAAAGTTTCTTGGATAATGTTGGGCCTCCCACTCTTTCTGGGCCTAATCAACCTCACAGGGTTGTTGTGAGAGTAAAATGGGTGACATGTATTGAACTCTTCGAAGAAAAGGCATGGTAAAACTCTTAATAAAAATAAAATAAAATGCTGGTTTAATTCTATGCATCACTTGCTGTATGAAACTTTAAATTATATCGATCTTCTCACAAAAGAGCAAAGCATTTATTTCTGCCATTTTAGAATTGTATGTGAGAGGGGAAGCACAATTATTAAGATTAAGATCTGTTATTTTTATTACATTGATTTGTGGAGCCAATGATGGCAAAACTCCCACTGACTTACCTGTAATGGTTTTGGACTGTGTACTCTGTTTTGAATGATCATGAGAGAGTTATACCACATTATTGTTATTGTTATTATACATTGCTTTCCCCCCTGATTGGACTTAAGGCAGCTTACAGATAAAAATAAGGACTGCTAAAAACAATTAGGAAAAAAACAACATTTAAAACAATTAAACGTTGATAGAAATAAAACTATATACATTCATAAAATCTATTAAAACCATACCAGTAATTAAAATAAAAACAGCACAGCGCCACCCCTTTCATTAAAAGCAGTCAGTTCCCAAAAACGTGTTGGGGTTCCCACTGTTGCAACACCCAAACTTTGAAACAAAATATCAATTTTATTTCTTACAAAGCTTTTTGAGTAAATAAGCATGAACCACTCCTACAACTTTCAACTTCTTAGCATCAGAAATATAGTCGTCGTTGCTGTTCTAAATAGCATTGTTTCACCTTCTAGAACACGATGAATGTATCACAAACCAACACAGCTGTGATGAAAATGCACTCTGCTTCAATACTGTGGGAGGACATAACTGTGTTTGCAAGCCAGGTTTTACTGGAAATGGCACTGTATGCAAAGGTAAGGTATCAGAACAAAAACCAAATTGTTTATTGTCTTGCTGGATTTTACCTTTTCATTGATAAATGCTAAAGCTGCCTTTGTACCTGGAAGATGAATAATTCAAGCAGAACCAATAGAAACCCAGTCAATTTATTTTAGCATATACTCTTCTTATAAATAATGTGCTGCTTCACACCAGACAAAGCAGTGATTTCATGTTTACCACCAAATACAGTGGAGAATTGTGAGCAATTACAACTCCCTGGAATATGCATTGATGTAAAACATTCAGTGATAAATGCACTGCCAGTATGTTTTGTCAATATCTGCTTTGTGTTTCATTTAAGTGTTTGTATTTCATACAATCATAGAATTTGTAGAGTTGGAAGGGACCATAAGGATCATCTAGCCCAGGCTTCCTCAAACTCAGCCCTCCAGATGTTTTTGGCCTACAACTCCCATGATCCCTAGCTAGCAGGACCAGTAATCAGAGATGATGGGAATTGTAGTCCAACGTGGGGCTTGAACCCACAACCCTGAGATTAAGAGACTTGTGTTCTACCATCTGAGCTATCCCAGCTGTAATTCGTTGGTTTTCTTTTGCCCAGAATGTTGGAGAGGTTGTGATGGACAGGCTCTGGGTCAGCCTCCTGTTGATCCAGCAACCAGTGAGAGCTGGTGAGACTAACAGCCAATCAGGAGCCAGGGGGCAGGGAGTTAAAGTTGGAAGCTTACAGTTTAATGGCCAGATAGGGAATTGACTCTCAGTGAGGCCTATTTGTTAAGATAGGTGGGTGCTAGCTGCCATTGTGGGCAGTTGGGAGTTTGGGCTATTTGAGTGGGGTTAGCTAGTCAAGGAGGGACCCAGGTGGTGCTGTGGGTTAAACCACAGAGCCTAGGGCTTGCTGATCAGAAGGTCGGCAGTTCGAATCCCTGCGACGGGGTGAGCTCCTGTTGCTCGGTCCCAGCTCCTGCCCACCTAGCAGTTTGAAAGCACGTCAAAGTGCAAGTAGATAAATAGGAACCGCTCCAGCGGGAAGGTAAAACGGCGTTTCCGTGCGCTGCTCTGGTTCGCCAGAAGTGGCTTTGTCATGCTGGCCACATGACCTGGAAGCTGTACGCCGGCTCCCTTGGCCAGTAACGCGAGATGAGCGCCGCAACCCCAGAGTCGGACACGACTGGACCAAATGGTCAGGGGTCCCTTTACCTTTACCTTTAGCTAGTCAAGGCAACACAGTTTGAATTCCTCAAGGGGAAATTGGATGAGTGAGTGTTGCTGGATAGGAACACAGATAGCCATTCTAAATGGGAAAAGTCTACCTGAAATTTGGTTTGGAAAAGGGTTCTGTTTAACAATTATCTGCAAAGGGTGTGTATCTTAAACTAGGTTTTGTGCATAATTTGTGAAACAATAAACCCTCATAGGGTGAAATTAAACAAACCTTTAGTTTTGTTCCAGAAGTCCCTCCTTATACTTTGAACTTCTGGGTGGGGAGTGAATAGACATTGGGCCATCTTTACATAAGTTTAATACCTTGCAACTCTTTTATCTGAAATGCTATTAGTTATTTCTAGACCCTCTCCTGTGTGAATAGCAGAAAGAGTTTTATCCATCAGCACACCCACAAAATCAGTCATGTTGCCCAGCCCCCATCTTCAGGGATGGCGTCTGTCACAGAGGCAAGCAAACTTTGTTATTGGCTGACTTTTAAAAACTTCCAAAGTCTGTAATTGAAGGCCTTTGCTTCCCTACCAAGGGAGTGACAGTCATTAGCTGAATAAGCATTCATGCAACATTTTAAAACCCACCAAACATGGACAGAGCCATTTGTATGGGTCTGGCTCCCTCCCTTCTAGCAGGATGTCAATTTTCTTGAGAAGATCGCAGCAAATGACACCCCCCATATGTTTTTGAGCCTTAAAATGTCAAAGCGCCATTGAATGAAGGCTGTGCATCCATGGAAAAGGGCCTATCGTAGCACTCCTGCAAAGTTCAAAGAAGACCTCGGGCTGATGTAATTAAGCCCATCAGATTTATCACTGCCAATGTGACAAGCATCACATTAGACACTTCCTAACTTTTTAAGATCATGGATCAAAACATGATGGACTGGAAGGCTACAGTGTCTAATACATGAGCAAGTGAGGCTCAGAAAAAAATCCTTCCTCGTCAGGCATGTAGGAAAGTACCTTTGCCCTTGGACTCAATACAATTAAAGGCTACCACATTAATTTAAAACGTTCACAGTGTGTTAATTTAAGATATTTACAGTGCTTTCATTTTTTGGTATTTGCAGTCTACTCTCAGGTAAGTGGGTATAAGATTGTTTCCTTAATATTTTGCTTTTTTACAATAGTATTGTGGGATCCTTTCATTTTTCTTTTCTTTTTTATGGTTTCAGCTTTCTGCAAAGACGGTTGTAGAAATGGTGGAGCCTGTATCGCTTCCAATGTCTGTGCCTGCCCACAAGGATTCACAGGCCCAAGCTGTGAAACTGGTGAGAAATCCTCTCGTTGAATTGCAAAGTCAGTCTTACATTCTTACATAAAGTCATACAAAAAAAAAAAAATACTAACATGTATCTAAAATTAAGTGCAGCTGTGGAAGGATAACTAGATCATTTGCTCTGTGTTTCCTTTCAGTACACTCTTCTGCATCAAATGTAGTCATGGAATATATTTTTTGCATCAATATTTTTGGTACATAGATTTTGCAGCAGTCTTGCATGTATGGAATAATTGTTACTGCCTATATGTGGGCATTATTTTAGTTTTAATTGTGATTGTTTTCAATTGTTGCTACAACCTAGAGTGGAGTTGCACAGATCTTGAATTTATGTTTATCTCAAGTTGAAGCAAATAACCATCTTTCTGCAGCATAGATATATTGAAATATTATCTAAAGCTAGGTAATGACAATATTAGCAATGCAGAGAATGATAAGTACATTATATTGTAGCAGTAAGCCCCGCTGAGTTCATTAGAAATTATTTCTATCTTATGGCTGTGATCAAATCAAACTACTTACGTGTGGCTTACAGTGTACTGGGGCAACAAGAGGGAAAGTCTGGGTTTTGAAATTTGTGCAAAAAGCTTTCCAGTTGTGTAGTTTTTATTTGTATAACCCTGTTTGTCTATGTCTACTTTCACATGCATGCTGCAAGTTACATAAATTACAGGACTACTACTGATCCATGAGCAGAAAGCTTTATATATATATATGATTTGCATTTCATCTCTGACTGAAAAATGAAAATAGAAGTTTAGCATTTTGGTTAAAATCTGAAAATTGCCTTGATTCTGTCGGAACTGCCTCTCCAAGGTTCATATGATCTTACTTTGGTTGCCATTCTAATGCCAAGGAATGTATTCAAACTTCAGTGTAGTCCAATCTTCCTTGTGAACAATCTTACCTGTTCAGTCATAAGCTAAACAGTATTTGTACAAAACATCTGGAAGGAAGATGCTGTACAAGAGATACAGGATAACCAAGCCATAGTTCTTTCAAAAAGATATTCAAACAGCTGTCAGGTCTCTGCATGGTGTTATCAAACTCTAAACAGCAATGGTCCACCTGAGAAGTGAAAAATAACCCTGTTGTTCTTAGGTAGAAACCTCAGTTGTAGTAACAGTTTTATTCAGAAAGAATACATCTTTCTCTGCAAATGGATGGGGCTATTTTCAAACATTACTTGGGGGCAAATAATGCATATAGGTTTGTTTTGCTTTGGGTGGTATCCAGTGGTGTCACTCAGATGATGTTAAGGCTTCTAAGGATCGTAAGGTGGCGTATACGGTTCTCTCCTTTCTCATTTAATCCCCCACAACAACCCTGTGAGGTAGGTTAGATTGAGAGGCAGTGACTGGTTCAAGGTCCAAGGTCACCCAGTGAGCTTCATGACCAATACATCATTTTTCTGTTTTGTAACTTCATTTGCATACCTGAGGTTTGGAAGATTTAAATTCAACTCAGGTTAGAGGCTTGCCCAGGTAATTGCTATAGATTAGATCTTTCTAGAGTTACGTGTCACATTCTGTGGAAGCTAAACATTTTGCATGTGTGACTGCTGCTCTTCACTGCATCTTTAAATTAATTTGTTCAGGTGCACTGGCCATGATAATAGAAAGATTTAGATTATGACTGTTCCTAGGGGAGGCTTGCATAAAATCCTTTTAATTCCGGTACTCATGGTTTCTTAGAAAAATAGTTTTACTAGTACTCAGAATATAATTTATTGTCAAAGCTGCCACAAAGCTTGTTAAGTGTGCTGATACTGCTAAAGCTGCTGGAGTATTTAGCACTTCAGATTTACTGCTGTGTTCAGATAACAGTAGTCACAATGAACCCACACCCAGTTGATTTGTAAGATAGCTAACTGGATTTGGTCTGAGCAATTATATATGACTCCAGGTGACCCTACCAAATTCTAATCAAGAAAGTTTGTCCACGTTTTTCCTCAACTCTCAGGAGAGACGTAAAGCTTCAGTTTCCCTTCTCTGGTTTCTTTTCATTTCTTCCTTTGCCCATCCCATTGAATGGGTAGCCAGGTAGCACAAGGACAAGAACTTGCCTCTTTGTGCTTCATCTCTGGCAAGGCAATGAACAGATTCACTCACTAAAGAGGAAGTGAAATCTATGGTTCCCGATAGGTTGCTGATCAGCCCTCAACAAATATGTGGATATATCAGTCTTGTACCTGGCACTGCTAGGGAATTCTAAGAAACCCAAGAGTCAGAGCAGTTTTGAAAGGTTCAGCCCACCATCTTGATTCAAAATGGACTCCAATTGTATCCAGTCTTAGACAAAAACCAGCTCTGTGATGTCAGGAACCATTATGCAAAGTTTGGTCATGACATACTGAGCAAACAACTTTCTGAAGTATATAGTGGATACAATCTAAAGAAAAAGAGAATATAACTGAAGGATCTTTTACATTCCGCGTGCATCCTAGCCCTATTTCCATAAATCAATCTTTTGCCCTCCTTTAATTAGTATTCAGGATGAATGTCTGTATCTACAGATGTAAAGATAAAATAGGTCACCATTAAAGTTTGTACTTTTCACTAAGTAAGAAGTGTGCCAGGATTTAATAAGTCAGACTGGGGTCAGTTTCCCTAGTTCCTTTTGTGCCATAAAGAAATGTATTGTGGTTCATTTTTTCCTAGCAATTTAAATGTTATACAAAATAGAATTTTCCTGTCAAGTTAATCATGCAGCTCGCAAAGCACTTTGAGGAGTCTGAAAGGGAGAAGAAAATTGCTTGGTCTCTGCTCAGACTAAGGTCTTGTTTCTTTTATTTGCTGCTTTTATTTTATATTTTAGTCAAGGGATCCCCTTCACTTCTACAGGAAAGAGGAATAATAATTGTGTATTTTGATAATTGCCTTCGTATCTCCTTGGGAAAATTAAATACTTCTTTTACAACAATTATGTTAACATGTTCCTAAACATGTGTCAATAGAAGTTCACAAATATTGTCTTGGTTTGGTAGCTAGCTATTATTTCTTCGCTCATTTGCGTTAGGGGATGTAGAAGGCAAGAAACGGCAAGAGTCTCCACTGCTGCTCATTGAAGAGATTACCTTCTTCAAACTCTGCCAAAAAGAATCCTACTTACTAGGCAGCCAAGGGGACTGGCCCCAGTGAGCTGGCAAGTTGATTTGCGGGTCTCTGGGTATAGTACCACAAAGGACCAATCTGTGTGACCAAAATGGAAGCTTTGTAGAGCAGCAGCCTCTACAAAGAAAATGAATGCGGTGTTGCAGCTTGGGTTATCTCCTGACTTGGCCACTGCAACCTTCTCCTCTCTAGCCTTTCATTATTTCTTCATCACTATTGCATCTCCATTCACAACTCTGCTACCCAAAAAGGTTCACCTTCCTTCTTATTACTAAGATGACATGCAGCCCCTTCTTTAATCCATACACTGGTATCCTCTCTACTCACAGTGCCAGCACAAGCTCTTCATCCTTCAAAGGTTTTCTCCATCCTCTTAACTAAACTTCAGTATGTGGAATTGAAATGAATATAGAATAATTCAGTGCAGTCTTATGTGCATCTACCCACAGGGTTAATTGAGACATATTCCCAGGTAAGTGTGCATAGGATTGCACCTGATACTTCAAGGTCCTATATTCCCATCCCTTGCATTTCTTCCTTTCTTTAACCCCCTCTTGCTGTATTGCCTGCTTATATATGGTTCTTATAACTATATCTGGTTTTATGTTGTGTTTTATTTTGGGTTTTTTTTCCCTTTCTGAACTCCCTTGGGAGGAAGAGCAATTCACAAATGCAATAAATAAATAAATCCATTGTGTTGAATTGCAGATTGCAAGCTCCAAGGGGTAGTAGGAGTCTGCCTTCATATTTTTATTCTGTGAAGCACACTGAACACTGATTGTGTGCTGCATAAATAACAAAATAATTTGGGGATTTCCTGAATATTTATCTTGCTTTGGTTTTACTAAGAGATCTTTGAAGTGAAAAGGTTTGATTCTGTTCGCTTCAGGATACAATGCTAATGTAGTGGTCCAGAGAAACTGTCATCACTACCTTATCATGTTGAGTCTGTCCCCTTTGCTCTCTCAAGACATGTGAGGAGGTGGGTTTGGGGGCAGGGATAGAGGAATAATAATAATAATAATAATAATAATAATAATAATTTATTATTTGTACTCTGCCCATCTGGCTGGGTTTCCCAAGCCACTCTGGGTGGCTCCCATTCTCCGTCACAAACGTGTGTGACCCTACACAAGGCTAGGGGGAGAGGGAGAACAGAACTCTATTATTTCTTATGGCAGTCTTTCATTGCAGAGGTGCTATGCTTGGGTGGACTGGATCAAATCCTTAGTTCTTAAATTTATAGTGTGGCATAAATAAAACATGAATATGAAGATTCAGCAATACATTATAAATATAATTTCTTTCCACATATGAAGAGAATAAAGAATGACCTTCATTACTCACTCCAAGCTCTTTCCTTTATGAATTATGGTCCATTATATTATTATAGGAAATAAAGTGAATAATGACAACATCCAATTCCCCCCCCCCCTTTTTATTACCTCTTTCCCTGTGTTCATTTTAGAGGTGGCAACAATGTTCATATTTGGTACAATATGCATATGGTCTACGTTCAGCCCAAGCCTGTATTATCACTAAAACATAGTTTTAAATAGATTCACAAAATGTGTACTTTTCCATGGGCACGTGAATCCAAACTAAAAGAACAATACATTACCCATATAAAAAGAGCAACCTGATAAATGCTACTGTTATCAGGCTTAAATCCTGGTCCAGAAAAGAGAAGAAAGTTTGTGAATGCGTATTTCTTTGAAAGATTGCAACTGTTGGAGATCACATGCATAAGGGACAGAAAGCCGTTCCATACACCTGCCTTCCATTGGGCAGATGGGAAGGTGCATTTCATTGGCCTTGCAAGGCTGGTGCCTATACATCCATGAACTCAAGCACTAGGCATGTGCAACATCATGACAAGGCTAGGAGCTTGGACTACATATATCCAGTTTTTACTTTTCATCCTAAGCCATGGTAAGCCATGTGCGACGGGTCCCACCTCTGTATAACTCCATAACGACCAAGGGTTATCTTGAGGTTTTTGTGGTTTTGGAAATGTTAATTTAATATACGTGCAGAAATTGATTGATGGATAGTTGTTTGAAAAGGATTTAAGTTAAAGAGTATATATATTGTAATGACAACCTTGGCTATGTATACCTGAAGGAGCATCTCCACCCACATGGTTTAGCCCAGACACAGAGGTCCAGTTTCAAGGGCCTTTTGGCATTTCCCTTACTGTGAGAAGTGAGATTTGGCATTTCCCTTACTGTGGGAACCAGGCAGAGAGCCTTCTCAATAGTGGCGCCCGCCCTGTGGAATGCCCCCCCATCAGATGTCAAGGAAATAAACAACTGTATGGCTTTTAGAATACATCTGAAGGCAGCTGTGTATAAGGAACTTTTTAATGTTTGAAGTCTTACTGTGCTTTTATATTTGTTGGAATCTGCCCATAGTGGCTGGGGCAATGCAGTCAGATGGGTAGGGTACATCTATCTATCTATCTATCTATCTATCTATCTATCTATCTATCTCTATCATCTATATATATATATATTGGAGGTAAGCTTCATGGTGCTCACTTGGACTCACTCCCTAGCAAATTGCCCCTGGATTGAAGCCCAAGGAACAAAAGGGATGAAAATAGGAAAGATTCCTGATGACATTCTGTTTACCCTTTTTAAAGTGTGCAGTTGAAAATACTCTTTCTGATACTATCAGGGAGTTAGATGCATCATCATCATCATCATCATCAATTTTCTACTTTTCATATATTTCAAAACTATGAAGGTCATAGGAAAACCAGTTTAATTTTAGAGAATGAGTTAAGAGAGATGCACAGAAAGTAGATGTACCTAAAGATTCTGTCTGAGTCAGTATCTAAATATAGTAATACAGTATTTTCAATTAGCCTGTCTCTTTAATGGGCAGTGACATAGCCAAAGGCACACATCCTAGTAGACAAAAAATATATTTCCCCTTTTTAAAGTATCCAAGCATGCACTCAATTCATCATGCCTAATTAGGTGCTATGAATTATCATCTTCAATTGTTACAAGTGTCATATCTTTTGATGCTATTGGCTGCCTAATGAGAAACTATCGTAGCCTCGGTTGTTGGTAGGGTCTCTGATTGATCAATTTCTGACAACAAAGAAATGTTAACAAGGCCACATGGTGAAGCATTCACTGAAAAAACCCCCCCACACCTTTCATAATGTTTCTATCTAATTTTGGAGCACTGCTACTGCCACACATGAAATAACAACACGACTAAATTTCCTTTCGCTGGCATTTAGCAGGACTTATGAGGGTGTGCAGAAAAATCAATGGGGGATCAGGAGTGTGGGAAATTACATACTTGAAGAATTAATGAACTATAATTCCATACAACATTCTCAATCACATTTTGCTTCCTTCTCATTAATGGAACTAAATTAGTTTTCCATGGACAGGGTACTTTAAAAAACAAAACAAAATACCACAGCCATGCTCTTGCAAGGATACAAAAAGCCCTGATATGTCGTAGGAATAAGTTTGCTCTTTCACACAACATGACAGCAGAAATATTGCATTGAAGAACTGCATTAATTCAACCTGTTGAAACAGTTCGGAAATGGATTTGCTGCAACCAATTTCCTCCTCTTTGTGAGAGATTAATACTTTAAGATAATTCATGTAACATTTTTGCTGGGTTCTTGCTTTCAGCATTACAGGAGCAGAATATCCGCTACCCTTCAGAGGAAAAATGGGCAAATTTGTCATACACCGGGCCAGTCCTCCCCCCACACAAATGAGTAATTACTGAGCATTTATTAGTTATAACATATTCTAGGTATGGAATGTCCTCCATAGAAATGCTTGTTGTCTAAGATGTTGCCAATTTGGCACCAAGTAAAGACCTAGTTTTATCCTATTAACTGTGTTTTGGCTTTTTAAATAGTGAATTACCTTGATACAAAATGTGATACTTTGGGCAACCGTTTACTGTTGAGCCAGACCACATCAGCTGGTAAAATGGAACCTTGCTTGCTTTATCTATTTCTGTTCCTCTGCAGGATGCTTATGCCGTGTGTTGTTGTGCTATGGCAGTGTAGGAAACCAAAAGACTGATAGCTTGTTTAAACATGGAAATAGCTGCCATATATCAAAATACTTCCAGGCTGTTATGTCTCCCAAATGGGGTCTAAGATCCATGCACAATCTCAAATAAAATATGTGACTGAGGACTGTGGTGTGCTCAAGTATGCTAAAACTGTACTGCATGCTCTTTTTGTTTGTTGAATATAAAACACCAGTAGGCTTTGCAGCATTAAAATAAAACCTTTTATAGCCATTCCCCAAAGTTTAACAAAGAGAGCCAAGAAGATATTGATGGATTTTTTCAGGTAGCTTTGGTCTTGCTAGTAGATAAGGAAATGCTCAAGATAGGTATACCAAAAGCTGCATTGAGATAATTCTTGCAACCCTGCTAATCTGAAGTAGACATTGATGGTCAACATATAGATTTGTAGCTGAAAGGGTCAGCTCACAAAAGAAGTCTCTGCTTCAACTAAAGTTAGTAACATTGCAATGCGTGGAACCTGTTGGTTATAAGTCGTTTGTTTTATTGATTTTGAAAGGATTTAACAATCAAATTTAGGATTATTAGGGCCAAAAAGTTTACTTTTCACATCTGTGGCAAAACATTATGCATGCCTGTGAATAAGTAATCCATTTCCCGCCTCCTATCATGGCATCAAACCTGAATGACTTACATTTTTCTGAAATTCAGTAATTATCAAGAGTGTGTAATTTGTTTGTCTGGAAAAAAAAATCTCAGGGAGGTCACCTGCATTTCTGAACTGGATTAGTGCATTCTATTTCTCCATACTATTTCCTGTTCTTTCCCTTCCCTCCTTTCTTGATCAAACCCTTTGGTAAAGCACATCTAATTATTAGGGGTATGCACTAAGCGTGAAATTTTGCTTGGACTCCCAATTCAGCTGCTTGGAAGTAAGCCTGATTTGCTTCTGAGGACATCTGCTTCACCTCAGGTTTGAATGAGAACCTGTGAAGCTTCGGGTCTCCACATTCACTGTCATGGGGAAATAATAAAGCAGTTTTAATGCCGTTAACTTTTGGTGACATTCGATGGAATTTGCGAGCTTAGTAGCCCCTGTGGAGTGGATATAAAGCCTGCCAAATTTCAGACAAATATGTGTAGGGGCAATTTTCCTGGTCACTTTTCTCATTTAGTCTCGTTTAGAAGAGAGAGCAGAGTCCATATAACTTTTTTTTCTGGCATAATTGCATGAAAATGAAAGGCTTGATAGCTCCTCCTGAGGGGGTGAATACTGCTACATTTCGGGAGAGTAGGTGCAGGGGTAAAGTGCAGCCTTTACCATTTTGAGTTGTTGAAAAGGATTGGCAATGACAAATATGTCATTGAGTCAAATATGTGTTGAGTCAACAGTGTGATGCAGCAGCTAAAAAAGCCAATGCAATTCTGGGCTGCATCAATAGGAGTATAGCATCTAGATCAAGGGAAGTAATAGTACCACTGTATTCCGCTCTGGTCAGACCTCACCTGGAATACTGTGTCCAGTTCTGGGCACCACAGTTCAAGAAGGATACTGACAAGCTGGAATGTGTCCAGAGGAGGGCAACCAAAATGGTCAAAGGCCTGGAAACGATGCCTTATGAGGAACGGCTTAGAGAGCTGGGTATGTTTAGCCTGGAGAAGAGAAGGTTAAGGGGTGATATGATAGCCATGTTCAAATATATAAAAGAATGTCATATAGAGGAGGGAGAAAGGTTGTTTTCTGCTGCTCCAGAGAAGCGGACACGGAGCAATGGACTCAAACTACAAGAAAGAAGATTCCACCTAAACATTAGAAAGAACTTCCTGACAGTAAGAGCTGTTCGACAGTGGAATTTGCTGCCAAGGAGTGTGGTGGAGTCTCCTTCTTTGGAGGTCTTTAAGCAGAGGCTTGACAGCGACCTGTCAGGAATGCTTTGATGGTGTTTCCTGCTTGGCAGGGGGTTGGACTGGATGACGCTTGTGGTCTCTTCCAACTCTACGATTCTATGATTCTGCCTCCACTGTTGGAGAAAGCATGTATCTGAATGCCAGTTGCTGAGAATCACAAGTGGAGAAAGAGAGGGAAGTTGTGCTTGTTTTCTTCTTGTGAACCAGGCATCTGGTTGCTCACTATGG
Organism: Darevskia mixta; assembly: GCA_034641385.1. NCBI lineage: Eukaryota > Metazoa > Chordata > Lepidosauria > Squamata > Lacertidae > Darevskia > Darevskia mixta. Next base: position 5,923,076 of record JAWWNH010000105.1, read on the forward strand.
GAGGCTGGACTTGATGGGCCATTAGCCCGATCCAGCCAGCCATTCTTATCTTCTTGTGATTTACTGTTGTTTTGTGGGCAATTTTCAAGAAAACAACAAACATCAAAGAGGTGCTCTTGATAAAGAAGCCAGTGAAATTTCAGAAGCATTCATGTGGGTATAAGGAATAAGAAAGCAGTTCGTGGTTCTTCCTGGGCTTGTTTTCTGTCCAATTGACAATGAGCAAATTCATTCCTTCTGCATCCCTTCCCAGACCACTGTGATTTACAGTACAATAAAAAGGAGAGTCCTGGAAAAGCTATTCTCTGTTTAGAAGCTAGAGTTGACAGTCAGAAAACTTCACCTCTCCTTTTCCTCCTACAATTGCCCTTGTCCTTAAATGGGAAAATGTAACTATTTGAAAAACACAGTCTGAGCCTGTCCAAGTGCTCTGGGACCTCCAAAGCAGTCCAAATGCTTCAGTAGCAGCCTGATTCTGTTTGGGACTCCTCAAAGGATACCCACTTGATCGCAGGAGAGCCTCATATCTCTCTGAAACTGCCATTTTTATTTTCAAGTTTTGGGATTCATCAGAATCAAATGCATGCCCCCTGATAATTATAGTAGTAAATGTTATACTAACTAGACACTAGTATAAATATCTCATGTCTCCCTGAAGACCTCTAAGCCGATTCATTTTAAACAAACTCTTGCTGTTAGAATTGGGTCTTCCTGATTCTTTAGGATAAGAATCCAGTCTTGCTTCGCAACTGAGAACAATGACCACAGTCTTATGCACACTTACTAGGAAGTAACACCCGTTGATTTTAGGTCTTACTTTTGAATAAAATGAATTAGAGTTGCACTCCTAGGATTGTACTCCTGGTAACTGTCCCAGATGCCACCAAGACTGGTCCAGAAATGATCTGATTTATCATTATCATCATCATCAAATGTGCTAATTTCCTAAGCCAGTGGAAGGGGCTTGGGAAATGAAGCACACCCACTCACCAGCTCTGCACCCCTAAAAGGACCAACCACATCCTCTTTGTTTACCTGCAAGCAGGGGTGCTTGCAATAGCAGCATCAGAATATTTTTCTTCTCTCCGCTCCACCCCCCTTACTTATTGATGTACTTAAACAGCAGTGGCCTTTGGAACTGCAAGTCTTCTAAAGGGCTACTGCAATAAAACTGCTTCTTGTAGCCTTAGGGAGCCTTTACATCAAAATCTATTGCCATTGCCATGTACTGTCTTGGGGATAAAGGTCTTCTGCAATTTACAGCTGATCAAAACTCAACTTTGGGAGTCCAGAGAGCTATGTTAAATTATTGTTTTAAAAGGTTAATCCTGGCACCACATTCTTCTAAGTAAATAAAGGTCAAACTACTCACCATCTCTCCATCTGTGTTTGGGATGAGTAAAAAAAGCAAAGGTTTTCAGTTTTCAGACCGATAAGTGCAGTTGCCCATTGCAATTTTCCATAATTTTCAGATACATGGAAATGCAATTTCATTGAGAGTGCCTTGTGTTTTGCTTCTTTATTGAAACATGCTTTCATTCAAGGAAAACAAAAATAAACAATGGAATCTAACAGCTTATAAAGGAAAGCATAGAAAGTGATAGGACAGAGGTGTGTGAAATCAAGATTGCTATGGAAATGTATTATGAAAATCTTCATAACTTCAGCATAATAAAACCCACTGGTAGAATGATTAAAAAGAAGGGGAAGTATTTGGCTGGCTTGTGGAATTTTCCCCCTTGATGAAGAGAAACATTAATAGTCTGATAACTAACAACACAAGCCTATTATTATTATTATTATTATTATTAAAAAGCTATTACATGATCTAACTTTATCTCAAGTTGCAATAGGAACTTGTGGAGCTTCAAATGTTGTTGGACTCCAGTTCTAATCAGTCCCAGGCAATATGTACAATCGTCAGGGATGATGGGAGTTGGAGTCCATCCTTGCCCCAATAAAACTTGAAATTGGCTGACAGGAGAATGCAGCAGGGCATCTCAGTAGTTGCCTAGCAACTGCTCTGTGCTCTTTTGCCCCAGAGCTAATCAAGAGACCCAATGGGAGACATTTTTGTTGCTGGTCAGAAGCTGTTGTGTAAAAAGTGAAGAAAATGGCTCCTGGTGATTAATTGGGAATGAACTTGAGATAAAAAGTGAGAGCACACATTTGGTGAGAAGAAACCCATTGGGACTCCTTTGCTTTGGACCGCTAAAAAGTATCTGGCACAAGTTGAGTTGGGAAGGCCAGCTTCACATTTAATTATGTACAATTGCAAGTGTCTGAAAACATACCTGCCTTAAGCTGCCATGGCTATTAAATAGGCATGGGATCCATTTAATCACAATTATTGAGTAATCATCTTATACAATGCCAACTAGCAGAGGCTCCATAGGATAGTCAGGTAATGAGCTAGACAGATTTTTCATGCCTCTTGCTATAAATTGGCTTCCCAGCAGCATCAAGATTTGCCAGTTTTGACTCATTGCTTTTAAAAGTCACTATCTTCCTGTGAGGAAAGCACATACTTTGCACTATACCTCATTGTGTCACATTGTTCTTCACTGGTTTTTTTTTTTTCTAGATCGCAGAGGCATATATTCCTATGTTGGAGTCAGCTTTCTAATGTTTAACCAGTTCAGTGTTAAATTGGCCTTCATTAGGAATGTCACTGCTTCTCAGAGCTCAGAGCTGCTAGATAAGCAAAACTTTTCAGTGAGCCCCTAATTAACCATCAAATCACATCACAATATAAATCCACTGGAAAAGGAAAGGAAGAATATTCCACTCAAAGAGTAATAGCTCAGATTAATACTAAGCATAGTGTACTATTGTACCATTGTCAAATTACTGGCGTGCTACTCAAAACTCAGGAGTCTTCTGTTTTGTGGGGTACAGTGATATTAGCATCAGAAAAGAGAGCCAGTATGATATAGTGGTTAGCCAGCCTTTCTCAATCTTGGACCCCCAGATGTTGTTAGAGTACAATTCCCATCATTCCTAGCTAGCAGGACCAGTGGTCAGGGATGATGGGAGTTGTAGTACAGCAACATCTGGGAACCCAAGGTTGAGAAAACCTGGATTAGACAGTCCATCTAGGTCTGGAGAGTGAGCTATGAAGGTCACTGGATGACCCTGCGCCAATCATTTTTAGCCTGATCTACCTTGAGTCCCTTGGAGGAAAGGTGGTGAAATAAAATGAATAAACAAACCACACAAATGTTTGTATGCTTTAGGACAAGGGGTATCCACATTACCCACTATGCATGATTATTTTTTATACAACATGTTTAGCTAATCCACTGCTACATCTGGAGTTGTAAAGATAAAGGTAAAGGGACCCCTGACCATTAGGTCCAGTTGTGAACGACTCTGGGGTTGCGGTGCTCATCTCACTTTACTGGCCGAGGGAGCCGGCATACAGCTTCCGGGGCATGTGGCCAGCATGACTAAGCCACTTCTGGCGAACCAGAGCAGCGCACGGAAACGCCGTTTACCTTCCCACCGGAGTAGTACCTATTTATCTACTTGCACTTTGACATGCTTTCAAACTGCTAGGTTGGCAGGAGCAGGGACCGAGCAACGGGAGCTCACCCCGTCGTGGGGTTTCGAATTTTACAGGCTGAGAATTTTCGTTTTGTTTGTTACCTTACGTATGCATTGTATGCTATAGTTTTTAGTGTGGAACCTGCCCTGGAATCCCTGTGTGATGAAGAGTGGGGTAGAAATTGAACAAATAAAACCTTTGCAACACCTGCTAAAGAACTGCCACAGGGTTCCAGCTGGGAAAAAAAGCCCTGGCTCCACCCATCATTGGTTTCCCTCCAGCGACTGTTGGCATATTTGGTTGGTCTCCACCTACAGATTATCCCTGAGGACATGCAGACCTTGGGAGAAACAAAGGTTGTCCACCCCTTGCCTAAAGGGATGGGCTGCAGCAGCAGCTTTAGACCTCTAGTTTAGAAAGTACTAGAATACTCTTCAGCACTGACTGACTGCAGGCATTTTCAGTGGAATTGGTTGTTAGCAGACAATCTGTCATTTCCTAGAGACCAGCAGAATTCTTCCATCAGCATATTAATGGCAGACAGTCATACACAGCTCCATTCAACAACTTTGCATTCTGACATAAGGAAATGAGAGGAAAGTATTTCTTTCTTTATTGGCACATGTAAAAGCATTTCATCCAAAGTAATATTTCTTGTGATATTGGTTTGTCAGTTTTTTGGAAAATAAATACAGAATAGTTATTTTGGCTGTCAGTTTACCAATACTGACATGTCAATCAAGATTTGCCCCCACCCCCACTTTTGAATAATCAGTAAGAGTGCTCATAAAAATACATAATGCCTCTGACTATGATGCTCTGTTCATAATTAGGATGTTTACAGCGTCATAGTGTTGTTTTGAAGAGAGGAGTACAAAATTTGTTTAATTCATTAATACACCTTTGACCTAACTTGTGTGTTTTCTTTCCTGTTCTCTGTAAATGAATCCAATCTCTCAGCAAGAGAGAAATCTGTCTTTCAGTATTTTGAATGCATGTTGCTAAGTAGTTTCTATAATTCTAAATGCAAACTCCCTCCTTACCTCCCTTTGCAACAAAGACTGCATTCAACATTTTTATGGTTTTGGCTTGGAGATTTTCACTATTCCTAAACTATCAAGAATTCTGTATGATAGCCACTGTAGCCTTTAATTCAATGGCTTAGTTCAGACATCATGATAAACTATGGTTTATTGTGATGTGAACCTAGCCTCTCCCTGGACCCACCAGCAGTTTTGCCACACTTCTCCAATTTACCGTAGTTGTAGGAAAGAAATTGGAAGTTTTTGCTTTCAGTTTTGATTAATCACAGCTTTGTGTTACATCCAAGCTCCAAACTAGTTAATTTTAACTATGGTTTGTTTTAACCCAGTCTGTTCCTAAATTATGGCTTGAAGTTTTGTTTCAAACAAGTCATTGTTAAAATTAACCAGTGTGTTAGGTGGTGTTGACACGGCAAACTGGGGTTGATCAAAAATTGTAGCCGAAACTTCCAGACTCCTCTTTGTGGCCATGTCAGGAGTTTGCAAAACCAGGGGAAGCTATGCTGGTACCATCATGATAATCCATGGGTTCTCAATGCATTCAGTTAGGCCAATATGTACTAGCAGGCATTGATAGCATCCAAGGTGTCAGATGAGCAGGAGGAAGCATGCAAGGCCAGGCTGAAGCTAGGCTCATTCCCATCACAATAAGTCATGTTCTACTATGATGTCCGGGACCCAGGTGGCGCTGTGGGTTAAACCACAGAGCCTAGGGCTTGCTGATCAGAAGGTCAGCGGTTCGAATCCCTGTGACGGGGTGAGCTCCCGTTGTTCGGTCCCAGCTCCTGCCCACCTAGCAGTTCGAAAGCACCTCAAAGTGCAAGTAGATAAATAGGAACCGCTCCGGCGGGAAGGTAAACGGTGTTTCCGTGCACTGCTCTGGTTCGCCAGAAGCGGCTTTGTCATGCTGGCCACATGTCCTGGAAGCTGTACGCCGGCTCTCAGCCAATAAAGCGAGATGAGCGCGCAACCCCAGAGTCGGACACGACTGGACCTAATGGTCAGGGGTCCCTTTACCTTTACTATGATGTCCAACATGGCCAATATGTTGTAGTTGGCATGAAAGCATCAGAGCAATCATTTCCAAGGAACACAGTGAGGTTTCTGATGATAGGCTTTCATTTTTCCTTGTGTGTTGTATAGCACATTCAAATGCATTCTTCATGCCAACAGAAAAAGGTTCAATTTCCTCCAAAACACAATTCTCATTGATATCTCCAGCTCACCTCCCCTCGCCACCCAATATCTCACTTACAACTTATTTCCAAGAGCATGGAAAGGCAGAGGCAGAAGGGAAGTTGGGCTTAAATTTGCAAATAGTTTCCTGAGCATAGTTTATTTTATTGGCACCTAGGGATTTGTTACAGAACTGGAAGGTCTGGTGTAGATTTTCTTCTGTAGCTGCAAAAACATTTGGGAGGGAGGGTGTGAGAAGCTGTAAGTAAAAGCGTTGGGTTTGGATTTGCTGCTTAATACTATAAAAGGGTAGCCAGCAGGAGGCTTAATGGTCTAATCTGTATAACTGACAAAAGGAAATGAACTCTGGGAATATATTTTTAGTCATATCACAGAGAAGATGGTAACCTGAGTACACAACATTGTAGTATGTGATTTACTTCATTAATTACCCAATTTATGCATTATGTAGATGGGGGGGGGGGTCCAACCATAGTCTTGGTTTGTCGTAACTGGGAATATCAATATTGCTAAACAAGATAGATTTTAAATTAAGCATTTTCCCCAAGTTATAATGAAATACTATGGTTTTTTGAGAGAGTTGGATCAATTGTTCCTAAGTGGGTTTTTGTTAGTTTGGTTGGTTTTTAAAACACTAGCTGCTGTCCTTCCTGTTTCTGGAACTAATTTGTAGAGAACTGTTCACTACTTACTCTTTATTACTTTAGCAAACTCTAGACATAGATTTGCTTTACTTCTCTCTTTTTTTTGGCTCCACTTCTCAGAGAAGTACTAAACAGCATCAGCAGAGATTTGGTACAATCACTTGTGTTGCTTGAAAGTTCTACCTTTTCACATTCTCTGGGAAAGCAATATGTAGGTCCAGGAAAATTGTTCGTTACAGCTCGAAAAACGTTTTAATTATTAAGAATCAAATGGTGCGATTCATATTCAAAAATATGTTTAGGACTATTCTCTCTCTTCTATCAGCAGTCTTTGCAGTCATTCCCAGCAGCATTAGCTCCTAGATAATGGGAGTTAGGATTTAATGTCTTGACATTCTACAGAAATAGATAATCCTGGTTTACATGAGGCAGCCTGGTGTAAGGATTGCTGGGAGGAGATAATGGCTAGAAATATAACTATTGCTGGAATCATATTTTCCCTGCTTGCCATGGTCAGTTGAAACACAAAGCAGTCTGTTTATCATTTGTCTTCATTGAATGAATTAGAAATGTTTAAACAATACAGAGTATAATTTAATGTTTTGTTTATGGATCTCATTTATTTTTCATTTCACATTTTTCTCCAAGAAGGCTTGCAAAGTTCCAGTTCCTATTAAATTTATTGCATACTAGGATATGGAGTTTAAACACTTCTGCTTAGAAATATTCATATATCCTGATCATGAATGCATCAGTTTCTTTTGTGTGTCCACAAACGGCAGCTTATGCTAGTTTATGTTACAGTCTTGTTGCTGTTTTTCCTTTTCTGTTTGATGAACAGACATTGATGAATGTTCAGATGGCTTTGTTCAGTGCGACAGCCGTGCCACCTGTATTAACCTCCCTGGATGGTACCACTGTGAGTGCAGGGATGGCTACCATGATAATGGCATGTTTTCACCAAGTGGAGAGTCATGTGAAGGTCAGTAAAGGGATAGCATAATTTCTGTGCTTTTGCTATGCATTTGTGTTTGGTACAGCTGACTTTAGCCTGGTTTGCACGACACTCTAAGCCAGTCTTTGGCTTCACTCAGTGTGGTGTAACAGCAAAAAAGGACTAAAGTGGCTGCAAAATCCTCTCTAAGAGCTCACACTTTTGCATGGCTTTGCATGTTGTGCAAACCAGGCCCCAGACTGAATTCATTGTGCTTGGGCCATCTTCAAATGTAAGCTTCAAGGTACTTTCAGACCCAGGCAACTTAAATTCTTTGATGACCTAAACAGACAAAGGGACTTATTTTTAAAAATAATACTAATCTGCAATTAATCAATTGGTACACAGATAGATAGACGGATAGATAGATGATAGATTTCTCCAGAAAGCACAGGATTTCTGTGACTGAGGATTTTTCCAGCAGTGTGAATTACTCAGAGCAGACCCACTGAAATTAATTATCATGACAAAGTTAGGTCCGTAAACATCAAAGGTTCTAATCTGATTAGAACTTAGTTGATTACCACCCTATATCTAGAAACCTATCACACCCAGAACAGAAGAGCAGCCTGATCCATAGCTAAGTAAAAAAGAGATTCATTTTCTCATAGATCATTCTTGATTTGCTTCTCCTTCACAACTCAAAGAAACAGGAAGTTCCCAGCACTCAGTGGTACATATTCATGTCAAAAAAGGCACTGCACACTATAGCTTGGCTACAAAGCTAAATCCATGGAAGGAAATTCATGGAAGGAAAGAGGCGTACAAGGCGCCATCCAACTGTCTTAGGGACTGTACTCCAGATTTGTGTAGGGTTTACTCCTTGGCCATTTCTTCGCCTAAAGATGTTTCACAAGGCAGCAGGTATGGATGTTTCCTCGAGGTTTACTCCCCAAGCCTTTCTCATGGATGAGTATGGCAGCAAGGCAGTGGAGGTTTCCTTCTCCTAGAGTTTTCCTTCTCCTAGATGTGGCAGTGGGATGTTGCTGTGCAAGAGAATGCAAAAACAAGCATGTCGCTGGTAATTTTGTTGCTCAATAGATTGTGCAGCTTTAAAACCCACTGCCCACTAGCTCAAGAGAATGTCAGATACGGCCCTTAGTTCTATCTAGTGCTGAACCAGAAATGCTAGCCTGTCCCTATCAGCCGTTCAGAAACTATGAAACTGGGCAGAAATTCAACAATTTCCTCAGGTGTGGGAGATAGGAGGAATTCTAAAAATGGTGCAGAATGGCAGGTGCAGGCTTATTAGACTAATTGGCAGAGGTCTTGTTGTATTGTTTTCCTCCTTTTAGAAGCAATTTATTTTTTCCACCAGTGCTGGAGCTGCAAATGACACTCAGCGAGCTGCCATGTTCTATTACAGTGCCTCATTGGGAAGGACATATTATGATGTAGTCCCATTCCAGGCTAGAACTGGGGAAAGAAAGATGGTGGCTCCCAATGACCTGCCCCATCTCTGCTGCTATCTCCAGATAGCTACAGTATGCAGGGCTGTATGTTCAAATACAGTCTGAAGGCATGTAATGCGTGACCAAGTTCAGATTATGTAGTAAGAACCCCTGATAAAAAAAAATCTGGGAACCGATGAAGTAAGCCAGGTATAGGCAAACTCGGCCCTCCAGATGTTTTGGGACTACAACTCCCATCAGCCCTAGGTAACAGGACCAGTGGTCAGGGATGATGGGAGTTGTAGTCCCAAAACATCTGGAGGGCCGAGTTTGCCTATGCCTGAAGTAAACTGTGCTGGCTATTTTGTACACATGGGCCCTATTAAAATGCAATACCTCCATTGGAAGGTGCACTATTCATTCTACTGTCTATGTGCATATAGAGTGGATCTGAAGAATTGTACCCCTAAAAGGCAAGGAAGGCATTAACTTGTGATCTCTGTTTAACCATAATGCTAAAGGTATGGTCCACCTCTTCCACTGCTGACTTCCCAGTCTGAGACAGAAAGAGAGAAGTAGATTGCAGATGCAATGCTAGCCATATAATCACTCCTAAATTTTACTGGTCTCTGAGTAAAAACCATCTAGGTTTATGTACTTCCTCTTTTGCTGTAAATAATAAATATACATTTTAAGGAAACCTCTTATCGCACAATGAAACTACTGCCACCCGTGGGATAATATTATGCTGCTTTTACAGTTTGTAGAAACTACTGCATTTAGCAAAAAGCAATTTGAGCAACAGTATTTCAAGCTTAGAAACACAGGGATTGTTGGATGCTGTGGCAAATGGCATTACATGGAACAGCAGGTTAGTGGGCATGCAGTTATTTTAAGCTGCAGCTCTTCTAAAACAAAACATCCAGTCGTATTTATTTATAAGCTTTGGGTTGAAATGTATTTGAAGGAAGACAACACAGCACGTTCAGCTATGGACTGTTAAAACCAAATTGTTGCGGGAGGGGGGATTTCATTTTCTCTAAACCTAAATTTCAAAAATTCTCTTAACTTTTCTTTTGGTATCATTGACGGTCCAGATTCTGTACATAATCATACAGAAGGAAGATTAATCTTTGAAGGTCTACCAGTGGATTTTTTTCCCATCTCGGAGATTCTTTTTTCCTTCAAGTCAGAATGAAGCAGTGTCTGTAATGTATCTTCTTCTGGTGAAGGTTAATTATCAGGCGGAAGGGATAAGCAGGGCTATCACACATATCCAGATTCAAGACGTTGGATTGTTTGCATCATGGGATAGGAATGGGGCAAAACCTGAAAGCAACCAGCTTTACTTTCAAGCAAAGATTGGAAAGCTAGGACTGGGGTGCAAAATATTGCCCCCATATTATATAAAAATAACACAGAGAAACAAATTGGCTGGCACATATTATACACATATAGTCCATTAATACAGAGGAAAAAATAAGGCTAAATGTTCTACATAGCATGGCAGTACATAATGAAACACAGCACAATTCTGTGAGGTGGAAGCTGCAATGCATTTATATAATGTATCATTTTAAAATGACATGGGAGTGATAATAGTGACATACCACCTGGTGCCTGGAATTAACGATAACTCCAAGCTCCGACTCCCACTCTCTCCCTTCCCTTTGCTGTGTGCAGCAATAATTGACACTCTGTTTGGTCCCTCCATTCTCAGTATTTTATAGTGCTTGGTGTTCCTGTTACAGCTGTAAACAAAATGTCAACCACATAACTCACTCTTTATGGTGGTTTGCTACCAGTCCAAAATCAAAGCGTAGAGCAAGATTCTTGCAGGGATGGATGATTTGTGGTGCAACACTTTTGCAGATAACGGCTGAGAGTTTGATGCTGCTAAATAATGCAGATGTGTATTTCATTTGTGCAGGCTTCATGTCTATTTCCTTGCATTTTTTGGTTGTTGCCGATTTCCATAATATTTATTTCCAGAATGCCTTAGGCACATGGCAACCCTGTCTGCCTGCACAATACCAAAACAAAAACAAAAACCAAGTATTACGCAGCAGCTTGCAAAATATTAAAGTTAAACAATTAGAATTTAAAACAATACTAATACGTATTAAAACATAACATTTAGGAAATGTAGCACACGGTCCATGCCTGCAATCCAAAGGCTTTCCTGAATGCTAGTTTAAGGAAATTTTAAGGTTGCTCACCACTCTTTTAGACTAAATTTCAAGCAATGAATGCAACCACAGAGATCTTGCTGATTTCAGGATGTAGGCAGTGTTAGCTTTACTCATAGTAGACCTACTGACATTAATGAATATGAGTAACTTAGGACAGTTGATTTCAATGGGTTTACTTTGAATAAAACTTAATTGGACACAACTCACTTTCCGTAACTTTGTGAACTCGAAGTCGGACCACCTCTAGAGAGCAAATGACAACATGTGTGAGAGAATATATAGGCACATTAATTTGTAAATACTGTACATGGCTATCCTGCTACTAGTTTAGCCAGGCCTGCACAGAGCTTATACGAGGCCTGGTGTGCGAGTCTTGTCTATGAGATGTGCCACTGCCTCATTTGAACTGGCAGTGACACAGGTCTGGATTTTACTATCAAAGCCTTGCAAGTGCATACATTTTGCACAGGGCCATTCCACCCATTAGGTCCCCAGTCGGCTGGGAGGCACGGGGTATTCTTGGCATGACAGCATAAATCTGGCAGGCCTCTGGTGGAGGCCCCCAGCCAGCTTAGTCTTCTGAGGCCTGGGGCAAGTGTACTTAGCTGCACAAGGGTCTGATTTTAGCTCTAAAGGATTCAGCATATTTATTATCCATAGTCCATATTTGTTATATCACCTTTACAATCTGTTTTGTATGTTTTGGCTTAATATGTTTAGTTGTGAGATCTTGGCTTGCTTGCTTTAAAAAAAAACTAAAACAAAAGCTACTTAAATAAACTTGATATACAGTTTAATCAGCAAACAAAGTTCTCCCTTTATTGCTCTGCCAACCTGCAAATGCCACTTTTTATAGCTGTAATTAAAAGACCTGATGCTGTAGTAGAGAGTCTGAGTTGTCCTCAGGCTTCCAGTAAGAACAGACACTAGCTTGTCCCTAAAGTTGAGACTCAACAAGGCAAGAGTTGATGGAAAAGTTAGGTGAAGTAAACGTAGAATATGACAAGGAAGAACTTGTGCTGATCACATCTAACAATGTCCTTGAAGTCCATGTTGTTCTTGCTTAAATAGTCCATAGCCCATAAAAGCATAACCCGTGTACCTGAAGTGCATCTGAGGATGGTTCCAAGTTGCACGCCACCCTGGAGCCAATGCTGGCAAAGCTGGCATCCATATCGGGTTGTTGCATGATGAAAATGAGGCTAGCTGACCGGCATAGCAGCACCCATTCTCTTCTCACATACTTTACTCACCCAGTTTGAGCAAGGTGTATATCAGGATTGGAGAACCTTTGGCCCTCCAGATGGTCGCTGACTATTGGCCATGCAGCCTGGGGCTGATTGGAAATGTAGCCTAACAACATCTGAAGGGCCAAAGGTTCTCCAGCCCTGGTGAATGTTGTGATGCAGTGAAGGTATGCCAACTGTAGATTGCACCAGCAAGGCAGAGAGAGCTCAGTCTGGGTCTACAAGCCACATGCAAACTTAAGGCTTATCTGAGTACTTGGCAGTTCTGCTTTTTCCAGTGCCACATGGGTCCTCAATTCTGCAATGTAGGTTGGGGCTGCCTCCAAGAACTCTCAACAGTTCTTCTTCTCGTATGGGTCCCAACAGCCCCACATATTGGGCTAGCAATCAAGTAGCCCTTTGGCCTGGCCCAGTGGCCCAGTCAACTTCAAGGCACCATGAATTTGAACCTCAGCAGGTTGGAATCCAAGGGTACAATAGATTGAATAAGAATACTACGCCAGTACTTAAAGCTAATATCTGGAAGTTCATATAAGAATTTCCTTGCTTAATATACAGTAAGTAAGGCTCTGCACAGTTATTTCACTTGAACTTCCACTCACGTAATTTGTAAATTGTAATACGAAGAATTTAGACTTGAATGCATATTACTATGGAACTGAGGCTTAATGGCCGAGGATAATTTCTATCAACTATAGCCAGGCCAGTTTTTGTTAGTGTCTTTAGTTTAAAATCAGTCCATGGCTGTTTCTTTGCAGACATTGATGAATGTGCAACAGGAAGGCATAGTTGTGCCAATGACACCATATGCTTTAACTTGGATGGTGGCTATGACTGCCGGTGTCCCCATGGGAAGAACTGCACAGGTGACTGTATCCACGAAGGCAAAATTAAACACAACGGGCAGATTTGGGTTTTGGAGAATGATAGGTGCTCTGTCTGCTCCTGCCAGGTAAGTCTCATCAGCATTAGCAGGGGGTTCTTTGAGGGGTGGGAGAAGGTGAAAAAGCAAAGCAGGAAACTAAAAATAGAATAGTTTGCTCCCCCCCCCGGAGGGATGAAGGTGGTATGCTTAAGTCACCGCTGCCAATTTACTGAGGCAGAAAAATAATTTAGCCCAAATTTCCTGTTTCCAACAGATGGCAAGGTGGGAGGAGCTGTCGGCAAAACTCACGTGCCACAATTTGCATCAAGAGTAGCTCTTTCTGCTAGAGCACAGTCACAGCTGGATCCAACCCACTATATTCAATGAACATAACCCATCCTTATTTGAACCATTATATTGTCAATTGCACACAATATTACAAATTTGTAATCCTTTCCTTCATTTTAAATTAGCTTTGAGAATTTAAGAAAAGCCCTGCAGACTTACACAAAAGGCCTATCTAGTTGCATGCAACAACACACTCCTCACTTGTGACTGCTGCTCTGAGGCAGTGGAGGTAGAACTTAGCCTTATCTTCAGTGAATTAGTCTAATCCTGTTTTAAACCAAAACTCGTGGAAGTGCTTTCCATAGTTTAACTATGCACTGTGTGAAGAACCATTTCCTCCTTTTGACTTCCCTGAATCTCACATTCTTAAACGAGTTCTGTAGCTTTGCAAACTGTTAGTTATTCATTTCCCTCACCACGGTTATGCAAGCTGATTCTAATTTTTACTGCATGCTGCTCTGTCTTGCAACGGTAGAGTGGATACGTAATGTGTCGGCGAATGGTATGTGATTGTGAGAACCCCACAGTTGACTTATTCTGCTGCCCTGAATGTGACCCAAGGCTCAGCAGTCAGTGTCTACATCAAAGCGGTGAGATCTTATACAACAGTGGAGACACCTGGGTTCAAAATTGTCAACAATGCCGCTGTTTGGTAAGTCGTCCTCCTACAATAGACAATTAAATCAAAACCATTTGCAATCATTATGAGTTACATCTGCCTTAATTGTTCTTTTATTATGCATGCTTGTTTCAATCAGTTTTTTAAAAATTAAATTAAATTTTTCTGTTGCTCAATTGATCAAAGACTGAAAATTTCAGACTGTAGATAGAATCATAGAATTCTAGAGTTGGAAGGGACCCCAAAGGGTCATCTAGTCCAACCCTCTGCAATGCAGGAATCTCAGCCAAAGCATCCATGACAGATGGCCACCCAACCTCTGCTTAAGAAACTCCAAGGAAGGAGAGACCATAACCTTTCAAGGGAGACCATTCCACTGTCAAACAGCTCTTACTGTCAGAAAGTCCACCCCCCCCGATGTTTAGTTGGGATCTCCTTTTTTTGTAACTTGAAGATACATCTAATCACAACATGAAAATCTATTGTTCATATTTGACTGTAAAAAAATGGATCTAGGGAATAGAAATAATGCCTTGTTACCAATCACGGTTGAAAGAGCAACTTGAAATAATTGAAACCCAAGGAGTACACTGCAAATATTTATTGAAAGTGAGTCCTTATCACAGAAAGACATTTCCCCCCAGCACAGGGTGCAATTCAAAACACACTTGACACCTTTTGAGATCCATGGAACTACATGAACAATTCACTACTTAACTCTATTTAAATTAATGTGACTTTAGCATGCCCAGTTTTCTCAGAGCTAGATCTTTAATCATTCAGTTTCCATTGCTTGCCTTTAGTAACTGCAAACAAATCCACATCACAAACCTCTGCCATTTTTTGTTAGAAGTCCCATTGCGTTCAATGGGGCTTCTGGCAGGTTAGTGGGAAAATGCACCCCCAGCAGCACTCAACATGGCCCTCAGCCTGAACAAGCTTCCCTGTCCCTTTTTATGATGGTATAATAGTGTCTTAACATAATATGAATGATGATGATATAACAACATAGAATTAATGCTCCTTTGTCCATTTATTTTTTTAAAAAAAACAGCAGGGTGAAGTGGACTGTTGGCCCTTGCCTTGTCCAGATATGGAGTGTGAATTCAACACCCTCCCTGAGAATGAATGCTGCCCTCACTGCGTCACTGACCCCTGTCAAGCAGATACCATTAGGAACGATATCACCAAGACTTGTCTGGATGAAACTAATGTGGTTCGCTTCACCGGGTCCTCTTGGATCAAGCATGGCACAGAATGCACCCTCTGCCAGTGCAAGGTACTGAACAGCTAAATCGAGCTGCAGAAGGGTCTTTTCCAGTTGGCCTTACGGTTTATAAATATTGATGCATCTCATCTAGTCACTGGGATGTCTCTTTCCACACTTGCAACATAAATCATTCAGTGTTGTTGACATCATTCTTTTCTGCCAGGGGGACAGGAGCATTCAAGAATCTGGATAATGGTTTAGATGTACCAGCAAGGCAAAATTCTCAAAGTCCACACACTGTCTGACCTTGAAGCTATCTAGCCCTCTATACATCTACATATGTTATACTTTTTATGGAAATAGATTGGCTCAGCTGTGATTGCTGATCTTGCTGTTATCAGTTTTTGGGGGGCATTTTGAAGATATTTAAACTATCAAACTATTTCTCATATAGGCTATAACATTCTACACCTCCCCTCCCCCCCAAAAAAGTATTTTCTTTCAAGAGAAGAAAATTACCCAAGACAATCTTGAAGCTTTGCGGTGATCAAACACTTTTTCATGTTCTGGCGTGGCAATAATGGAAATACAGCCATTGCTTCCTTGTTTTATAAAGTGAAGGGAACACAATCCACATGATAATTTGGGTCTTTAGTATTCCTCAGGGTCATCAAGAAACACTTATCTGAAGAAGAAGGGCACACAGTGATATGCTGACATGACTCTTGGAGCCTTTAAAAATAGTTAAGAAAAAGGGTCTGGAATAAACTGTTCTCATTTATACAAGTGATGGAAAGTGCATTTCCTACTTTTCTTACTGAACCCAAACAAGTACTCTACCTGCTACACCCCACATTTAGGGCTCTTCAGTTTAGAGAAAAGGTGAGCAAAGGTGTATAAGGTTCTTCACGGTGCAGAAGTTGATAGAGAAAAGTTTTTCCTCCATCTCTCATAACACTAAAACTCCGGGACTTCCAATGAAGCTGAATATGGGGAGATGCAGGGTAGACAAAATTGCACAGCTTATAGTTAAACTATGGAAGACGCTCCCATAGGAGGTTGTGGTGTTTACCACCTTGGATAGCTTAAAAAAAGAAGATTGTGAATGATAAGGCTACTAAGAGAGCCAGTGTGGTGTAGTGGTTAAGAGAGACTCGTAATCTGGGGAACCGGGTTCGCGTCTCCGCTCCTCCCCATGCAGCTGCTGGGTGACCTTGGGCTAGTCACACTTCTTTGAAGTCTCTCAGCCCCACTCACCTCACAGAGTGTTTGTTGTGGGGGAGGAAGGGAAAGGAGAATGTTAGCCGCTTTGAGACTCCTTCGGGTAGTGATAAAGCGGGATATCAAATCCAAACTCTTCTTCTTCTTCTTCTTCTTCTTCTTCTACTACTACTACTACTACTACTACTACTACTACTAGCCCTCATGGCTATGTTGTGCCTTCACGGTTGGAGGGAGGATGCCTCGGAATACCATTTGCTGGGTATCATAAGTGAAGGAAAGGTTGCAGTCAAGTCCTGCTTGCAGGTTTCCCATATGCATCTGGTTGTCCGCTATGAAAACAGCATGCTAGAGTAGATGGGTTATTGCCTTATCCAGCAGGGTCTTCCTATGTTCTTAACTCATACCAATAAACTGAGCAGAATTAGCTAAATGGAACATTTATCACCTCCTCTTCCCAACATCCACAGTCTTAATATGTCATCCATATGATCCATGCCTGCACAGCTTTACTTGAAAGTAGCTCACCTGCATTCAGTGGGGTTGGCCCCAAGTAATGGGGTACAGGATCAGAACCTAACAGTGTAATACTTTACTTATTTTGAAGTAACTCCTACTGGCTTCAATGGAGCTAATTTCCAGGTAACTGTGTATAGGATTGCAGCCTAGTGGATGAAAAGAAAACACAGCTGTAATTTTAGGACTGTGCACAACTCCCTAATCCACCATAGAGGGGTGTTCATTTGTGGCCCCTATGTTGTGACCCAGTGACCACCCACCCCATATCTGTTCCCATATAAATTTAGGGGTGGACTAATTTTTTTTTTTGTTTATCCTATGGATTTATCAGCATACATCCAGATTTTATTTTTCATTGTAACCACATACACAGGGGAATGGCTGGGGAAGAATATGTGAAATGAAAGAGCAGCTGGGTTGTTGTTTTTATGTTGATGCACTGGAAATCATAATATACCACTTTATCCTTGAAACAGAATCTGTGCTTTATTTCTTGCCTAACATATGGTATAAGCATTTTGGCACCTGAATTTTAAAATGATCCAAAAAGGTCATTCAAATTAGACTAATAGTACAGTATACAGTACTGTGTATACAGTAAAAAATGAAACATTAATGCCCTGTACATTCATAGAGTGCATCTCACAGAAGGTCAGAGCTGCAGGATAAGCCTCTGTAGTCGAGCTTCAACAAAATAGGTTTACATAAACTCATTTAAGAATTCAGAAAAGCTGGGCATCGGCTGAAGCAGCTTTAAGCACAAAACCATTTTGAAACCGCAAGTGGAAAAAGTGAGCAGCAGGATTGCTGTCATGGTTTTCTAGGACCCCGTCATACAGCAAGTCAAGAAAATAAAATAACCAATTGCCCAAATGCAATTCTGAGCAAACTTGTTTATAAAGGCAGTAACTACTGGTATGTGATGGTCTTAACATGGGACTGCCACCAGAAGTGGCAGCCTCATGCTGACATCTTTCCTCCTGTAATGTCTAAGCACAGCTCAGTGTTTTGCCATTATGGAGTCTGTCTTTCCACACAGTCATCAGCAGCAGCCAATGATAAGAAAGCAGAGAAATGCATAACTTGAAAATGTCACTATACAGGCAGGGGTGGATCTGCTGCGAAAATGGTGAAGCTTAAGTTTCAGGGCCCCTAATCCTGGAGACGGGATGCGGGTGGCGCTGTGGTCTAAACTACTGAGCGCCTTGGGCTTGCCGATCGGAAGGTCAGCAGTTCGAATCCCCGCGACGGAGTGAGCTCCTGTTGTTTGGTCCCAGCTCCTGCCAACCTAGCAGTTCGAAAGCAGTGCAAGTAGATAAATAGGTACCGCTGCAGTGGGAACGTAAATGGCATTTCTGTGCTCTCTGGCACTCGTCACAGTGTCCTGTTGCACCAGAAGCGGTTTAGTCCTGCTGGCCACATGACCCGGAAAGCTGTCTGTGGACAAACACTGGCAAGTAGATAAATAGGTACCACTCTGGTGGGAAGGTACATGGTGTTTCCATGCGCTGCTCTGGTTCGCCAGAAGCGGCTTAGTCATGCTGGCCACATGACCCAGAAACTGTCTGCGGACAAACGCCGGTTCCCTCGGTCTATAGAGCGAGATGAGCGTGCAACCCCAGAGTCATCCACGACTGAACCTAACAGTCAGGGGTATCTTTATCTTTACCTTTAATCCTGGAGAGGCTCCAGAAGTGACTTAAGTCCACACTGCTTAAAACCTTTGGGTCTAGTAGACTCAATTTGAGTCACAAGACTCAAATGGATTACTTTTTTGTTATATATATATTTGAACAACCCCAAAGTCTGAGAGTCAGTAGCACAGATGATGTAAAGGTGTGGTGAACTGTCATGGAACAACCCCATTGAGTAACAGTGGTTAGCCAGACCTTGTTACTGGTTGCGAAAAGACCCCCATAACCGTTCAAGCTTCAGGGCCACAAAAATGTAGGTCCACCACTGTACACAGGTAAATGTGCCAAAATATTACAGAGAGACAATTTGTTTCTCTCTTCACTTGCATCCCAATATGAAGATAAACATGTCGTTCCCACCAAACTTCTACTGAAAGCAAGTAAATATAGTTAGAATTGACATGTAAATGCATTTAGTCCTTTCAAGTGTGTGACTTTATCAAAAAGTGTTTGTTTTTGTTTTGGTATTGTTTTTCTGAACGATCACCTACTTTAAACATGTACTGTAAGAGAACCAGACTGGGAAAGGGAAGGAGAAACAATTTTATCCTCCCTTCCTTGAATAGTTTAAGTTTATTCAATCACATCTTTCCCTCTGTTCACGGGCAATGTGTGTCGGATGAAGAAACATAAGTTATCTTTGAGTTTTGGGGTCCAAAGGCACCACAAATCCATGTTTGCAAATTTATCTATTTAGTGCCTTAATGTTCTGCCTTTCTTCCATCGTGGAACTCAAGGTTGCATACAATAGATGGGCCATCCAGATGCTGCCTTGACCCATATCTGCTCAGGTGCAGGAAGGTGGAGGCATTGTGGGCCTAGGCTTTATAAGCGGGAGAAATCATACACAAGCCATTTAAACCAAGCTACACGGGGGAGAGCTTATTTAGTGCTGCTTGCTAGGAACATACAGTCCAATTTAAACCAAAGCAAATGGATTTAAGCTAAGTTACAATCTTAATACCTCAATTTAATTAGCTTCTGGACATGGTTATCCATCTCGTGTGCATCAGTACTTTATAGCTAAAGTGAATTGTGGAAACCTGTGAAAGTTATTTCTCCAGTTTCATTCACCTAACAATTCAATTTAATGGAAACACTGCTTTAAGTTAGGCTTGTAAAGAGCTTCTGGATAAGTTACCAGTACTTCTGGCCAGTGCCTTTTTCTTCTTCTAGAAAAGAAAGTTGTTACAGTAAGTGCCACACTTTTTAACAACGAAAAAGAGGTGCCAATACTGAATACCCTTGAGTATCTCCTGAAAAAAAGCACTGCTTCTGGCTAGTAAAACAGGTGAAAAGGAAGGAAGGCTACTGTAAGCTAAAAAAAAGTTGAGTATTATTTTTTCATGCAGTCCTTTCTTGACATTGGACAGTGTTGGCTCGTGTGGCAGTTTCCTCCTTGGAACTGCTGACCATCCATGACAGCAGCATTTGCCTCACTCTGCACTGTGCAAATGTGTGGTTGCTGACAGCATGGCTCAGCAATGGAATCTGTCTCTGCCATGCAAACACATTGGATGATTGCCTGATGGGAACTCAAATTGCTCTCTTTATGTTGACATTCAGAAGTAAAAAAAAAAGCCACTAAGTTAATTTTCACTGGAACATCAGAAAGAATTTAATGCAGAATTATTGGGTAGCAAATGCTGGTATTTTAGCACGTCTCCCAGCAGTCATGTGTAAATGCTCTGTTTAAACAAAGTTGTCTGCATGAATGTAAATCACTTTCTCTTGTTTTTCTTTGTCTTCTCTAGAATGGGCATGTTTGTTGTTCGGTGGACCCACAATGCCTTCAGGAACTGTGAAGCTAATGACCATGTATCACAGGCAAGCAGTTTCTGGCTACAGAAATTTTTCCTTTGCAAAAGACTTATAGACCAAAAATTGTATAAAGCCAAAACTGGAGCAAGACCAGTTTGTTCCCCCAATTAAAGTGCAGAAATGCTATGAATTGAATGAGCTGTCACTTTCCTCATTCTGGGTGAAACGTGTAAGACTAGTAATGACTTCAGATGTATAAACCTGTGTTTGGGTGTGAGGTTCAACTTCTGGTCGAGTCTGTGTTTGACATCATTATGTACTGGTAAGATACTGGACTAGAGGAAAATTGACATGTTGTGCATATAAAGGTGTCAGAATCCTCAAGAATGTAAAAAGCTTTCTGGAGTTTTGAAAATACACCTCATCCATGGCCACAGATTTATTTATTTTGTAGCCTAATGATATTTGAATCTACATCATCATTATTTTTTATTGCTCACTACAGAATTTGCCAGAAATCTTTTTTAAAAGGAAGATATCTTTTGGAAACACTGAATGTTGCAACAACATATGTACAGCTCTGAGAAACTGATTCAAGTTATTGTAAAAAATAATAATAATAATAATGCACAGGCATGACTACTTAATATTGTCTGATGGGAGAAGTCATCTATATTTCCTCGTTCGACTGCACTTAGTTCTTGATTAAATTTGTTCAGTATAAGCTCGTTCTTGTGCAAAATTTAAATAAATATTTCTCTTACCTTATACTGTTGAGTATCTGTCATTGTTGCGGGCTACAGAATGCATTCTTTCGTTGCTTCTCTTCTTTTGCTAACATTCTTGTAAGTAAATTTTCCCGTTTGGCAAGTTTTATTTGACAGTGCATACTGCCAGGTCTGACCTCTGCAGCCGTTACTTCAACTGGTTTTAATGGGGCTTTTGCAGTGGAGCAGCGGTAGGCAACCTAAGGCCCAGGGGCCGGATGCGGCCCAATCGCCTTCTCAATCCAGCCCACGGACAGTCCGGGAATCAGCTTGTTTTTGCATGAGTAGAATGTGTGCTTTTATTTAAAATGCATCTCTGGGTTATTTGTGGGGCATAGGAATTCGTTCATTCCCCCCCCCCCAAGATAGATAGATAGATAGATAGATAGATAGATAGATAGATAGATAGATAGATAGATAGATAGTTTGGCCCACCACATGGTCTGAGGGACGGTGGACCGACCCACAGCTGAAAAAGGTTGCTGACCCCTGCAGTGGAGGTTCGATAGCAGCTGTGTTTGATAGACAAATCAAACTCTGTGGAGGGAACCAGCAGAATCCTATGCATGCTTACTCAAAGGTAAGTATCACTGGATTTGCTTGAACTTATTCCAAGGAGGTGTGGATAGGATTGTAGCTTTCTGCCAGTCCTCTAAAATCCTTTATACACTCCCCAGTGTACACTTGCTTTTGTGTAGACATGCACAGGATTGCACAGTTATTGGTACAAAGTGAAGCAGCTGTTAAAGGTCTGTTCTTCTGAATGTAGCTAGAACTTCACAACAATTGATTCTTTGACAGTTACTGGGATGCAGGAGTGATCATCAGATATGTCTTGTACCAAGATATGCTTGGTAATAATCTTCAGCCCCCAAATATAAATTTTTGAAACCTGCTTTTTAAAGGGTAAATCATTTTCACAGATGCAAGCTCTGATTCACATTCCTTTCTCTAATGTGTTGCTCTAATAGATTCGGAGAAAAGTGGAACTGCTTTCACAAACTCGTGTTAGATCAGCAGTATTACTGAATCCGGTAGAATTCAATAAAACATATGTGAGCCGTATCTTCTGTGCTTTAGGTTTAGTTTAGTCTATAGCATCTTGCCAAAATTGAATGACCTACTGCGAAAGAGGCCTTCAATTAACATACGGTATATGCACATTCACCACTTGCATTATAAAAGTGTCACACTCTGAAGATACATTTAATTTGACCAAAGTACTGACAACCCTGTAGCACACAGAGGGATACTATACCGGTACTCTATTATAGTGCATTTTTGGGGGGGTGGGGAAGAGAAAATGTGTGATCCAGAACTGTTCTGTCCCATGGGTCCAAGTACAGAGCAGGGTGAAGGATTGACTGATGCCCCAAAGGACCCAGTTGTAGGAAAGATCAGTGTGATCAGTTCTAGTGCTTTATTATACAGATAAAATGGAAAATAGTTACACACAGCAACTAACGGAACCAAAACTAAGGCTTCAAAGCAAGCAAATAAGCATATGTGATCTCATTTTACAGCTTGCACAAATTAGTCCCAGGGTTATATTGACCTCCAAGTTGTGTTTACAGGCTTTCCGGGACATTTGCCCCATTTGGTTCTATGCAAGAACTAAAGGTTATCCATATGCCCTAATCCAGTGAGGTGTGTGTGTGTGTGTGTGTGTGTGTGTGTGTGTGTGTGTGACAGCTCTGCACCCAGAATGCTTCGTTCTGCTCACGTGCAGTAGCTTCGCACATACAAAGAAACGTGCTCCCTTCTGTCAAACCTCATTCAAAAACTTTGTGCCTGGCAGTCTGGGAAAGTTTGCCCAGATCCTCAAAAACAGAGGGACTGCTCTTAGGGCAGGGGGCAGAAAACAGCTAGGGCATTAAAAAAAATGTAACAATGGGCCATTTTAGCATCCGTACTAGACACTTGTTTTGATGCTTTCTCCCTTTCCTCTTTTTTACTGAAAACCTGTGAGTTTGTATACAGTTGCTTTCTATAAAGTCATAGGTTTTGGAAAATACCAACTTCTATGGACATTTATTTTTATAAAGCACTTTTAAATAAAAGCACTACCGTATGTCTGCAGGTAATTCCTTGAGGGTGAATAGCTGCTGGACAGCATGTTTGCATATGTTTGTGTTAAAATATGGTTGGAAAATGTCAGACTAGCAGTTAACTGAAAAAAAAAAAAGATAAAGATCTTAAATGTTTTGTGGAAAATAATGTAACATTCTGCTGAAAACCATGAAACCTATGGAGTTTTTCAGATGATATCTATTGATATACAGATACATGGAAATAAACACACACACACACTTTCAAAGACAATGTCTATAAATAATAGATACTCGAGGGATTTGCTGTTTTATCCACAGATTCTGTCAAGCAGCAATCAGTGTTTTTTTCAAGCAGTAATGCAGGCTCCTTGGAAAAGGGGCTGTTTTAATGTAGCATTTTCCTGTTTGCTAATAACTATCAGGGGATCGTGTTTTGCCCTTCAGATGCAATGACAGTTGTCTGCAATGACAGTTGTGTGTGGGAAACACAACCATCTAATGTGATGGAAGAAAATACTGTTTAGGGATGCTGCTGTGATTTTATTACAGGATGTGTTTAGGTAGTAATGGGAGGCAAAAGAAAAGACGATATTCTGGTTCAGGGAAAGCAAAGCTGTTGAATGATATAGATCCCAATGGAACCAACACTAGGAAGGACCAGGAGCATATCTATATCTAACACCTAGATCACCTAAATAGGAGTAGAATTGTGCTAAAAGAAGGACAAAATCTTAGTCAATAAATCCACAGCTTGCATAGATCTCTGGGCCTCAAGATGAGAATATAAATGGCAAATGAGACTGCACTGCAGAAATACCATTCAGGCTATCCATGCTCAAGGTTCTTAAATAGTCAACAGAACATGGCTGAGCATTGACTATGTGGACGGAAATCCATATTGTCACTCAGATGCACAGCTGCAGCATGTGGAAGCCTACAGAACACGAGATGATAATGTGATAAGATGTCACAGAAGAGAACAATGCTAGACGCGTCGACGTGCTGGCAAATTGATAAATGCAAGGGCAAAATGGTTCCTTTCTGGTACTATGGGCTCTGGCATTATGGAAAATGAACTCAATGAAGTATGGAACTTGTGGCTTGTTCAAGGGGGAAGATTGCAGAAAGAAGCATCCACACTATTAGGGCTTCATGTCACATCATACGATGTTTTGTGTGTGAGGGATCATGCCTATTTCTCTGCTGTACAAAGGCTTTCACTGGTCAGGTAAGTGGCTGAGCTGAGGTATAAAATTCCCTTCACATGTGACTTTAAGTGTACCACAATCAGTGCTATTTTTCTAGAAAAATGAGTGCCTAAACTCGCCATGAATGCCTCCCTTGTTCTCTTAGAATCGCAATGGCACCCACCTGAGAGGTGCCGTAACTGAGTTTTTGCGACGTGTGTTTCAGCGTCAGTCAGACAGGTGAGAGGTTTGTGGCAAACAACCCCTAAAAAAAAGCTCAACAACTCTGGGCAATCTCCGCCCATTTTCTCAATTTTGAAAAATAGGGGGCATCTTATACATGGGGGCATGTTATACACAGAAAAATATGGTACTTTGATTCTGCACCAGTCATATTTGAAGACTTAATCTCAGATCTCACTCTCAATGGATTTGGTTACTGCCAAATCTAAGCTACCTCATCCCTCTGGGACAGGCGAACACCCTCCTGTTGCTACTTCTACAGTGAATGTGCCATGCTAAGAATTAAGTGTATGTTCATCTGACATGATTGCCTTATCCTGTGCTGAGTTAGGTCTGTCACTGAAATCAATGGACTTGGACATGTAAATCTGTGCAGGAATGGGATGCATACGTGTAATGAGATGTTAAAATGGGGAAGTGAAAAAAGGGACTTCAAAACCCCTGGTTGTAAAAATGCCATTATTGTTTTTAAGCATATAAATGCCAAAAATCCAGAAGCCCAATGTAAAATTATGGTTAATTAGTACATTTCCCCATTAGAATTTTTCTTACTCTATAAAACACAAGTATAAAACCTCCATACTTCTGCAGACAGCGTTCACCATATTCTTCTAGACAACTTTAAAGATTAATTTCAGCAACATAAAATTTTAATTATTGTGTAGCAGAACAATCTATCATATTATACTCTGTCCATTAACAGTAGCCATGTACAATTACCATGTTCTGAAACATTTCCCCCTCGCTGGTATCTTTTTACCATTTGTTCCTACTTTAAGCCATAACTCTTTTGATGTCTTCTCATGCATCAGACTGACTATGTGAAATCATGAATATCATAAAAATTCCATGAGTCCTTCAACTTATCTATCTGGAGTCATTCAAGGTCAAAATAAACTGATCTGCATCAGTAAAGCTAGGATATAGTCCCATAACAGTATAAAACAGTAGGCCAATAACAAAAAATAAAATAATAGAATTGTGCTACAGTGTGATTCAGTCAAAAAAATGAATATAATCACAGGCTAGAATACAAACCTCACCTGAGAATTACCCCCATTGAACTCATTAGGACTAATTCTAGAGTAGACATGTTTAGGATTGCAGACAGTCAACGTAAATGGATTCTCCATGCCCTTATATCTGCAAAAAGATTGATACTGATATATTGGAAGGACAAAAACATGGCCTCTTTTGATCAATGGATAGATACATGACAACTCTTGCAACCATGAGTGGATTGCTTTCAGAAGAAGATTATGTATGGGCAAAGTTAATGATATTTGGAAAGTATTCATTGAAACCATAGTGATCCTTGAATCAAAGTATATTTGAGGGAAACAATAAGTTCATCCATTTACATGTATGTTATATAGTTCTGTAATCTTAATTGCTCTCCATTTGATGAATGTCAGTTCAGTGTATCAGCTGACTCCATTTGCCATGGCTTCAAACACAAT
This sequence comes from Darevskia mixta, assembly GCA_034641385.1. Classification (NCBI taxonomy): domain Eukaryota; kingdom Metazoa; phylum Chordata; class Lepidosauria; order Squamata; family Lacertidae; genus Darevskia; species Darevskia mixta. The sequence goes on from JAWWNH010000105.1 coordinate 5,949,276, forward strand.
GGAAAGACATTTCATTGTCACAATCTCTGAGAAGCCCTGTGATGGGGTTCTTCAGTTTTGTTGACATTTTCTATAAGGGCTGAGGAGCTTCTTTCAGAAAGAGACGTCCAAAAATGAGAGGTCCCATTGTTCTGGGCCACTGAAATAAAGGTTAACGTGTGCTTGGGTTGAGCACATGCTTTTTCTATATATGGCAGGGGTGGAGACCTGAGGTTTTCCAAATATTGTTGGGACTACAACTCCCACAATTCTCCATGCAGGCTGGGCTGACAGGAGCTGGAGCAACATCTGAAGGCCCACAGGAGGCTTCATACTTCTGGCATAGGGGATGTGTAGGTCATTTTTTATTTTTACCATGTGGATCAACATTGCTTATTCTACCTGGCCACATCTCCCTAAGGTCTCAATAAAAGGCCTCTCCTAGTCCTGATTTTCTAATTCCTTCATCTTGGAGATGCCAGGAATTGAACTTGGGACTTTTCAGCAAGCAAGACATCTGCTGTTATCACTGAGCCAAGACCCTGGAGCTCTGAGGGCCACACATTTATTCTACGGTCATGGTTTCATTTAGCAATTATAGAATACTTTCCACAATGAACTCCCAGTTGCATTAACAATGCAATCTTTTTGATACAGTTCTGAGTGTTGGGTGAAGGGCACAGCATGCAACAATTTTTTACAAATGAAGTATTTCATGCTAAGATGTGCTGAGTGGTGGCCGTCTCCATTGATCTAATATAAATCAGATTACAGAGTCAGAGAGATGCGATTATGCAGTTGCCTATCTCATATCTGGAGAGATAAAATCCTCCAAAAAAAGTATAATGGCAACAAAGAACAATGGATGGTTTTTGTTGTTGTTGTTAAATTCAGCCCTTGCAGGATATGAATTTGTGCCACTGTAATCCTAGCATGTGGTTTCTTGTTTGCAAGAGACTACACACTCTCTTGCTGAGATCTATGGGGATTTGCCAGCATGAAATTAGCCACTGGAAAATGCTCACATTTTCCAATCTCAACATCTCCAATTAGTAAAGAAACTACAATAAGTGCATGGGCAGAAGGGATGGAAAGAAGAACAGATGAAATAGCTGCAAGTTGTTGTTTCTTTACTCCTGTAGAGAATTTTGAGTATAAACACACACCCCTGAAACATCCCCAGAACTAATGATCTAGGCCAGGGCTCAGCAAACTTTTTCAGCCAGGGGCTGGTCCACTGTCCCTCAGACCTTGTGGGGGACTGGACTATATATATATTGGGGGGGATGAACAAATTCCTATGCCCCACAATAACCCAGAGATGCATTTTAAATTAAAGCACACATTCTACTCATGTAAAAACATGGTGATTCCCAGACCGTCCGTGGGCTGGATTTAAAAGGCGATTGGGCCGGATCCAGCCCCCGGGCCTTAGTTTGCCTACCCATGATCTAGGCTGCAATCTTCAATGGATGCTAAGTACAGAATAAGCATATGCTCAGAAAAGTTCAAGGTGTCTTTCACTGATAGCATTTGGCACACTAGCTGAACCCTTCTCTGGATAACACCAAACATATTAGAGTGCTTGACCTTGCTTTCATCATGCAACCTCCAAGCCATCTGAAGGCAGCTCTGTTCACTATGGTCACCTGCATCAGAAGCCCAGCTTCAGAGGTCAGAGAAGTAGACCTTGGATACAAGGCTCTTTATGTGGTTCCCCATGTAACTGAAATGCCCTTGCCATAGAGACCCATTTGACATCAATGCTCTTATCCTTCACGTGCCATTTGAGAATCATTTTGTTCCCGTGCACCATTTATCGATCCTGATTTCTTGGTGTTTTATTGCTGCTAGTTTTTGCGGCAGTGGCTGCTCCGATTGTCTTCGTTTGGCACTTGGAACTATGTTATCTTCAGATTTCTGTTGTCCAGTTTGCATCTCTTTAAAGTAACAAACATAAACAAAAAATGGGACATAGATTGGACATCAGCGGGGGACATTCAGAAGCCAGCAAGACAACATTTCAACCTTCCATGACACTCTGTTGCTGTTCTTAAGGTACTACTCAGTCTTGAACAAAGTACCGGTAACTTCAAATGGGGACACTCCAGCAGGAAACTACTGAATTGCAAGGGATGATAGGCTTCAGTATGAATCAAGATTGTCTGACATACCAAATGAGAGTCCAGCGGGTGGCAACACAAGAATAGGCCTTTACTGCAGTGGCTCCCCATTTGTGGAATGCTCTCCCCAGGGAGGTTCGCCTGCTGCCTTCATTATACACCTTTAGGCACCAAGCAAAAACGTTCCTCTTCAACCAGGTCTTTGGCTTATTGGCATCCAATGCCCTTTAAATTTGTCGTGGGAGGGGGAAATTATTGGTTTGGTTTGTCCTTATTTTTATTATGTATTTTGTGTTTATAATAGTGTAATTTTATGTTGTGAACTGCTCTGAGATAATATAAATATAAATAATATAAATATAAATATAAATATAAATATAAATATAAATATAATACAAATAATATAAATAACTCTAGTCAAGAAAGCCTATTCCATAATATATTTGTTAATCTTTTTGTCTCACCCATTGTCAAAAATTGCAGGGTTGGTTACAACAGTACAACAGCTAATTAAAACAGTCAGAAGTTTAAAACAATACCTAATGCAACTACATTCCATTTGTTGCAATTGCATGACGGGCCAGCATATCCAAGAATACCGAGCAAACCACTGAAAGAAGACTGAAAGAAGATGGGAAGTCTTAGCTGGTGCCAAAAACTAGACAACACTAGCACCAGCCAAAGCTAGAGGGCAAGGTGTTCCGTAATCGAGGTGCCTCCCCAGGCACTTGCCAAGCAAGAGCAGGGCAGTATGGGGACCGGTAAATGGCCCCTAAGCATTTAGGACTTTGTACATCAAAACCATCACCTTTCAGTGGGCTTACAATCAGTGCAGGTTTTTCAAGGTTGAATCACATGAGCCATCAGGACCTTCGGGGCAGTGGCAGCTGTATTTTTCACTTGCTGCAATCTCTAAACCGTTTTCAAGAGAAGTCCCAAATATTTATAAATTCCTTATGCACAGGTGACTATGCACACAGGGAGAAAATATGTACTGCACATACAGGGCAGTTACAATCACAGGGTATGGCAAACACAGGCGTTTTATTTCAGCTGAGTTTCTATATATGCATCTCCTGCAAATTAAGATGCATTTCCTGCTGACATGTGTATTATTAAACAAAATTTTCAGGATGTCAGGGCAGGTAGAGCAGCCTGTGTTGTTTCCTTGCCTGCATGGAGGCTTCTCCGCTCTCCTGATTGCAGGCTGTCGGAGAAATCAATATCTCATTTCTCACATCAGCCAGATGGGTAAACCAGGCAAAGCTTTCGAATGAAGCCTTGTGCATTTGGAGGCGCGGGGGGGGGGGGGGAGAGGGACATGTTTTTCCTGTTTCAAACTCTACACTTTACAAGCAGCTATTGACAGCTTTGAAGTACTTTCTTCCAGGTCTGATCCATCATGGCAGAGCACGAAGCTTTTCTGCATGTGTGGTAAAAGTTTGTTTTCCAGGGTGACCTGCCAAATGCAATTATAAATTCACTAAGTGGTTCCTACCCTTAGATGTGTTCAATAAACTGCAAAGCCTTGCCAGGAATCCGTAGAGATACCCTGAGTCACCTCGAAAGGTGTAGCCCACAATTATATTTCCAAACTCTATTTCCGAAGATCCCAGCTAGAGGAAACAAAACTCTTCTCTGACAGCTTATAAGGTATAGCCAACATGAATCTATTGATCCTTACAGAAATGTGGATTTAGGCTGCAATTCTATACAACCTTTCCTGAGAGTAAGTCCCATTGAATGCCGAGTGACTTACTTCTGGGTAGGCATGTATAAGATTGTATTGTTGGTAGAATAAAAATTAGCCAATGCTAGGTTTGTGCATACTGAGAAAAGGAATCTTCACATACATCTTTTTCATATAGCCATTTAAACTACTTACAGAACATTGCTTCAAAGTACTTGGTAACAGAAATGCAGAGGGCCCACAGGGGAAAGCATGCGGAGCTCCAGCAGCCCCCAGGGCTGCCCCCTGCCTCCTGATCCCCGGGAGAGCAAAGGAGAAGAGAATGACAGTGCAAGGTTGGGAGAGAATGGGGAAGAGCAGGCTGGACTCAGGGATACCTCTCCTTCGGGAGGGCTCACCAGGGCTGGAGTTTGGCGGAGTTGCAGAGAACTGAAGGCGAATGGGAGCGGGTGGCGAGGTGCCTTCCTGGCCGGCCAATATGAATTGTGCCGCCAACAAGCCATTGCAGAGGTGCTGCTGGGCAACTAGCCCCGCTGCCATTTGCCCAGTTGCCGCAGGTAAAGGTAAAGGGACCCCTGACCGTTAGGTCCAGTCGCGGACGACTCTGGGGTTGCGGTGCTCATCTCGCTTTACTGGCTGAGGGAGCCAGCGTACAGCTTCCAGGTCATGTGGCCAGCATGACCAAGCCGCTTCTGGCGAACCAGAGCAGCGCACGGAAACACCGTTAACCTTCCCGCCGGAGCGGTACCTATTTATCTACTTGCACTGTGTGCTTTCGAACTGCTAGGTGGGCAGGAGCTGGGACCGAGCAACGGGAGCTCACCCCGTCGTGGGAATTCGAACCGCTGACCTTCTGATTGGCAAGCCCTAGGCTCTGTGCTTTAACCCACAGCGCCACCTGCAGCTACACAAGCGCAAAGACGGCTGTCTCTCACTCTGCTGGGGAAGCACAACAATAAGAGTGTCTCTCTGTCTTCCCCGCACTCAGAGAAGTCCCCAGAAACCAGACGCGTTTTCACACAGCCCAGCACTTATTACCGCTCGAGCAATACGGGTTTACTCTGTCACACACATAACTGCAGCATCAAGGACCCCCTTTTCCACTTCTGGGTGACGCTGCCGCGGCCAACGCTGAGCAAGGGAAGGCCGTGCCAACAAAATGGAAGTCCATTCCCAAACGGAATACATTCACAATAACAACAACAACAACAACAACAACAACAACAACAACAACAACAACAACAACTCAAGCTGGAACAATCATTTCCGGTTTTGAAGTGTTCGGAATCCAAAAAGTTCGTTGGCTAGGCTGTTCGTAACCCACTGTATAGTTAAGGGTGTGACTGCACATTGTTCATTATTTCCACAGGGTTAGGAAGAGCTCTAATGCTTTTCTGGATGACCAGCATAATTATCAGCTCCGTGTGGTAAAACCACATTTTTCAAAATTCTAAGCCTATGGCTAAAGACTGTCTTACTACTGATTTTGGTAAGCCATACTGGAAATTAAGTTACTGATGTCCATTTATTTCAGTGTCACTACTCAGAGGCTGCATTCACTTGGCAGTTTATTCTATTTTGATGTTTTCCCTCTAACTGTTAAGTTCTGCATTATATTTGAGCTTTCACACAACATAAAAACCATTTCTGGAACTTCTCTCTGATGAAGCAGGTCAAAGCATTCTGTGAGCTGAGGACACGGGTAACATGTCCTATAGACAAAGGTTAGTTTGAACTTTACTGCACATCTGAGAAGCCAAGAAACATGTTTTAGCATCCTAGCTGTGCTTTTTCCAGCAGCTGCATTCACAGAAGTGGCTCCCTATGATCTGCAAATTTAAATTGGGGTTATATTCACCTTTCTTCATGGGATTGTATACTGCGTGCATTATTGGATAAGTGACCTTGGACCCGTCGCTATCTTTCCACCTAT